>OU426921.1:20000000-20600000 GCA_911387795.2 Apamea monoglypha | reverse complement strand
AACATTTCCGATGCATTATCAAACTTAAATAAACACGTTCGATTAAATACATGCCATATATTATTAGCACATCGCAGTTCAACTAACGCTCATGGGTCTCTCTCTCCGGACAAGGTAACGTTGATCCTAAACCAGAATGTACTACTTACAGGTACAGGTCTTGCACAGTACAGATCAGTTGTGCACCGTCGGCCGCCGGAGTGGAGCGGCAAGTCGCGCATGTGTAGGCTCTGTAAGTCTGCAGGCGCGCGGCTATCGTGACTGGGATATCGACAGCAACAGACTAATATGTATAGATAGCTTCTACGTAGCTTGGTTGTGTGGTTCAGTAGGAACACCTGAACATCCGAGGCGGGTAGTGTGCGCATGGGGTGCGATAGAGTCACGTAACAAACGAGGTGTCGCGGTGAGCTGTGAATGCCGTGTGCACGCGCATTACTTGAGATCCCGCCCAGCTAGCAATGCTTTTGAGCCTACTATATGAATAAATCACCAGTTGGGATAGTAGCGGTCGCCGACCCCACGATCAAAAAATACTTATAACTCAATACACTTCTATTAATTTTTGACTTTTTACAACATGCATAAATAAATAAAGTCACGTCTTATTCCGCCTGGACTATGGAAATATATCAGGATACAATACTGCACAAACAAATATTATTGTTTGCATCAAACCAGAAGTCCCGCTGTAATTATTAGTCATTAGATTGAAGTCACGTGTAACGTTAATATGCTTACCTATTTCGACTACTTACACAATAGCACACAAGTTGTGTGTATGTGCATGTATGTGGAGTGGGTACGCACCGGTTAAACTGTGTCACGTATTCACAATACGACTGCGTCTCGTAGAGCTTCACATTTCGTAGAGGGTCTACGTCGCTACGTAGGTGCTACGCATTGCTACGTCGAGTCAAAGGCGCTACGATCAAAGCTTTCTGTATCAAAGTGAATTTCACGTTGTACTTATTTTGTGTAATACGTCATTGTGTCGATTACGTCTCGAGCCAAGAGGAAGTCTGTTGCAAGAGAAGCGAACAATTATGTATATTAAGAACTTCTAATTTATAAGCGGAATATCAACCTACAACGGAACTTACTCAGCCTATCGCGTACTCAGCCGTACTATTCACTAATATACTGTGATCCTTTATCTCCGACCACGTTTTTAGCTTAACCTGCAGCTAATACATAAGTTATGTTTGTTTGTTTAATCCCAGATAAGCGCACGGCGTTTCATCTGTCGTCATATTAAATAGAGAAACTAATCGAATATTTTTAGGTTAGTGAAAAGTAGTATGCCCAGTTAATTGTAGCAGTAACGACCACTTCTAACATCGTATACCCACATATTATTTAGTTGTCGTGCTAGCGGCTGCAACTCTTAACTTTACTCATTTTTTCATTTTTATCATTACAATTAGGGAGAGATTTCTCCGTGATTCCTGGGCTGATTTATGTGACAGAGAAGGCCGCGTGGTGGTTCCACATCAATGTAAAGCTTTTCAGTAAGCTTCAATGATAGGTTTTAATGCAGTTCGTCTATGTTGTTGATGTTGTTATGTCTTCATATAGTTAGTGTTTGTGTATAGCGTTGACTTAAAAGTAGAAAATAAAACTAATAAAAAAATCTCGTATTCATTAAAAAAAGATTGTTTTGTTGTAATAAGTTTTTAAATGAATACGTTTTCGCGTTAAATAAATAGAAGAGAAATATTAAGTGAGTGGGCGGTGAGTTGCGGGAGGGGGGGGGGGGCACACATGCTATCGGTTGCTTATTTTTTATTGTTAATTAAAACGGTACCACGATTTACATTATTTAACATAAAGATTTAAACAGGTATGGTAGGTATACAAAAAATATTTCAACTGCTAACATGTAATAGAGGACACCCTAGCATACTTCTCTTCACAAATATTTCAACTGCTAACATGTAATAGAGGACACCCTAGCATACTTCTCTTCACAAATCATCAAACATAGACGCATAATTCTACTTCATTCATCGGCAAACAGATCACATTCAGGATTGGTGGTCAGGAGGGCATTAAGCATCCTTAAATTACGACACACAGGGGACTCAGCTCTGGCGATAGTTTTAGATGACGGCGGTGCGAACAGATGTGTCGACGGCTTTGGCGATGTCCGATGTATTTGTCGGGAGCAAATAACCGACAGAAAAGATCATGGAGTTCGGGACTGTCAATGCGTCCTCTGAGAGTTTTGCAGGCTACTGTGAGCTGTTGAAAGCCACGTCTAACCTCCAACGAGTTGAAGCCCAACACTCCTAGGAGGTAATTAGTAGGGTATATGAAAGGAAAGAAGTGATACGTCTTTTCATATAGAAATCTCAGGAAAGTTTTTTGTACCTTTTCTAACGTTAACGTTTGAGTCGCAGAGTAGGAATGTCAGATACAGGCACCCGCCTCAAGTTTACTATGAACCAAAGTGACGTATAGCAGCTTAATTACATTTGGGCGACACTGTATCAGCGAACGTCCCCGGCGGGCAGGGCCACTGCCCAGCAGTGGCCCTATCAACCTAACATGTTGGTGCATGTGTGCTGGTCTGCTCGTGAACTAGTATCTCCGTAGCCGGGTCCTCGCGCCGTCCCCGGGGCTCAGTGGGGGCCTATGCACCTGGGGCCCAGTGGGGGCCCATGCATTATACAACAGTTTTTGTTTACTCTAAAATTCAGCTGTTACAAGTTTCATGAAACTTGTGTGTTTTTGTGCGGCGGGTGTACGCAGGTAAGGTAGTCGACGTCTGGCTGTACATTCATATTTCCGCAAATCTGTTTGTCTTTCAACTAATTTGCATTTATATTGAATCCGGCTCGAAGGACCTTTTTCGGCCGATGACAATGCGACGGTTTGCGACCAAAGCAAACGACGATGATCCAATCACTGCTGCCTTGTGCCTTCACCAGAAGTTCGGAAAATGTTTGCATTTTATTTCTGAATTATTTGTTTATGACAATCTGATTATCGAATGTAAGAGCAAGTACAAGTTACGTAGAACTATGGAAGTAGTAGATGCATGTATACACTTCAAGCACGTTATCTGAAGAAATCCGTGCCTTGTAATAGTGTCGGTAATTACAATGTCAGCAGAGAGCCGCGGGCCGAGAGCGTGGCCGATCGCATCACTATCAATGAACACAACCGCGCATTAGCGCGCACATCACACGACCAATCAGTACCTACATGTTAAACTGTGTTCGTATTAGGAAAGCGTGATTACAACTGCTAATTATGATGAGTTGAACAATACAATTAGTCGACAAGTGTCCGCGACATCAAATGAATTCGTTGACTCCAATTACTAACCGGTGGACCGATGACCTGGTGAAGGTTGCGGGAATCCGCTGGATGCGAGTCGCACGGGACCGGTCAATGTGGCGACACTTGGGGGAGGCCTATGTCCAGCAGTGGACGTCTATCGGCTGAAATGATGAATGATGATGATGAATTACTAACCATTTTCGCAGCAGGTAATTGATATTAAATCATTTGAGTAAATCACAATCACGGTCAAAATTTAAAGTTAGTACATATAATTCATCTTGTGTGTGGATTAGCAATAGGGACCAACTAGTTCAACCAGGTTTCAGATTGGCTAAAGTAGATTCAGCCTTCATGAGGTACTGTTTAAAATGTTTACATAATAAAAGCTAACATTTAAAGTAATAATATGTAATGTACACGAAAAAAGAAGCAAAAGAATCATAGGGCATCAAAAAATTCATCCACATCGCTGGCAACAGCAACAGTGCCCAAAAGGCTGGCAGCATTGCCACGTTAAAATGTTACAACAAACTACCTCCCCACGTACTCCAACTCAATGAAACGAAATTCAAATCTTACATAAAACGCACACTATGCAGCCAAGTATGCTTGGCTGCATAGTGTGCGTTTTATGTTTTATTACAAGTTGGGGATTACATCGCTGACAAAAATCCATGGCTCAACGTTGGTCCACAAGGGCGCATAAACTAATTAATTAGCATTCGAAAATATTGTTCGTGCTGCTGAAGTTTGAAAAAACTATTTTTGTATTATATGTATAAATTCAATCTCTTAGTATTGTATAATTGCATAGGACACGTGTGAGCACTATGTACCTAAACTATAAAGCAACCATTTTCTGGGTACGTCTTTCATTGATCTGAATATGCCCTGGCGGCTGAGAGCATGTCATGCTCACTCAAATGTCTCGCTGGTGGTAGTGGTGGTGGCGTGTGTTGGATCTTTAAGTTCCCTTCAAAATGGCTGAGCTGAATGGTGCTGATCCATACGTCATTTTCGTTAACTGGCGCTGTCAGTAGGGACTGGTCATCTCTTAGCCGCCACGGCTTATTTTAATTTCTGAATTGTGTTTTTTTCGTTTTTATCTTTCTTAGTACGGACATTTTTAATGTTCATGTCTTTCTACATTTTTCTCATAAGTATAAATTCAACATGAATGATGTAACCAATATTTTGTAACAATTTTATGATTTAAAATAGTGTCCGTGGAGTTTCTTGCCCGTTCTTCTCCATAGGTTACTACGCTTTGGAATGGGTAACTAGCTTCATCTTTCTACCTGACCGACCCCTTGTCAATTCAAAAGTTCCTCTAATTGGTTTATATAAAATAAATGCTTTGATTTTACGTTTGCACAAGGAAGAGGGAGGCCTTTGACAGATCACACACACTTACACACACAAACACCACTCGTCGATCGGAATTGTTGAAACAAATATTCCCATGCTGACGTGGGTAACCCTTACCCGCATGTCTACAGCGTGGCGATTAGGTTATCACAATAAATTGTACAGCAGGTATTACAAGTTGTTATCAGTCCGTTAAAATAATAAAATAAATAATTTTACTAAAATTAAGAAAATGCATTTTTCAAACGAAATAAATGGCGTTATAATTAGTAAAAATAAATTATCATTTATAATATTAGTTTACTGACCTGTAAAGCGGCAACGCCGGCACCGCGGCGCCGCCGCCGTCGGAGCACGCGCCGTATCTACGCGAGGTACGAATACATACTTGTGGATGTAGGCACGTGTGCGTGGTGCGACAGTAAATCAACATTTTAACAACATACTTATGATATTGTTTTATGAACTATTCACAAATAAAGTTTATAAATCTTCACTGAAATGTGCGCTGCGTTATGGTGGCATTCTCCATAAATCAAAACCATATCGGTGTACTCCGACGATGTGAAATTGATTCGAGGCATCGTGGAAACTAACAATAAAAAATAACACAATGAAAATAACAATAATTATTATTATTTTAAGTGTCTGATTTCGCATGAACTGTCACACACACCGCCTTCACTAATGTACTATCGTATTATTAACATATCCTATTCCTATTACCTATTACCGTCCTATTCCTACTGTTATTATTGTTGTGCGCTACAATTAATGGTGACATTAGTTACCACTAGCGCCATCTAGTATCGAGTAGCAGAACTAATAGAGTCAAAATGCTTCGAACTAGAACTTTCGATACTAGAACTTTCTAGAACTATCGACTACTGGTCAGTCGAGGCCGGTATGTACTCGAACATACTAGATGTTTCTACAATAGAAGGTTTTAGAACTGTATGCGGCACTATATAAGGCGGGGGATTAGCCGCGAACGGGACAGAGTTGGATAAGCGATACAAGCGAATACATCGAGGCGATCTTCAAGTGCGACATAAGTGCAATTGTGCTTTATAATTAGTGTGTTTGAGTTGTTATTAGTGTTGATTAATTAAAGTGTGATATTTGGTAATTTATATCGGCAGTTCTAACTGTCACGAACCCCGAAGCTCGTAACATTATTATCTGTACGAGTCGCAATAAATAATTTTTCTTTCTTTATATTACAAAAATAAAGTTAACACAAAACAATGTCCACAAAATAAAAACAATAACAATACTACGAAGGGCGCGCGCGCGGATAGTAAACTCGTCAATCCCTCAAGGATTTTGGCGGCGGACTATTTGTAATATGACTCATCCGTCACACGCGCCAAAGAAAGCACCCCGTAGCATATCGCGTCGTCAACAGTAAGAATATTTTTGCATATTTTTTTCATACCTCTCATGCCGTCGCTTTTCATCTTTTAATTTTGCGCACAAAAAACGCCTTCAACTATTAACCGTAGGAAGGCTGTAAGGACATTTTTCGCTTGAATTGTTTACGTTTCTTGTAATAAGAGTTTGTACAATGGTAGTTTAGTGCTTGTAGGTAATTCGGAATGGCAACCGTGAAGTTTTGAACTATCTTCACCGGCCGGCCGGGTCTTTGACCTATTTTTATTGGTCAGCTGATTATGTTTATGCAATACATGATGTTGTGAAATATTAAAATGGAAAAAAGGGTCCCGCGGCTATAATATTGTTTATTATTATATTATTTTGATTGTATATGATAAAATACCTAATATAGAGTACTTGGTTTCAATTAATGTGATAACCTAATCGCCACGCTGTATACATGTACTAAGAGCGGCCTAATCTTGTGAAATAATCCCGCAATCCTGTGAAATAATCCCGCAATCCCCGCGCTCCGCTGTGGAGCGCGGAGTTACTGCTGGAACACAATACGTGAGGCACAGCGCCGCGCAAAGCACGAATAAACACCAGAGCGGTAACTTGTGAGAACAATGACGAATTAGGTCTTTGCGTATTGCCTTATCCAGTATGTGCCTATAGTAAATAGTGAGCCGATGATTATTCAGGGGCGATTATATAATTTTGTCGGCGGCGTGGGCGTTTGTGACCGTGTGCGCACGTAGATGACTACTTCATCTAAATCTGGCGCAGTACCGAGTGCCGGTTATCTGTTTGATTTTGTCAACGGACACCATAACACAAATTGGAACAATTGTTCCAATTACGAGTTAAAATTAACTTTCATTAATCAGAATAGAAGGACCGTAAATTATACAGTATGTAACAAAAATAGAAGGACCGTAAATTATACAGTATGTAACAAAAATAGAAGGACCGTAAATTATACAGTATGTAACAAAAATAGAAGGACCGTAAATTATACAGTATGTAACAAAAATAGAAGGACCGTAAATTATACAGTATGTAACAAAAATCCTGTTGTTCCAAGTAGGGACGTTTTCAGACGAAAACGGAATTACGTAATCAATTATATAAATATTCAAGAAAAAAAAAAGCAAAATTAAAATTAATATTTGAAAAGTAACACTGATTGCTCACCCCTGCAAAGAGAAATAGGCAGCAACTTGCTTTTTAACAAAAGCGCCGCCGCGCCGCTGACGCTTTGTCGCCGCCCGCCGCGCCGCACACTACCATACTGCACTAAGGTCATGAACTCGTCACGTGACGTTCACATCACTCAGCTGTTTAACTTATAGCACTTTTCGAACATTAGTTTGACTTTTTCAAAAAGTTGAATTATCAAGTTTGCACGATTGATGATTATAATAAACACTTAACTAACACTTTAAAAACTAATTTATTTACCCACAGAGCGCGTACTTCCGTAGGGTCTTCTTCAAACATCTCGAGGATTTCTACCTTAATGTCATGGTCCTCGGTCTTCCTGCGACAATACGATGTTGGTCTCGACCGTGCACAGACCCGGTGTTGAATGTTCGTATGTGGAGACGTTGGAAAGCCATCGTCGACGGCAATGTTATTTATTGTATTATTTAATTATTTTTTATTTAAGGCGACGCAGGCCCATAGATAAATACCTTAACCTAAAAATACATATTTTTATTATAAAATATTACTTCACTAGCTAGTTCTTGTGCTGTTCTGTGGTACTTGTCCGCGGAAGCGACGGAACACCACGTCCTGCGGCCAGAAGTCTTCTTCCATGACGACGGGCAGATAACAATACGGTACACGCACCACAAATGCCTTGCAGTTAACGTTGCGGTGCGACTCCAGTAAGTGCACCCTCGGCGAGTACCTTGTTTCCTGGCACACGTACTCCACGATGTCCTCCGCCTTAGTAGTGTAGTGTACACCGGTCTGTTCGGCTTTGCGGCACGCAAGCTGACTTCGGGCTCCGTAGAAGCTTTGCCGCAGCGGTTCTTGTTCGTTCGCGATCGGTGCTTCCTCCTTTGTACCGTCACGAAACCCTTATCATTAGCCCTGTTCGGTGCTTTTTCTGGCATAGGCTTTATACTTGGAGCACCCGGGGTACTCGCGGTGACGCTAGCGGATTCCTTTTGTAGGGGCTTCGTTAGGGCCGCAGACACTGACAGCGGGACCGGGCGAGGGGCTGTGGGGCACGCGGGCGGGGCGCTCTGCAAGCTCAGCAAACGACGGGTGCGCTGGCGACGAAACTGCTGACGCGGAATTTGACGACGATACATCGAGGCCGGCTCCGCGACACATGTTTACGTTAGATGCATCAACTGATGACCTAGCTACCGCCACACTGTGGCGCAACTCGCCCAATTCCTTGCGCAAATCGGCGATAGTGATGGGATGGATCTAACTTCGAAAGACAATTTCCTTCAGAAGGCTTCTTACATCGACGTGGTCGAAGGTGACGGGTGGCAGCTTGTGCAGCTCCTTCGCCACAAACGTCGGCACGTCGTCCGGGTCGGTCTCCTTGAACAGCGTGATAATGTCTTGCAGGCTTCTCTTAGTCAGGTCCCGTCGGCGGGACACCATGTGGTCGCGCTTGTTAGCACACTGAACAACAATAGCTTGGCAGCAGCTATGTCATGCTCGCTGAAGTTCGTTGCGCAGATTTGGACAGCGGATACCTCTTCCATCACATCCAGCTTCTGCTGCAGGAACGCCAGCAGCTCATTCGCCACAAGTTCATTACACATGGCGAAAAAAAAAAAACACGAGCGACAGCTCGCGCCGCGCTAGTCAATACACAGAATATGCAAACACGTGCCAATCGGAACGCGGCACAAGCAAGACTTATGTTCCTTGGAGTTGCGAAACGTTCTTGGTACAGTCTACGTGCATCTGCCTAATTACAGTCGCATTTCCCGAGGCACATCAACATATTAAAATATTCCTCATTTGAATAAGACATTTTGAAAAAAACGCACACACAGAAATCACTCACAAAATCAAAATAATTTGGTCCTTTTTCTAATGCTGTCAACGTAGATCAACGACACATCCATCCAGAAGTAAATTGCGCAGGCGACTGAGGGGGACAATCGGCTAGGGTACACTACGTGTCATCAAACGCGGCGGCGCAGGCGGCATGCTTTGTGTTTTTGGTGCCAACTTGTCTAGCTATCGCGAATCAAAGGCGCCGACCGTAGGCTAGATCGATTAGTACTTGTAAGTTCTAATGTTAAATACATTTTATAACAATGTATCGAATTTAAAAACTATCTGATTATGGACAATGTTCGGCCACCACTTGTTTTTTTTTAAATTATGACTTCATTAATGGTAAGCCTATAGGTATACAACTTGTCCCGGAATTAACGCACACTACCAGACACCCCAATTAGAATGTTATGTTCTAATCATAATACATACACTGATTTTTTATTATTATGTAATAAACATTGTTTTTCTCATAAATTAGTTATACTGATTGTGGGAGAAAATTGTGGTCACATTACAAATCTGCGCATGCAAACAGTCGCACTCGTTTAGGGGTCTAGCGCAGTAGGTACTTCATCTATTTTGGTTTGTTTTGACTGTACAGCGGAAGTGTGACAGTAATTTACGTAGTTTTAATTATTTTTGGGATAAAATATTACCTATATTAAAAATTACAGAAATCGATTCAGTAAACGATTCTGAACAAACTACTTTCATAATGTGCATTAATTCAGTTACACATTGTATAAATATACGCTCCTATAAGGAACAACAGGGTTTTCGTCACATACTGTATAAGGAAGCTCAATTCAATTATTCACTAATTAGGTAGGTAATGTGTTTATATAATATTATTTACTGCTTATTTTAGTTTTATATTCCATCACGTAATATCATTTGAAACTTATAAATTTTAGTTATTAGGATATCAATTTTAATTTTATAGTATTGTGCTTGTGGCACACCTAATATCTATCGAGCATGCGGTGCTAACCTGTAAGAAATTGTTACACTAACCCTAGATTATGGTGAACAATTGTTGCTTGGCCAATAAAGGAAAATAAAATAAATTATCATTATTACAGGAAAGTTGGTCCTTTCTCGAGTATACATAGTCTTGCCATAAATATTGTAACGAAGAAAAAAAATTTTTTTTTTTATTGCAAATAATATTTATTACTTTTACAGTGTGTTAGTTTAATACATAAATATAAAACAATTTAAAATATAAAAAGCTTATTCGAAGTGGTCTCCATTGGCTGCAATACAGATCTTTTAAACGTTGAGGCCAGTTATCAATAGAAGCACGCACTCTTTCCATGGGAAAATTCTTCACTGCCAATCATATGGATTGTTTTAGGGACTCCAAATTATCATGGCGTTTAGAGCAAGCCGTACTCTCTAAAACTGACCATAAATCATAATCCAGCGGATTAAGATCGAGACTAGACGACGGCCAGTATTCAGCTCTGATGAAGTCCGAAACGTTCACTTCCAACCAAGACTGCGTAGACCGAGCTTTATGACCCGGCGTCGAGTCTTGTTGGAAGGACCATACTTGGTTATTGAACATGGTGTTGTTAAGGGGCCTAACTACCTTCTCAAGAATGGTATCTTGATACACTTGTGCCGATGTTTTGATACCTTTTTCACAAAGATATGGCTCAGTCACTCCTTCATAGCTAACACCCCACCAAACCATCACTGAAGCCGGATAATGCCCACGTTGCACTCTGTCGACTAATTGGGAAGCCTCCTTAGAGCTTTGAGCATAAATACGGTCATTTTGTTTGTTAAAATGTTGCTCAATTGTAAAGATTTTCTCATCCGTAAACAAAATTTTTCTGTGACCTCCCTTTGCGTACCGCTTCAGTAGTTGTTTCGATTTTACCACCCTATTCTTTTTTAAATTATCAGTTAAAAAATGACCATTACGTCTCTTATAGGCTGCAAGTCCTAAGTCATCTTTTAAAATACGCGACATGGTTCTGGGTGCTATATTCATCTCCCGAGATAAATTTTTTTTTTCTTTCGGACAGGATTTCTTTGAGTTCTTTCCCTTACTGCTTTGACCACATTTTTCGTACGAACACTACGTGGACGGCCAGATCTTTTTCTGTCACAAACAGAGGAGGTCTCATTGTACCTATTAATAGCCCGGTATACAAACATTTGACTAATACCAAGCGTATGGAGAGTTTAAAAACATTGCATTTGGCTCCATACCAACGTTGTGTAATGCAATCACAGCGATTCGGTTTTCTTTATCACCCCAGTCCATTTTAATATCGCAAAATATTGTACAATGTATTGGCGCCAAAATTAGAAAACTCAATGAACAATCGTATAAAAATGACAGATTTGGAATCTGTCATTTACACTTTTGATAGGATCTTTTTTTTTTTTTTTTGTCTGATGTGGGTATGTACCGGAGGGGCAATTCTCGTAATTTTAAGAACGTTCACAGTCTGATCTCAGTCTCAATCTGTCAAAAATACCTCTAATTTCCATAAATTTTGACAAGTTTTTGACATTTGTTTGTCACCGAGATGAGACTGCGACTAGGTTTTGAACGTTTTAAATTACGAGAATAGGCCTTCTGGTGTATTGTATGTCTTTTAGTCTGTGCTAAATAAATGTCAACGTGACATGATGAGATCTACCAACCCGCACTGGGCCCGCGTGGTGGATTATGGCCCCTTCCCCTCACTGAGAGGAGGCCTGTGTCCCAGCAGTGGGAACATAATACGCTGATCATACAAATAAATGTATTTTCTTTCGAAAGGCTAGCTGCGTTAGATGACGCTAAAGGACATGCCATGCTTCCTGTACAGTTAAGCAGAAGGTGGAGGTAGAATTATTCTGTTTATGGTATTTGTATTATGTAACACAAGTGCTAGAAGGTCAGAAATAGTTTATTTGCTCTTTGGTAATAGTCAAGGTAACATTTTCACCAGCTTGAAGTAAAATAAGAAAAACTAAACGATTTAGTACCCACCATTAGTCAGTTTTCGCATGAAATAAGTAGAGATTAATTTAGTAATTTGTTTCACACGATGATTAGGTATGGTTTCTGTGATAAGGTTTTATATGTATTATTGAACAACGTAAATTTGTAGTTAATCGCCTTATCGAGCGCGTGTCGCGCGTCGTGTGACGGATTGCGCCGGTTCGACACGCCGCGCGATTAGTGTGTTCCGACAAATGAGCTGTGGGTAAAGTTTAATAAGCAGATAACTTGATAAAGGACAAGCTTTATCATCACTGTGCCGTCAGACTACCGAGTAATACGGAGGCAGACTGCGCTCAGCAGGTTTACGTAGTAGCTTTTGGCATGCTAAATATTACTATGTATCTACGAGTATAACATCACTGTGCCGTCAGACTACCGAGTAATACGGAGGCAGACTGCGCTCAGCAGGTTTACGTAGTAGCTTTTGGCATGCTAAATATTACTATGTATCTACGAGTATAACATCACTGTGCCGTCAGACTACCGAGTAATACGGAGGCAGACTGCGCTCAGCAGGTTTACGTAGTAGCTTTTGGCATGCTAAATATTACTATGTATCTACGAGTATAACATCACTGTGCCGTCAGACTACCGAGTAATACGGAGGCAGACTGCGCTCAGCAGGTTTACGTAGTAGCTTCTGGCATGCTAAATATTACTATGTACGAGTATCTAGACTAGAAAAACAATTAAAAAAACGTTTTGTTATGTTTGCCTTGTTAGTTATTCATATTAATTTGTACTATTCAGAATAGTGATCACTAAAGTTGCTGCTATGCGTCCCCTGGCTGGTAACGTGCCGACGAACTCATTACTCGGTGACGCGTATTTACAGCATCCGTAACCGTAAAGTCAAATAAATAGCGACGTAAATTAAGTGATCTGTGATCCAAATTGATGGAGAAACCGCAAGTAATATCATTCGATGAAGACGCACGTAGGTACGCGCGGTTATGACGCGGTGGGCGCGGGCGGGGCGCGGCGCGACTTTAACATCGATACAGTTTACGACGCTCGTCTGTAGTCCGCTCCGCTCGGCGGCAATTCGTCCGTAATGTCTCTTTGCGGTTTATTCGCACTAAACATTTCAATGGTGCCATAAAAATATAAAAATTGCGCCGCGGATATCTACATAATACTATTATGGCACAGTTTGTGCTCACATAAAAAGTAATTTCGTCGACAGACTGCACCGCTTGTTGCGAACAGAAGTTGACGCGCGCACGAGAACCGAGAGGATACAGTCGCGGGCGCTCGCTTACTTCGTGTACAACAGGTACCGTGTGATGGCGCTCAACGTGTCGCCACCTTCGGCTCATTAATCAGGGCTTGCCTCAGTACCGTTCGGTGGTCGGTGGGAGTCATGATTCATAGACGTTGTACAAGCGTCCTTAATGTGCACGTGATCAGTATTCCGTCGGCGTCGCGGCGGTTCAATTCCGTATCGGTTTCAAATGAAAACTACAAAGAATACAATTTGGTTGCAGCTGCACCGACTGGCGGGTCTGCGTGCAGTGTGAGAGGCGCGCGGCGGGGTGGGGGGAGGGTTAATGTTATAACTTCATCATGAGGGCGCGGCCGGACTATGATTACAACTTGGAACAACGACAATTGTTACTTTGCACTAGTTTGTTTCTGGACGCGACGCGCTCCGCCACCTCGAGCGCTTTCATTTTACCCCAGTACAATACTGTATTTGTGACGCTTCACAAATGCTTCGATGTTATTACTTAACCTGGGTCAAATGAACTTATTTCCATTCCTTCTATATTTTGAATTACTGAAACTTTTACGAAAAGAAAAATGAATGGCACACATAACATCAGAGTAGTAGTTTGGTGACAGAATGACAGTTAGCTATTTCAAAATCGTCAGGCCAGTCGTTTCGTTCGGGTGACGCTGCTGTCCGGTGAGGCCTGGGCTTGCAAGTGCCCCATGCAGTAATAACAGTTTCAAGACGGCTTGGGCGAGCTCGCCGTTATAGTTACTCGAACACCTCAATTTACTTTACCAAAGTACATAAGGAAGGCTCGAACACGATACTCGAATTGTGATGCCTCCGGGAATAAGAACATTTTGTGACATAAACTACTATTTATTTTAGAAAGCGTGTGTATAGTAGAGAGCCGTCTCCGCAACTAATGTCTACGTTTGCTTCCATTAGGCGACATCTCCGTCATCGCACAATAGCGAAACAAAACGCGAACAATTACGAGCGTCCCGAGAGCGCGCGATAATATGTGGGCGCGCATTGTTCGCGCGGAGACAGATCGCGCGAGTGTTGCGCGGCGCGCCGGTCGCGCGGGCAGGGGGGACCTCCCGCGGCCACACTCCGCTCGCTTGTTGTGGAGCGGCGACCACGCCGGGAAACAAATCGGTGTCGGCGACCAAACATTTTAGTATTATTGTGAAGACTCGACATGCACTATCTGTGATGGCAGCAGTTGTACTTAAATGTACGAATTGAAAACATGTATTGAATAGTTTTGTTTTCTTAGTTAATATGACGTTTCATTGATTCACAAAAGTACCCAAAACTGTTGAAACTAAACATTTTTTTTTGTGTTTATTTATTTATTTGTGCAACGTGTAACGGAAAGGGTGTATACATATCAAAGGCACGGCTTCTTTGGATGATATCAAACGATATTGGAAAGATTTCAACTCAAAATAAAATACTCTAAAAATTGATACAAATTTTCGGTTTCTTAGGCTTCTTAAATTCAAATCATAACAAACGTGTCACCGCACTACGGTCACTAGGTCAATGACTTCCACGTTAATGGCCAATATTACGATAAATCTCTTCCGTAATTCTGCGCGCCTGGTATCGTCTACCGCATTCTTTGTCGGCCCGAACTGCCGAAATAAAAATTCCGCCGCCAAAGGGATTGCGCGCAAATTCTGCGCGCCTTATCTTAGTAACCTACTGCAAACCTACTTTACCGTGATGTAAAAATTAATACGCAATTATTGATTTACAGTTTACTCGTTAATATCAAGCCAGAAATTGCACGTAAAAACTGATATAACAAAACTTACGTAAAAAATCGAAACAAAATTTAGGTAGGTTAACAAGTTTCAGCCCTTATTATCACTTATTACCTAGTAAATAGTAAAATCGTAAAGCTTTGCTTAATTTAGTAAATGGACTTACATTTTTAAAGATGGGGTTCGATGTGGCGACCTTCGTACCTATTAAATGCACAAGGCGAGCGAGCGAGGTGGCCCGCTTGTTTATGCGGGCCCAAACCGCACTTTCATTTGGTCCATTGTATCACACAGCACTGCGTACACTACATTTTTAATGTACCACCACAAAAAAAGTCTAATGGGGTTAGGTCTGGGGATCGCGGAGGCCTAGCCAGGCTTCTACTACCACGCCCAACCCCCTGAGATGATTACCATCTTCTGCTCCGACACACGTGTCGGAGCAGAAGACAAATGTATATGCGTACATGAACATTTCGTAATATTCGCTATTACTTAACGACATTTTGCAAACACAACAAAAAAGTCAATTAGGTGTAGCCGTACTGAACTGATGCGCGTATCACAGGGATAGAAACGAGTGCACTAGAAGCGGGTCAGACGTCGACTGACGAGCAAAACAATAACAATAATGCTAAATGGAGCGCAGAGGGTAAGGTGTTGGAAATGTATAAAGTAGATACAACTCTGCGCACCTTCCTGATGACGTGTATGGGGCAATGGAGGATGGTCCTTCGCTATCCAGGATGTCGAAATATCCAGAGGAATAGCGAGCCGATAAGGATCGAGCGAGGCATATTCCAGGGCGACAGTTTGAGTCCGCTTTAGTTCTGCTTAGCCTTGAATCCTCTAAGCACGCTGCTGGAAGATTCAGGTCTAGGCTATCGGCTGAGGAGAGGTGGTCAGGTTATATCTCACCTCCTCTACATGGATGGCCTAAAACTCTTTGCCCCCAACAATTTGCAACTGATGGAGCTACTGAAAGTAACTGAAACTTTCAGTAGCGCCATCAGGATGGAATTTGATGTGGACAAATGTGCGGTCATGCATGTAAAGCGAGGGTAGATAGTGGAATCCGTGGGAACTCAACTCTCGAATTCCACAAACCTTAGAGCCCTCTCCGCATCCGAAACCTATAAGTATTTGGACCTATAAGTGTATGGAGAAACCGAAGTTTTTGTCTGTGCAATTATGGACGAAGTAATGATGACGAACAATTACCGGAGATTTATTGTGAAAGACGGCACGGTTGACATCTGTCGGGCATGCCACCGGCCGGGGGAATCAATCAGGCATATTATCTCCGGGTGTTCTCGTCTAGCTAACGGAGAGTACTTGCAAGATTGTCAGTACAAGTGAAACACAACCGTCTTGCTCCCAAGCTTGTTTATTACTGTAGGTACCCTCACTAACAACATGTAGATAATTAAGTAAGTACTTATAACTATGCACATACAGCTCATCTCCCTCCAGCATTAATTTGAAAACCTGATACAATAACAAACATACATTCATGGAAACAAGTCTACACTATCTTATGATTATTAAACTACTTAAAATATTTCTTATAACAAACATGTTTCCTGAGCCTCTTAGTACGTCCGACCGGAGAAGTGTTTACAACATTAGGGTTAATATCCTCATTTGGATCGACACACTGTTCATCTGATCGGAAACTGTCTTCCATCACTTCGCAAGCCTCCACCCAATCCTCGTCGTCCGAGATTCTCTGTTCCCTCACGTTATCAGCACTTATTGCTACGGTATTCCGGGTCACGGTCAGCCGTGACCTGTACCTCCCTCTTCTCCATGGTGCTAGCCGATGGAGCTGGAGATGCTGGTGACGGTGAGGTCGCGGAAGATCGCTCATGATCAGATAGCGATGCGGAGGATGGAGACTGCAGCGGTAATAGCAATACAATACAATTTGATTTTTATGTATTCCGTTTATTTAATTTTAGTTTTTAGTTATAATAGTATTATTGTGGCATGTATTTTAATCTTTGGTTGCTAACATAATTTTTAAGTATACTAACATGAATATGGATCATTGTGTCTGAATTAAATAAATAAAATAAATAAAGATAAGTACTAACAATACTAACATAATTGTAAGCTAATATTGTTGCTAATATATATACTAACAAGATATGGATTTTAATCATCTGAAATAAATTATTCTATTCTATTCTATAGCGATGGAGCGTCCGACGCCGCCACAGATAGTGGATTGCCATCTGGTACATTGTGGACACCGGATGCTCCCTCTGACGAAGGACTAACAACTGCTACCTACATCACTAATATGCTCATTTGATCTATGTGTCTGCTACAGCTGATTCCGTAATCGTTAAAATAAATTTCATACAATCTATTTACCTATAATCTTCCTAACGACACCTATACTCCATATACATTTTCTAGCGATAAACCATTTTGCCCATACAGTTTCTCCTACTTGAAAACACCTCTTAATTTTTATTGATATTTGTTCGGTGTGTTTATTTTTGTTTGGTGGTAAGATTAAATCCAACCTACATCTTAAATTTCGTCCTAACATTAACATAGGTAACTGGCGTGACACCAATCGCGCAATGAATAGTAGAAGTGCCACGATCCATATGAACACACTCCAGCCATTTGGAATACGCATTCACGACAATAAGGTACACTGCCTGCCCTATAGACATATAGCCACCACATTCGACTATGAGCCGCACTCTTGGTCTTAACGATTCCAAAATGTGCTGAATGCAATTCTTTCAACATTTTGTCCTTGTAAATAGCCGGAATTACTATCCTATGACCGCGAAACAAACAACCATCGATAACTTCTAAATCCGTTTTGCAATGAAAGTACGGCGATACCTATAGATTTACATTGTATTTTCCTAGGCCAGCCATTATTCATATATTTTATAAATGTTTTCAATACATTGTCGGCAGCAGTTGCCAGTCTAATATCATCGAACAAAACCGGTTCTACGCTGGCGTCTAAGAACAGAAAGTACTTTGAGGAGCCGTCCTCTTGCTTATCGTTATCACTGACCGCTACTGATAACGGCGACCGAGAAAAATAATCTGCTATTTGATTGTTTTTAGCGTCTACGTACTGGAAGGCAATTCTCGCAAATCTCGCGATCGTGTCGCATGACGTCATTGCCGCTCGTCTCCGTATGTCGCTTCTAAAACCGTGAGATATCCAAAAACATCTATTCTCACTACAAGTCGATCTGAAATCACGAGTCTAGACTCGTGATTTCAGATCGACTTGTCCCTAGCAACATTATTGGCAACATTATTGTCCCTAGGGACAATAATGTTGCCATTATGCGTCGCACGAAGTAATCCATTCCACATAACGATGCGATTTTTTTATGTAATCGTTAATATACTTTTGACCATCTTTAAAAATGATTTTTAAGGCAAAAACATGTTTTGAGCAGCATTATAAAGGTATTTCATTAACATTTATCAATTTAATAATCATTATTGATTTCGTAACTCCATTTTTATTTTACGAGTATTATTAACATTGATATATGACCTCCATATAACGGAATGCATAACTCATGTTGATTTGTCAATGTCATCGATATTTGTCACGTCAAAGTAAAGTCAAAATACAATTATGTTGTTTGTTTACATTGGTCTACATTTAAGTAATTAAATAAAACAGAATGACTGCTAATGATATTATAAGTAAGCTGATGACCAGCACAATAATATAAAGGTTTATCAAGATGGAGAAGAAAAGGGGGAAGTGTTGTTGTTTTAAAGAGTGCGGTACTGCACCAACCGGACTTTTCCAACGATGCTAGGCTGCTGTACTTACGTGTCCTGGCTACTTACTTTACAAAGGCCCAAAAGATTGTTGGAAAATCCTTGCGAAAACAGATTTCACCCTGAGGGTCACATTAGGATTCTCGTCACAACACGAATTCAAATTTCTTTGTTGTCAAAAGTGCCTCACAAATATGAAGACTGGGCGAAACGTGAAGTGGTCCGCTGATTCCTAAGCTCGCGGAGAACGCTTGACTCATCACGCCGACCATTCGTGTAAACTGTTGTGTGTGTTTATTATTATCACAGATTTAGGTTTATTTTAGTTTGATAGCTCTAGCCGTTACAATTATTAGCGTATAATATTTTTACCGATGCTTCTCAGTCTGTGTACGGTGCATGTGCGTACATACGTTCACACTCTAATATTGACGAGTCGCAGGTTACTAGTCGATTATTATGTGCTAAGAGTAAAGTCGCACCAATTAAAACGTTAAGTATTCCGAGACTTGAACTATGTGGAGCTTTAGTTGGAGCTAAACTTTATAATAAAATCATAAATTCTCTTAGGCTGAAATTCGATAAGATCTATTTCTGAACTGAATCGTTCAAGCCTAGCTTCGGACATCATCACATTTGTTAAAAACATTTGTTCAGAATAGGGTTGTGCAAATCAACGAATTAACACGCAACACTACTTGGTTGCATGTTAAAAGTAAGGAGAATCCTGCTGACATATTATCAAGAGGTGTTCTCTTTGATTCCATAAAGGAAGACAACACTAGTTTGTGGTGGTGTGATCCTACTTTTCTTCGTGAACCAACTTCAGGTTGGTTGACAATAAAAAATAATGATATTGAGTTTATTAATAGTGACAGTTACCGGAATTAAAACGTCCTAAAACTACAAATTTGTTAAATGATGAAACTGATAATATAATTGATTTGGAAAGGTTTTCTTGTTTTAATCGTTTGCAAAGAACAATCGCGTATGTCTTACGGTACATCTTTAACTTACGTGCATCGCATGTCGGTCAAGGTCGCCATAACATCCAGTGTTGTTGTGTCGTAAACATCGTTTTACTTGGCTATTGTGTTCATACGAACACAAACGTTTACTTCATGCTGGACCTCAGCTTCTCGTGGCTGCCATGCGTGATAGATGGTGGGTGCTCGAAGCACGTAATTTGGCAAGGCTAGTGGTTCATAAATGTGTAACCTGCATTCGCATGAAAGGAAATACGTTAACTCCATACATGGGTGATCTCCCTGCCGAACGTTTAGAAGCTGGATTTCCATTCATGCGATGTGGTGTTGATTATACCGGACCACTATCCATATTAAATCGCAAAGGCAGAGGTTCACAACTAATTAAAGGATATATTTGTTTATACGTTTGTTTTGCTACCAGAGCCGTGCATTTAGAATTGGTTGGTTCTTTGTCCACTCAGGATTAATTATTGGCATTCAAACGATTCATATCACGACGCGGCAAGCCGTGTCACGTTTTTTCCGATAATGGTAGGAACTTCGTTGGAGCTGAACGGGAGCTTTCAGCTATATTTGAAAAATCAAACGATATAATTAATTTTGCTAGTAATAATAATATTATGTTTAGTTTCATTCCGCCATACGCGCCTCACTTTGTTGGTTTATGGGAGGCGCGCGCAGAGCGCGAATGTTGCATCAAGCAACGCCATCTATGGTTCTACGGAAGAAGCGCGCGCGGCATCTATACTTCTCGGACTGAACCACCCGCCGAGAGCTAGTTTTAAAAATATTGTTGAACCGTGCGTACGTGAACATCAAAATTAATGTAAAAACCTGTAAAACCTAACAATATACGCTGTAAAGAAAGATTTCGAGCCTTATTGAAGAAGCCCTGCCTGCCCCCCTGTCTCCCATACCCAAACAATATTCACTGATAAGCTGGAGCCTTCCACTTCGCTCTCAAATGGAAAGGCTACCCTTTTCCTTATATCTTTTGACTCTCCGACTCACAGTAGGTATTTCTCTAAAACAAAAAAAAGAGCAAAATACGAATATTACAAATTTGAAACAAAAATACTTATCTAATGTTATATTTTACATTCATTGAATTTTTTTTCTTCTATTTAGACTTTATGATAAAAGTAAAACGTTTAAAAAAATAACTAAAATGATCAGCACTTCAGTAATTATACTTTAATTGGAAAAAAAATCGATACAATAATTAAATCATAATACTCACACTCAGTCCGGTTTCATCAAATATTTGTAATATAATATTAAGTCCACTTTTACGCAGCGCGATAATATCTGCTTTCATCTCAATATTTAAATTTCCTTGCATTTCCAAATGAACAACAACACCGCTAATAGATTCAACACACTTCACTAACCCACAATAACAACCAACCAAAAACATATAACGTTCCATTTAGTCGCGGTGAATGAGTCGTAAGTTAACTGCATCTGTCTACCTTATAAATTATTTATTTAGATTTCTGTGGCTATAATCATAAAGTTTTACGAATTGTGTGAACAAGACGAACATGATACGGAACTATATTCAATAGCGAGATTATTAGAGTAATTATAAAAACATTTAAAAAAAATATCACCGCTCGTGAGATTGAACCCACGGCTCGCTACGCATGAACGCGTTTACCGACGTATGATCACCGCTAGGCCATTAAGCATAAAAATAACTCATGGTTGAATTTATGAAATACAATCAGTTTGTATCTATAGTATAGAAATTACTCATTAAAATAAGTTCGTAAGTTAAACAACAGTGTCAATCTATTGCTTCGTGAGAATGCCACTCCACTTGTGACCGTTACTGAACGTAAGTAAATACTTTATCACGGGAATCGTGTCTTGAATATGTTTCCTGTGTTTTTTGGATTTTTCCCATTACATGTGCTACATGACATTGCTTCTTGCCAGATTATTATAGGTTTTGATTCCCTTGCGAGTTTGATTTTTTCCCTGCTTCAAGGGATTGCAGCCCTGAGTATTTAATATTAATTTCCACGCGTTCCTGAGAAAAAGGGTATTGACAGATGGACAGACAGACGGACAACGAAGTGATCTTATAAGTGTTCCTTTTTCCTTTTGAGGTACGGAACCCTAAAAATAACAAGTTCAAATATCGGAGGTCTGTGTCGTATTTAAATTGAACTCTATCTGACATGATGTGTCTGAGAATTATGTTTAGGGTGCCAGGCGGTGCGTCGGGTCAGGCGGTCGCGGCCGCGCCGCCGTGCCGGTCGGCCCCTGTCTAATACAGCACGTTGAGTAATCGCCACGTCAAATAAATACCCAGAACAGAGTGTCTAATAAATGCATTCAGCAATACATTCAGACACGTCACGACAATGGAAATACACAGCACGACACATTGCGGCAGTGAACGGCACAGTACTACGGCAAAACGTGAGAACGCGGCGGCAATTTATCTTCTCGCTGTGGATTGATTTACATGTTCCGCGCGCCACATACATTACACCGAAAAAAGATTTCTTCCCTCGTCAAAAAATAATGAACGTTTCACCGTGATGCATGTTCTAGATTAGTGGAGGAGACAAACAGACGCACAGAACAAATTACTGACATAAATTGCTGAGATTAGGAGCGGTGCGCACCGAAACGCCGCGCGCCGCCGCGCCGCCGCCCGTCGGTGCGGGTGATGCGCGATCAGCAATATTCTATATTTCAGAGAACTAGTGTCTTGTCTTTGTGTGTGTGTTGTCTCAAACATTAGTAACAGTTTATACTTTACGTGTGTTTAGTTAATCAAATAAACAAACGGTCCCTCGTCGGTGTCCGCTTAAATGCAGCGCGTGTTGTTCCTCTCGGAGTGACAGCAATTGTGCTGGGAGTAAAAAAATAAGTGAATAAGTGTTGCAGTAAGGGTGCTGGAGCGAAGTAAGTGACGTGAGCGAGCAGAGCGAAAGCACTCGCGACTGACGACTGAGCGGTGCTCGTCACTCGAGATCACTAAGGGAGATTCATTATGTCACTCGCGATACTCATCACGGTATAGTTATACAGTAAGATTGTCTGCGGGTGTCAGTGATCGTAGTCGTGCCGTTTTGTAGCATTTTTTGACATGTTTACCGGTCTTACCTATAGCAGGGTTAACTTGTTAAGCTAATAAGTTAACCCTGCTATTATAACCCGCCAATTAAATAGGCGGGTAACACATTGTACTGCTTAGTGGCAACGTTAGTAGGGATTGTTAACTTGTTATTTTGTAAAGAAAAGAAAGAAAGAAACAAAAAGTATTTATTGCAACTCGTACAGAAAGGTCACAAACTAAACTAAACACAGTTAAATACAAAAAAGTAACGAAAAGAAAAATGAAACAGAAAGCATGATGCTGCGACATTTAGAAAATAAATTTCGCAGCGCTGGTGGTATATACGTCATACTTATAATAAAGCAGATTGAACTAATCGTCCAACGAACATAAAAAAGGCGATAGAGAAGTGTCAAAACAAACTGTAATCCTAGTTAAAATTCCGTGGACATTTGAAACGGCAATGAAACACTCTGAGCGCGCCCTCCGTCTGAACTCGCCATAAAACATTCGAAATACATTTATCTGGCAGAGGAGACATATTCGATTAACGTCCGCCTTCTTACCGCGCCTCACCGCTCCGCACCGCGCCGCGCCGCATAACACCGCATCACACCGCTCCGCACCGCGCCGCGCCGCATAACACCGCATCACACCGCACCGCACCGCATCCCGTTTGAATTTAATTTAAACTTACGAAACGAGTTATATCAATCTAGTACACGATAGTAAGACGTTTGAAAGAGCCTCGCAGCGGAAAATGAAAAGTAATTCGCGTCGGGATGAAAATAGTAAATATGATATTGTGGGCGAGACGCGGCGCGGTGCGGGCCGGTGCGGACCGGTGCGGGACAGTGCGGCGCGGCGGAACAAACGCGCGCTCCGCTATGGCGCATTAAGAGCTCTAAACGGATTTAAGTACGAGTCCGATTTTAATTTTGTCTCGGCGTCGTCACATCGCCGTCGCGTTATATTAGAGTCTGAACGCCGCCGCTGCGCAGTGCGGCGCTGCGCCGCCGCCGCTCACCGGTACAGCGGTATAAAGCCTAAAGCGGTATAAAGCCTAAAGCGGTATAAAGCCTAAAGCGGTATACGCACAGTACAATCGCCGTCTGCTTCTGATTTCGGTATAAAGCCTTTGCCTCTTTATAGCTGTTTGGGATTATTTCCATAATGCTGGAGGATACTGAAAAACATCTTAAGATTTTATTGCTTTAATGAAATCTTGGAGAACTGAATGTTGAGTGGAGACGCTCCTTCGAAACGCTTATTTTTTAAAGTTTTCAATAAATGTAAACTGTACTGCGATTCTGTTAAAAGCAAAAGAGAGAAAGCTCATAATCTTCTTCTTTCGACGGCACGGTTGGCGCAGTGGTTAAGCGATGGACTGCTGCGCTGCGTGTCGCGGGTTCGATTCCCGCACGGAACAAATATTTGTATGACCTACAAGTAGTTGTTCCGGGTCTGGCTGTTTGTGTATGTGACTTTAATGTTTGTAAACGCACCCACGATACAGGAGAAATTCCTAGAGTGGGGCAACGTTTTTTTTTTTTTTTTAAAACAAACAACAAACAAACAAACAATCTTACAACGATCCATTTGTCCCAAAGCATACTAAGTGGTTGCAGGTACCTGCACCTACCTGCAATCACAAGCCGTTCAATGATGAGTGCAAGTGTGCCTACACTTGCACTCATCATTGAACGGCTTTTTAGTCGATTCGCACGAACTGACTCGCCCGGAACGGGTGAATCGACACTTTTAAATAACATTATTTTTTCTATAGGCGATTCGCACGAAGTTAATTTATTTGTGGGCGAATCGACTAGGTACTCCAGAAACATGTATTAGGCAATTGGCACATTTTGAATTTTATGCAAACACGTTTCAAAATATTTAACTCTTATCAATTCTGTGCCCTAGTGTCCTTTTTTCTATACAGCAGTTAGCACATTTTGAATGTTATGCCATAAAAGCATAAATTTCAAAATGTGCTAACTGCTTAAGACATTTTTCTGCAGTTGTCGATTCCTCCACAAATAATACGGGCGAGTAAATTCGTGCGAATCGACTAATAAGCCCATTGAACATTTGTGTATGTGAGTTTAAATGTTTGTAACGCATCCACGATACAGGAGAAATTCCTAGTGTGGAGCAACGATTATTTCAAAAAAAAAAAAAAAAGGAAGCCCTGTCGGATGAGAGAATTAAGCTTATTATCATACTCGTATATACAGTCACAGGCACCACGCATCCATCTTCAGACACAACATAATAAAGAGCGTCGTATGAGGTGTACAGAATGCGACCTGCGACACACGGAGCTCGTATGAAGTGTATAGACTGCGACCTGCGACACACGGAGCTCGTATGAAGTGTATAGACTGCGACCTGCGACACACGGAGCTCGTATGAAGTGTATAGACTGCGACCTGCGACACACGGAGCTCGTATGAGGTGTACAGACTGCGACCTGCGACACACGGAGCTCGTATGAAGTGTATAGACTGCGACCTGCGACACACGGAGCTTGTATGAAGTGTATAGACTGCGACCTGCGACACACGGAGCTCGTATGAGGTGTACAGACTGCGACCTGCGACACACGGAGCTCGTATGAAGTGTATAGACTGCGACCTGCGACACACGGAGCTCGTATGAGGTGTACAGACTGCGACCTGCGACACACGGAGCTCGTATGAAGTGTACGGACTGCGACCTGCGACCTGCGACACACGGAGCTCGTATATGTATTGTAGCTATTTCTTTATTGTGTACAACATGTAAATATATGCCAGTAAATACATTTGCTACCTGCGAGTAGGTAAATACCTAGCTCGAAAAGTATGACTGAAGACAAAGCTGATGATGGAGTCACGTCGCTCTAGCCGGTTGAAGAACGTGCCTGATAGTTCTGTACATATATTAAGCTCGTATCGTGCGAGTCCTACTGCGGCGCAGTGCGCGTGCTCAGCAGGCGGGTGGCACGATGGCGGCAGTTCGCGGCCGCTGTGGGGTTGTTTCGTTTTACTTCCATACTCTTTCCCGCCAGAATCGTCCGACGTGTTGCTTATTATTCAACAATAAAACAAACCTGTTCCACTATCAATTGGTCAGTCCTCTATGTATGAGATAACTCTTCAAAAACAGAAACATTTCAGCTGAAACCGCATTCAATGATTTACTGTTGAAGCAAAGCTCCTCACTAATACTTTGGTAAAGTTTTGTAAAAACAGTACAACAGTAGATTAGCGTCGAAATGATTGATCTACTGGATCTGCTGGAACTTGGAAATTTATGAACGGCGTCCTCTTAAAGGATTACTGCGGAAGACTTCACGATTCGCCTTTAATCATCGGAAGCGATCTCGGACGACGGGTGACGGGTGGCGGCTCCGGAAGGGTGCGCGAGACACGACGGGCTCACCGAGAGCCACGGACGCAGCTGTTAGCCGGAGATAACCGAGCGATGTACTGTGAAGGTGATGCCCTCAGGCAGACGGACCGGAACGACACCTGTCACTTGCTGAATTGTTTAAAGTTTGCAATAATAAAATATTCCGCTATTACTTGGAAACAAAAACTAACCTAACCTTTTTTTTTTTTTTAACGTGGAGAAATGCTCATGCATTCTGCACTACCACGGGGAGATAGTGCAGTTATGTGGGACTCTAACCCACTAAAACTCCACGGTGTCCTCCTCTGCCGCTTACGGCGGGAACACGGGCACGCCTTAGCACTCATCCGTGAACCCGCCGCGGCCGTCCGTCACCGGACCCACCTCTGGGGATTACTCCCCATCACCGGCGCACCAGAACACATGGCACGCCGTGACCACCCCAGGGACCAAACCAGCACATGGGCGCTAGACGACCCCGTGTCTGGGCACCCTTGGTCCCCCTGCGACGGGTCAGGTCATTGGCCCCGCCGCCTGCCAAATTTCGGCCGCAGAGGATAGGGAGAGCGGCCAACGTCATACCAACACTCCTCTTGCCCTGCGGCCCCACCGCGTTCGCCATCAGACGGTGGCGACCCCGTCAAGGCCGCGGAAGGTAGGGAGAGCGGCGCACCGCAATACCGACACTCCTCCCCCGCCGCGGCCTCCAACCCTCAGCCGTGATGCCTCCCATACCACATCACGGCCCGCCTCAGTTGCGATGTCGCCCAATCGGCACCGCAACCTACTTGTTGGCCGCTACGTCGTCGGCTTACAGGCAAAGCCCTGACGAGCGGCCCCTCCTCGGGTTCCTCTTAGCTTCACCGTGGTTGTCCAAGCCACGGCTACTGAGCCCCCCCGCCTCGACAAACAATGCGGGAACCTCCCGAGGGGGAACCTTTTTTTTTTTTTTTGTTCCCGGGGTGGAAAATCCTCACGGATGTCCGCCGCCCTGGGGCGGGCGACGGGGTCTGTCAGACTCTTACTGACTAAAAACCACCCCAGTGTTCCATCTCACACCTACGCCGGGGGTCGCGGGAACGTAAGATCCTTCCGCAACCCCCGACTAGTGCCGGCCCGCCACCGCGGGCCTCCTCGGGTCAGGGGGGGAGTGAGGTGTTTGACTCCCCCCGCGACGTCTAAGAGAGGCGCACGTGGAACACTACGCGCCGCCATCTCGGGTCCTGATGTGTGGGGGGCGACGGACGTCCCCAAGTCCGTCGCCCCTGGACCCATTTAGGGGGGCTGGAAGAGGGCGTTATCCACCCTCCGCCGACGCCCGGTGCGCCTGCTGCGGGCCGGGTGAGAGGACGAGATCTCCCTCTCCCTTTCCGCAGCCTCCTTCTGCGAGACGACCGTTTCGCAGAAGGAAACCACCGCGTCCCAGGACTCTTCGCTGCCGACCATCGACTCGACCACGGCCGGCAGCGACAGGTCACTGCCTACTTCTGAGATGAGGGCACGGCGCGGCTCCTCCCAGGCGGCACACTCTGCCAGCGTATGTCGCGCCGGGTCCTCCCGGCAGGCGACGCAGTGGTGACACCGGGCATCCGGCTCCCTGTTTATGCGATACAGGTACTTCCCGAAGCAACCATGCCCCGAGAGCACCTGCGTCACCCGAAACGACAGGGAGCCGTGCCTCCTCCCGAGCCAGCGCTCGAGCACCGGCCGGACCGCCTCGATGGTGACGAGGCCAGCGGTAGGGCGTGTGAGCCTGTCCCGCCATTCCGCCACCTCGCGAAGCTGAGACCGACGCAGCTCCATGTGTCGCTGCATCGGTCGCTCGCCCCGCGCCCTCGCTTCCTCGCGCCATCGATACAGTGTCGCGAGTACTTTCGCCTCGAGGTCCCAGGGCGGGGATCCAGCCAGTACGCAGGCCGCCTCGTAGGAGATCGTGCGATATCCTCTGATGACTCTGACGGCCATCGCTCTCTGCGGTTTCCGCAGAATCGCGATACTGCCGGCCGTCAGGTCAGAGGCCCACACCGGGGCCCCATACAGGGCCATCGATCGCACGACCTCCACGTAGAGCCGCCTAGAGGCGGCGCTCGACCCCCCAGTTTGGGAAGCAGCGTTGACAGCGCCCCAGCCGCGCCCAACAACTTGGGCGCCAGCCGCCGGAAGTGGGGGCCAAAATTCCTCTAAAGACGGACAACGACATAACAGAAGCAGTTGAACAATTTAATAGCTGTGTACACCAATCGGCTTGGCTTGCTACTCCAGTTGCCATAGAATCGCACCATAAACGAGACTGTCCTAAATCTGTTCGGGAACTGCTAGCTGAAAAACGTAGAGTTCGAAAAAAGTGGCAAAAAACAGGTTATCCTACTGATAAAAAACATCTCAACTGTTTACAGACAAAATTAAAAACACTGCTACAAGATAATGAAAACCACAATATCCAAACATCTTTAAAAAACCTAGACGCCACAGCAGATACAAATTACTCTTTATGGAAAGTCACTAAAAAACTTAAACGTCCCATTTCTAACCAACCCCCTATCCGTAAGGGTAACTCAGAATGGGCTTCTAGTGATGCGGACAAAGCTGACACCTTCGCTGAGCATCTTAAACAGGTCTTCATACCAAATCCAGACATGGGTTCTCCCAAAATCCACGAAGTCGCCCAATTATTGAACCAAACCCACCAACTGGATCCTCCCATTACTAAGTTCACGAAGGAAGAAGTAAAAACAGCGAATAAGGCGCTTGACCCAAGTAAAGCTCCTGGATATGATCTCATAACAGGCAAAATCCTAAGAGAACTGCCAAAGGAAGGCATTCAATTTCTCACTTTCCTGTACAACCTGCGAAAAGGTATGGTCCCACTTCAATGGAAAGTGGCTAAAGTTATAATGGCTGTCAAACCGGGCAAGAATCCTGTTGAGGCGCAATCATATAGACCTATTAGCCTGCTGCCCATACCCTCGAAAATCTTTGAGATTCTTATCCTGCGTAGATTGTCTCCGATTATCTCCTCGAGAGATCTGTTACCTGATCATCAGTTTGGCTTTCACCGAAAACACAGTACCATAGAACAAGTACACAGATTGGTGGAATATATTAACAAAGCTCTTGAGTTAAAACAGTACAGTACTGCAGCCTTTTTGGATATATCTCAGGCATTTGATCGTGTGTGATGGGCATGGCATGACGGGCTACTGTTCAAGATAAAACGAGACCTGCCCATAAACTTCTACAACCTTATAAAGTCATATCTAAGCGACAGAAACTTTTTTGTAAAACAAGGAGAAGAGTACCTTACATACTATCTAAGCTGGGGTCCCGCAGGGTAGTGTAATGGGTCCAACGCTGTACCTGATCTTCACAGCTGACCTCCCAACGACCGAAGGTGTGGTCACTGGAACATTTGCAGATGATACAGCAATCCTTTCAGTAGACACTTCACCAGAAGTTGCAGCACAAAAGCTTCAAAATAGTCTCGATTATGTATCCAAATGGCTCAAAGACTGGCGAATCAAAGCCAATGAAACCAAATCCGTCCAGGTGACTTTTACTAACAGGAAAGGAACATGTCCCTCTGTCCTCTAAACGGAATACCTCTACCGCAGGAGGATTACGCCAAGTATCTTGGAATATATCTGGATAGACGTCTAACTTGGAAGAAGCACATATTTAGCGGTTAGCTATGGGCGAACAGTTGCGCACAATGTACTAGCTACTAAATAAAAAATCTCAACTCTCACTTCAAAACAAATTGTTACTTTATAAATGCATATTAAAGCCTATATGGACATACGGCTTACAATTGTGGGGATCAGCGGCAAAATCAAATATTGAAATTATACAAAGGTTCCAGTCAAAAATTTTAAGAATGATAACGAACGCACCTTGGTATGTCTCAAATAAGACACTCCATCACGACCTCTGTATCAAAACTGTCATAGAAGAAATCTCAGAAAGGACAAAAGCGTACAAAGAACGAATCACAAACCATACAAACATACTAGCAGTAAACCTGGTGAATAAACCAAATAGTCGCTAGAAGACTGAAAAGAAGGTTTCCTCAAGACCTGGTTTGAGAGGTTAGAAGAATAAACGGAGCAGTCACTGGGCGGCTTCCGTACAAACCTGCTAATTTTACCAAACATATTGCTGAATATCTGCAAGAATGATACATCGCAATAAAAGGATAATAAAAAAAACAAATTAATATCAACTGTTGTGCTTAACTTTGACTATTTAAAAATAATTTAATAGTATTGTAATAATTTTCTTTATTAGAAATTTTCATATTACTTTCAATCGCATTGATACTGACATTATTTCCCGCCAAAACTCTGGCAGAATTTACCCGGCTCACTATATTTTCTATAACAACTTTATCGTACGGACGCCAGCACATCAAATTACTACAATCTGTCAAATTTCTTTAATAGATTTTCAACTTTATCGCTAAAGCATTAAGGTTCAAGGTTGATTGGGAAAATTTGACAGTTTCGGGTAGCTTGACCTGCTGGCGTCTGTACAATACCTACATTCTTTGCAAATAAATGATTTGATTTGATTTAATTCAACATATACTATGTCGGCGACAACGACAAGCTATCTGAATTAGAAATTATAATAATTTAGGAAACTTAATTACGTTTTACAGTTGGGTTCCTTCAATTTCAGTAATAAATGTGCAAGCAAACTTCCAAACAGTTTAGCTAAGTCTATCCATGTTGCACCTGGAGTGAACCATTCATTACGTTTATTGGATCCCCAAGTTTTATCCCCAAAATAATACTAAAATATTTAAATTCAGAAGTGGAGAAACGAAACTGGTTAATTGCGAGCTGTGACTTGTGTTGGAGGGTTCCGTGATATACGCACGCATTTTTTTGTAATTACTTGCAGAGATTTTTTTGTTATTATAAGACAATCAAATAACTTATACACAAAACACTCAAGTTGAAAAATAAAAGAAAAGTGTCAAGAGAGACAAATAAAAGCAAGTTCGATAGGAACGGAACCCTAAAACGATGCAGCATCGTACACAGTGGTCGTAAACAGCAATGAACAACTGAACAGTGACGGACAATGGCTGATAAAACTCGGCGACACAGCGCTGAAACTAAAGGAACGGGGCAGACGTCCGGGCTGCCGCAAAATATTGTGATATTACGTTATTCCGAGCACGGAGCAAACAGCGAGCCGCTGTGTAAACAACCACCAGTAAGTTCGCTTCGTTGTCCATTTCTTATTTTTTATCGTATTTCGGATCTTTGTTCTCGTGTGTTGGCCGAGTCCGCACGTGAACGCACGACGCCACGCGACTCTTTCCACAAAGAGACGATGGCGCGAGAAGTAACAAAACACGTCGATTCGCGCGGAAGAAGTCGCGCCTCGCGGGACTACGCCTGCGATAGTGAGCCGGCGTGCTCGATACGCCGGGAAAGTATAGTTATGTACGAAGCACGGTTCAAGTTATGGGATGATTTGGAGTGATTACATGTGGGTTTCAATTCAGGTTGTTCAGTAATGAAGCTACCGCAATAATTGCGCTCGTTTCACTGCGCTATCGGTGAATATTCGTCGCTAACGTCCGCAGGCATCCGCTGTGAACGCGTAAACATGCACAGCACAGCCGAGCGGCTACTAAACCGATGTAAATTGATTGCACGCGAGTCAATTTGACGAGGAACGACCGCGGTGTCCGGCCGATAAATTAGTGAGACAAACAGACGCGACGCGACGCGGCTCGCTCCGCGCCGTATTTAGGCGCGGTCAAGCGTTGCCGGCCGTCAGCCGTGCGCGTACCGAGTACTGGCGCTCTGTGTTATAACAGTTAGCAGACATAATATAGCAGCAGATAATAATTTTAGCTAAATTAAATCGATCATGTTGAAAGCTCTCTCCGTGTTGTAGCAGCTCAGGCAACTTAATAGGATCCATGGTAATGGTCGCCACATCGGCACACGCTGGTTTCAATATTCGATGCGCATCGCGTCGGTAAGTCAGTGCTGACGAACACAATATGGTGCCGACTGTACGCGCGTTGTTTTATTGATAGCGATTCATATTACACTAAACAAGAGTTATTGGGTAGTAAAGCCCTGCTTTGAAAATAGCGTAAATGCTCTTCATTAGTATCTCATAATGAACCTATCTTCTTGAATACCAAATGTTCAGAGTATAACATTATCTCTTGGAATGTGGTTACGTTGTAGACGCGTCGCCTCATTGACTTTGACGAGTCAGTGAATACGTTGACCGTAGCCGAGGTTGTACGGACGAGACGGTGCGCGGCCGGTCGTACGGACCGGTCGCACGGGCCGGGCCCCGCGCCGGGCCGTCACCACTTCAGCGCTTTTAGACAAGTGCAGGGTCCCTATTATACAATGGGCGGTTTTTCACAAGGAAGGATTATTGTAAGGGGTTTTTAAACCCATTGTTATATTATTCCTTGACAGATCAGACTTGAAATTCCTTGCTGTATGCCCAGAGTTTGGAAGTAAACGGTGTGATACCCCCGTGCCTCGGAAATCACGTTAAGCAGTTGGTCCTGCGCCTGATCTCTCCGGTCATGTAGGACTGCCGTCCCATCGGACTATGAGAGTGAGGGAAGAGGCCAGAGACAGTGCACCTGTGTCTGCGCACACACGCCTGCACTATAATATCTCCCGCGCCGAAGGCTAGTCGCCGCTGAGATTTGTTGCCATGGCCGGAATTCGGTCTGGAGAACTATTTTGCAAAAAAAATCAGTCCGCGCATTTATTATTGTGTTCGTGTGCCTAATTGTTCTACTATCATAAGTAATTTATAATACTAACACTTTACGGGCCTTAAAATACTGAAAATAAAAAGGCTATTTTTTTATTATGACTTCGATTTCTCCATGCAGCATGAACTTTAATAGAAAGAGACGAAACTGAATGAGTATGAACTGTTTAAAATTCTCGTCAGTGTATATACTTCAGGTGAATGCTGGTGGTAGGCCCTGTTCACCCGTAATCACACGTCACGCAAATTGCAGAGCAGCCGCGACGTGCGGCGACTTGTCACGACGTGTCGCGGAGGTGGAGAATTAAAAGATAAAGTTACGTCTGGTGCCGCTAACTCGGAACTACGCACGACAACTTTTCCTAAAGTTAAGACGAGTTAAGTCGTGGCAGATTATATCGGGGCTTGCGGGGGCCGGGGCGAGGGGGGAGGGCGAGGTTGGGGGTTGCGCAAAGAGTACTTTGATCTGCCCCCTGCCCACCGAGCGGTCATGTGCACGCGCGGTTGGTGCCGGTCACCTGCGGGTGCCGGGCACCTGTGACGGGCACTTGACATTGTTGATTTGAAACATTGTATCTCCTTTGTGTATTCAATATTCTGTTGAAGGCTAATTAGAATTCGTTATAAGTGACCTTTGCGCTGGGTCAGTTTGCGCTGGGTCAGTTAAGCCTAGTCTGATCGTTTCAGTTGGTTCAATAGGTTCATAATTAGACGTATAAAATATTCTGTTTTCTAACCTCGAACATTTGTATCAGCATCACGATATACGTTCCATTCGTTTCACAATCCTTGCTCCTACCGACTGAGTACTGCAACAACACAAGCATAGCTGTTTGTTACCGAACGTTGTGTAGCATCGCGCAATTTAACGAACAGTTGAAAAATGGTATTCATTCTGTGATTTGATGAAAGAACGCTTACTCTCAAAGAGCGTCCCACGCTCGCTTGTCTCTCCGTCGCTTACCTCGCTCCTGCAGAATGCAAGACTGAGAGCTAGTTTTTACAATTATTTTTCATTGTGCTAGCGGAACACTCGAGGTTACTCGCCAGTGGTTGCGCGGTTTTCTTCCACATTTTAGGTTACGGAGTAATAAAAAGTTAACAAGACATTATTGTATTTCAAAGGGTTTGGCAAACGTAAACTGCCTTTCAGACGAGCGATAATACTTACAACAACAAGCACCAGTACAGAGCTCCCAACAGATCAGATCTCTACTGTAGGCGTACACCTGAGTAATTTCACAAATATGTTCAAGGATCATAAGATAGCTCAGTACAGTAATTATCAGACCCCCCCCCCCCCCCCCCCCCCAGCCCCCGGCACAACACTGTGTTACTGAAACAGTAACGGTGATTAACTGAGACAGAGCGCGCTCATTTATTTATTATTTATTTCGCGCGCTTTTTCACACAAGTACGGCGAGACAAAGGACCTAATGTTATTTATTATGCATGGCGGAGGTAGCTACGTGTTTGTTACGAGCTTCTCAAAACGTTTCGTTTTCCCGTGGGCGCCTTCACCAATGTGGCGGATGGATAAACAGTTTTTATTTATGTAATGTGTATAGTTGTTAGTCACAGGTATATCATATTCCGCAAGAGATACCTTCGTATGTAAAAAGGAAATGATAATGTGTTCAAAAGTCGACCTTAGTCAAATGGGCTTGATCACCACACGCGATGCTGAGAACTGCTAAAAATATTAGAAAAATGAGTCTATACCTTCTAAAATGTTACGTTTGCGAAGAATACTTAATGTGTAAATATGCGTGTCTGGCGAGGCAGGCGGGCAGTCCCGGACAAAGGCAGCGCTATCACGTCTGCATCTCGAGAAAAAAGCTCCGCCGCCACGGGAATCACGCAGCGAGTCAGAAACTAGGCGGCGGGTCACCTGGGCGAGGGCTACCTCGTCTGCCTGGATACTAGACATTCTGTGATCGTGCTGCTCATCGTAAATATATAAATTATAATATAATTATGATGAATGTTCATATTATACATGTTACGCCACATGAACAGCCAACATGTCATGCGAATATCAGCTTACTCCGGGTCTTCAAAATAAATGAAATGTTCGTGGCGTTTGCCTGTTATTTCGAAATATAAGGTGGAAATAAGGCGGTATCAGCCACGTTGATCTGGGCTCAGTTTACCCGCAAAAACGCGACGGGGGCGCTGCGGGAACGCTGCGGGCACGCGACGTGAACGTGCTTTGAATGACATGCGTGCGGCGCGACGACACTCATCTTATTGCGCCCTCTAAGCCCACTCTAAGCCCACTGTTGTCTCGCCTGTCTAAACACAACGACTCTAAGTCCACTGTTGTCTCGCCTGCCTAAACACAAAGACTCTAAGCCCACTGTTGTCTCGACTGTCTAAACATGACGACTCTAAGCCCACTGTTGTCTCGCCTGCCTAAACACAAAGACTCTAAGCCCACTGTTGTCTCGACTGTCTAAACATGACGACTCTAAGCCCACTGTTGTCTCGCCTGCCTAAACACAAAGACTCTAAGCCCAGTGTTGTCTCGACTGCTAAACATGACGACTCTAAGCCCACTGTTGTCTCGCCTGCCTAAACACAAAGACTCTAAGCCCACTGTTGTCTCGACTGTCTAAACATGACGACTCTAAGCCCACTGTTGTCTCGCCTGTCTAAACACAACTACTCTAAGCCCACTGTTGTCTCGCCTGTCTAAACACAGCGACTCTAAGCCCACTGTTGTCTCGCCTGTCTAAACACAACTACTCTAAGCCCACTGTTGTCTCGCCTGTCTAAACACAGCGACTCTAAGCCCACTGTTGTCTCGCCTGTCTAAACACAACGACTCTAAGCCCACTGTTGTCTCACCTGTCTAAACACAACGACTATAAAACCACTGTTGTCTCGCCTATCTAAACACAACGACTCTAAGCCTACTGTTGTCTCGCCTGTGTAAACACAATGGCTCTAAGCCCACTATTGCCAAAGATGTGGATGTTGTTAAACTATGTGTGTACGCGTATATTTAATAATTTACCAAAGACATCAAAAGTATTGAATTGTAGGCGATTTACAATTGAATTGTATAACTGGTTAAATGAAACTAATTTTTATAGTATTAAGGAGTTTTTAGAACACTAACGTTGACAGCACAACTTTGCATGCTTTAATTATAAGCAAAACATGTATGATCACATATTGTATTGTAACATCTTTGTATACCGTGTTTTAAGCAAATAAATATTATTATTATTTCCTTTATTTCATTTACATACTTACAAATTATATTTTTATAAACAAAAAGATAAAAAAACATTTAAAAATATAAAAATAGTAGCCCACCGGTATCGGGAACAGGGTCCAAGCTACCGGCGGTCAGGGCTCCAGAGAGAGGAACCTCCTGAAAATGCAAGCCGTGTCCAGAAGTACCGCTTTCTGAATCAAGCCCTTGATCCAGCTGCCCAACGAAAGCCTCCTCAGGTGTTGATCGAAGCTCTTGGCTATTAAGCCATTGGCTGTCACGACTTAAAACGCACACTATGTAGACAAGCGTATTATAAGTTGGATGAGTATATCGTAGATAAAAATGATTGGCTTGATACTGGTCCTGCTCCACAGGCACTTGCTCACTAATTGATAACAATTTCAATATTCGGAGGCGATGCTTTCCCTTTTTTTTTGTATTTCTGACATTACGAACTTAATGTTTATTTTATTCAATCAAGATTTAATTCTTGAATACTTCAATATTAAATACCTCTTCCTGATTGGTAATAAATTTGTTTTTCATCTCTTAAATAAATTTCAAACTATAGTTTTGTGTAATTTAGAAGCACTTTTTTTTAAATTTTCTAATTGTAAGAACCATGGATCCGTTTATTATGATATTTTGATGTTGACTTGAAAGAGCATGGCAGTGGAGAATATGTCATGCTCACTTAAACGTCTCACTGGTGGTGGCACGAGTGTTGGATCATTCGGTTCCCTACAAAACGGTTGAGCTGGATGGTGCTGATCCACGCGTCCTGTTCGTGAACGGGCGCCGTCGGTTGAGACTGGTCATCTCTTAACTGCCAGGGCTTATTTTTAATTTCATGTTTTAAATTGTTTCTTTGTCTTTATTTTACATAGTTCTCACATATAGAAACAATAAGAATAATGTACCCAGGATTCTGTAATAATATCTTGATTTAAAAGAAGTGTCCGTGGAGTTTCTTGCCCGTTCTTCTCCATAGAGATGTACGTTTTGGAATGGGCAACTAGCTTCAACTTTTTGACTAAAAAAAAATGCCTGTAAATGGTTTAATTGAAATAAATGATTTGAGTTTGAGCTAAACACTATGTCGGAACAACGTTTATACAAACACCAGTCGTCTCCTCAATTGATTGGGATAAAAATATTTTCTCAACGCGGGGCAAATAAGGAAGTCTTCCAATGCTCTCGGACTGATGTTTATCTTTCGACCTGAACCATTCGAGTAGCTCCTGTGTTTGTATCATTATGGATACAGTCCGAGCTCACGACGATCGTACATTCGTGATCGTGGGATCGTTGATTTGTAGTAAAAGAACAACTTTCTGGGGAGGGGACAAGACGGATTTAGGAAGATGGGGTATTAGTGTCATCTTCAAAGTCCAGTACAACACGCTCACACTTACACACGCATCCACAAAAATCACTACAAACACGCAGCACTCACGAACACGCATGCCCTTCGTTTTACGTTATTTTAATTTGAGTGCATATATTGTTAATGTTCCAAAAACGGGTGTGGATACTGACCTCCTGTAACACGGGTACCACCAGCTCAGGAGTCAGGGCTTCAATTGAAAATGTTACACTTTAATAAATCAATAAGATATTGTACATATTTTTATTATTTATTTATAAATGATAAATTATTTATTTTCTGCAAGTAGGTTTGTACACACGGCTACACATCAAGCTATGCATTTCCAGTTTTAGCTGACCTCGCATTGTATAGGTTTTTCGTACAATCAGAAGTCAGCTTATACTGGTTTTGTATAGCTTGATGTGTAGCCGTGCGTACAAACACTTTTACACGTCAATCATATTTTTTTTTAAACATGAGTAAGGCGTTTCCTATTCTTTATTTCCAAAAATTTGATGATGGCTGCATGCCCATGTGATGGTAGATTATGTAGTTTTTTTTGTTTGCCTTTATTGTGTTCCACTGCTGAACAAAGGCCTCCCCTTGTTTCTTCCAAACGCAGGCGCCATGTTGGCCCTGCAAATGTCACCACATCGTCGCACCACCTTCGCCGTAGTCTACCTCGGCGAAGATGAACGACGGCGAATATCCTCCCTCAGGCGTCCAGTGAGTGACGATCTTCGCCCATCGCTCCGGGTGCCTTCGTGAGACATGTCCGGCACACTCCCATTTCAGCCTGGCTGCTTTTCTCCAACATCCGCTACTTGAGTTATATAGGAAGACTACCTTTTATATAGGGCCCAGTAGGTCTTCCGAGCATTTTGGACTCGTCTTTCGACTTCCTTGTCTTGTTTGTTCTTGAAAGACATGTAGAACATTACTAAAAAAAAAAACATCTGTGTACCAAGTAGCCATGTCTTCGAAGTAATAAATGAGTTGATTAGATTAGAGTGTGTTGGACTGGTCGGTGCACTGCTGACGGCGACGCCTAACAACTTTCTTTGTCCTGAAATACGGTTTCTTAGAAAAGCGGTTCCGGTGAAAAAGACAGATTTTCGTGGCGGTATAATATGACTTTACAGTCATGAAAATCATATTATACCGCCATTCGCCATTTCACCAGTGTTTGACATTAAGGTGTCAAAACGCTCTGTTCGATCACACAATAACGGATGTCCAAATCCGTTATTGTGTGATCGTACAGCGCTTTTTTATAAAACCAAAGCTTTACGGTCAGTGTCGGTTGGTGTCGGTTGGTTGCAGTTACCATTGTTCGCTGTCGACTCTGGAGGGGGCGCGGGCGGTTCGTTTATCGCGCGCCAGTCGCCGGTCAGTGGTAATTTATCGAGCGCCTCGTTGGCGCCCTCTGACGGCATCGACACCTACAGAAATTGATACTGCAGGCCAAGTAATAATATTTTGACATTATCAGTGCAGTAGCACTGATAATGTCAAAATGTTATTACTTCTTTCAGGAATTAATAACAATTTTATGCCGTCGGTATAAATTGGCGAGATGTTGGTCATAAATACGCCTCCTCCTCCGGAGCGTGAATGGGCACGAATCTTGTGGCACTCATCGATACAAAAAAAAAATCGATTAAAAAAGACCTAAAAGTCCTTTTTTGTTTTGCTTTGGATTTTGCTTTTAATTTTGTTTTTCTTTCTATGATTTTCGTGTATTATATTGTGATTTATTTTGATGTGTTCATGCTTGTCAAACTTGTTGTACAGTCAGGGTCATTTATGCATGAACTGTATTGCTGTGAAAGCGCGGTAAAGACCGTACCTACGTCTGCGTGCATAAGTGATGTATACACAGAATGCTCACCTCAGAATTCGCACACTGACTGGCGTCGAACGAAACAAAAAACATACCATCGCTTTTGCACACAGGCTATGTAATTACGTATGACTTCGGTTGGTTCATACCATTGCTAAAATTGAAATCGTTACATCAAGTACCGATAGCTGGTAGTCTTACGTATTGGATTATTGAACGCATAAAGGTCTGGGTTCCAATCTCGAGTTGGGACTTTTATTTTTCTTTTCCAACTATAATCTTTATCGGTTTTTTTATTATTCGTTTTTTATAGATTAATAAACGAGAATAATAATATATTAATTAAGTATTTTATTATTATATTGTTATTGTAATACGGGGTTAAAAATAAAAATGTTTTATAAGTGATTTCAAAATGTTTACATATTCGTTATAACTTTATAAACTAGAAATAAATACACTTCTAGTCAAAACAGTTTATATTCTCATAATCTTAGTAATATAATAATATTGTCATTTAATTACTAATGTGTGTGGGTACTCTAAGAAATCACAACTAGCAAATCTACCCACGTAAATAAAAAAAGCGCGAACTCCTTGTCTCAACAAATTAAATTACTCAGTAGTACTATTTTTTGTTTGCTGCCAGTTGGTTCGTTTTAACTTCAGTTGCCTAGATCTCAAAAGTCAAAGTTAACGAATCGTATTTATTAGGACTTAATAAAGCTTAATTAACTATTCATTTTCATTATGAAAAGAAGATTGAAACTAAACCTCAAAATTATCCTTATTACGGATATGACACAATATTATTTAAATATTACTAAAATCAAATTGTAATTTATAACTTAATACTTTGTATAAAGGCTAGGCAGATGATGACTTTGTATAACCCCCATTATTATCAATGCTATCAATTAAAGGCTGGCGCATGGATCCAACAATATCGAAATGTCTGTTCCTCTTACATGATCCCATATTTCCATGCAATGCAACTTCAACTGCTCATCAGATCTCTCATTCCGTGCTTCCCATCGCTGTATCATCGGTGTATCGCAAAATTTAAACATTCTTGTTTACGTTTTTCAATCAAATAAGCGCGAAACGAAAACCAGCTCAAAAAGCTGGTTTATAACTGTATAACTGCTGATCCTTTTAGTTATTTTTCTCACATCTTTTGACCCTCCGACTCACAGTAGGTATTTCTCTAAAACAAAAAAAGAGTACCTACTGTTAGGCTACTAGCAAAATACGAATATTACCATTTGAAACAAAATTATTTTGAAAATAGAAATGTTACATATTATATTATTATATTTAATGTTATATTTTATATTCATCATTAATTTTTTTTTCTTCTATTTAGGCTTTATGATAAATATAAAACGTTTAAAAAAATAACTAAAAGGATCAGCAGTTATACTTTAATTAGAAAAAAAATCGATAAAATAATTAAATCATCCACTCAGTCCGGTTTAGTCAAATATCTGTGACATAATATTAAGTCCACTTTTACGCAGCGCGATAATATATGCTTTCATCTCAATATTTAAATTTCCTTGTATTTCAAAATGAACTACAACACCGCCAATAGATTAAACACGCGTCACTAATACACAATAACAACCAACCAAAAACAAATAACGTTCTATTTAGTCGCGTCGAATGAGTCGTAAGTTAACTGCATCTGTCTACCTTATAATTTATTTATTTAGATTTCTGTGGGTATAATCATAAAGTTTTACGAATTATGTGAACAAGACGAACATGATACGGAACTATATTCAATACAGTGATTATTCGAGTAGGTAATTAAATTATAAAAACATTTAAAAAAATTATCACCGCGCGTGAGATTCCAACCCACGGCTCGCTACACATGAACGTGCTTCGTACCGCAACGTAACCGCTAGGCTATCATGCCATATGGGATAATGGTTGAATTTATGAAATACAATCATTTGCAAACGAATGTGAGAGTGTGTGTCTATAGTACAGAAATTACTCATTAGAAGAAGGTCGTAAGTTAAACAAAAGTGTCAATCCATTGCTTCGTGACAATGTCACTCCACTTCTGACCCTAAGGGCCCTCGCCCACGGGCGACTTTTTGTAGCGATGCAGTCGCGATGCTCTCGCGCGTAGCATCGATACAGACGCGAAGCAGTCGCTAGCTGTGTGCCCGCGCCCACGGGACCAGATTCAGTCGCGATGCAAACGCGATTTGGTCGCGATGCAGTTACGATACAAAAATACCTTGGATCAGTACAGTTGCAAGATGGACTCCGTTGAGGCAACATTAGTCACAGGAAGACGTGAGTCCCATATTACAGGACGCTCCTGAATTGCCGTAATAAAATTTCAGTGTCAAATGACTCCATTTTACGCCTGTGACGGACAATAGCATGCACTCTGGACCTGTCTGTGTTGCTCGTTGCACTGATGCCGATTCCCAATCACGCGCCGCGCCACACTCCCTCCCCCCTCCGTTCTCTCTACCGATGTCGTCCGACGCGGTCGCGCGTTTGTATCGATACAATCGCGATGCAGTAGCGCGTTGCAAATGCGACTAACACGCGTTAGAAGTGATGCTGTCGCGCGTTTGCTAAACGCGCGACTGCATCGCTACAAAAAGTCGCCGTGGGCGAGGGCCCTAACTGTAAATACATGTGGGCGCCTATAATTGGAAGCGCACACTTGTGTTTGTTCTTGCTCATGTCAACATGTATGTAACTGTGGAGCCTCTGTTAGCGATCCAATAAATAAATAAATACTGTAAAGATATCGTAAAAACAATTTCTATTTACGATTGTTTTCGACCGGCTTTCATTTGAAAATATTTTCGAATATATTGTGTTTTATTTTTGTTGTTTTAGATCGCATATTGCACATACATGTACGATCTCATTAAGAATATTATATTAATTATATTTTGCCATTATAATGTAAATAAGTTTCACACAGAAAGTATAAAAATGTGAAATCGACAAAATGCTGTACGTACCCGCAACAGAGCGGCGGCGCGCGGCGGAGCAGCGGAGCGGCCGGGGAGGTCAATCAAGTTATCAGTCATTATAGTCATTATCACGTTTGTGTTGCGGCCGGCTGTGTCCGGGGAGATGACTATATTATGTATCAAATGGTTTGTGCACTGGATTCTGCCGATTCTTACTCTAACAAGAAATTATGAGGTTTTGCAATATTTAACGATGTAGTCACAACTGATCTCTCTTGAATTGATTTCTTAAACATTTCCGATACAACTGAGGGGCATTTCTTAAAAAATTCCGATACAACTGAGGGGCATTTCTCGTAATTTTAAGGACTTTCTCAGTCTGTTCTCAATCTCAACCTGTCAACCCTATCACTAATTCCCCTACATTTTTGACAAGTTTTTGACATTTTTTTGTCGCCGAGATGAGACTGCGACTAGATTTTGAACGTTTTAAATTACGAGAATTGAGCTTCAGTAGGTATGTCTCGTAGTTATTATACGCCCCACATGTAAAGGGTTCATAATAGCCGAGCAACACACTTAGTGCAAACTAGTTTCAAGAAACATTCAAATAATTCCAGAACAAACAAATGTAGTTTTCGCATTACAGTAGCACGAGACGTAAAGACGGTCTCGACTAGATAATATCCAAGTTTGTAATACTGTTCGCAGATAAAACTGTACCGAGTTCAAACTGCACTCTATTTACCAACATCGTCTTAAACCAAGCAAGATACTCCGACTACTTACTTCGTCGGGGAAAAATCTGCTCGCAGGTAAATGTTAGCAACTTCTGGCAGCGGTCCTCCGGTCCGCGCGCCCCCCGCGCCCCGCGCCCCCTCGCTTCTTCGCCCCGCCGTCCGCTGTGAGTTACTTACCAACAATTCGCGCATACACCACACAACCACTTTGAAAACTTACTCCCCTTTGAGAGCATCCGTAGCACCGTAACGCCGTAACGCCGTAACGCCGTAGTGGCTCGTAGCCGCTTTGCTCCCGTTTTTAGTGAAACGAAAAAACTACACAACGGATATAAATAAAGTTTCCTCTGGAAGACACATGTGACGGACAGCGCCTGTCTGTAATAATCACACAGTTTTTACACTTTGTTCTCGTACATTTCGCAATGAGTTCACTCGCATTGCAAGTTAGAATAACTGCTAGAGTTCCATTCCCGTTTAAAAGCACAATTGAAACTAAATGACATAATATAATTTTATTAAGAGTAAGTCATAGTGAAGTTAATGATTTTGTTCATTAAAGAGAATTCGGCGCGGGGTGCCCCGAGGAGCGGATTAACGAGGTTCTTCCTGAGAGTCCGCGCGGCGACGGCGGAGGCCTCCAGGCGGCCCGGAGGCCTCCAGGCGCGCCAATTAAGAGGACACAAAGAGGCGAGCCGCGAGACCTGCCGGATAATTATGTGGACCCAATGAGTCGCGCCCGGCTTAAGTGTTATCTTTAGTGTGTTTAATTATTATGTGTTCCACAATTTCGGCGCGACCATTACGGAGGACGTTAGCGGCAGCTTTCAGTGAGCAGTCCTATTGCACGGCATGTGAGGAGGTGGACAAGTTTGATGTTTCATATTATGTGGGATCACACCCGTCACAGTAACTGAGTTCGTAGTTACGTCCGTCAACGTGACGGCTGTTCGACACTCGACGTGCTGCGTGTATCCACATCGTAGCGACACACAATACGTCATGTAGCTCACGCCGGGATTTATTTTTAATTTATCAGCAGATCAGATACGCGTACAACCGGCATGATAACAGGCATGATATACATACAAGCATAGAACTTTGCATAGATTCGAAAGGCACAAAATATTTCGATGCGCACCCGACATTTTTCAATAAACACAAACGTACAGGCGAATTCAGTTTAAAAACACTTCACCTTTCGCAGCACAAAATTGTTTGGCATCGGCCTGTGTATGTATGTAATTGTCGAGACATCGTCCGTCGCGCCGTGCAACATGCATAGTGCTGCAAAAAGAGCAGCACTCCTCTGTCACTGCGTTTATTTTGCAAACCGAGCCGTAACAAAGCGAACGTCGCCGGCCCCAACTTATTACCAACACTTATAATAGCGCAGAGATTTAGGTTTAGATTCCTGCGGTTGGCGTTCGGACCGGAGCCGGGGGTTGTAGGTGTGTACATAGTCATTATACAAGTAGGTACATAATTAGTAGTTACGCCGACGACATGGTGTTGCCGAGTCCATTACTCAGTGGATTATGAAAACTGCTCGATATTAAAATTTGTGAGTCATACGCTGTGGCTCACGGTCTGAGGTACAACGAGGAGAAGAGTCTGGGTATGGTCATTAGAGGTATATAGCATTAAACATCCGGAGCATATACCACCTGTCTATCTGAACGGAGTGGCTTTAAAACGTGTCGCTCAGTTTAAGTACCTAGGGCAATGTGCCCTAGGTACTAGGGCACATTGTGACAGGGACCCTCATAGACGATGCGGATATCGAGCGGGAACGAAGAGCGTTGTCGGTGCGTGCTAACATGTTAGATCATAGATTCGCAAGGTGTTCCGTAGACTTAAAAGTTACACTGTTCTGACCCTACTGCGAAAACTTTACGCCAGCGCTTTGTGGCTCAACTACACCCAGCGGGCCTACAACGCTCTTCGCGTACAGTAAAACGTCTTTGGGATTCTGGTGTCGCTCCCTCGATTCTGCAGCGCGTCGGTAACTTTTATGCCATGCCATTATGCGTAAACAAACAGCTTCTCTGATGCGCCGGATTCAAGGGACCGCCACCGGAATCCTAAGGATGATTTCTGAGAGGCCAGACTCTGCAGTGCTGAGTAGATTCATCCAGCTTCATGTGACGAGATGACACTATTACTGACTATGAATTTTATTTTTTTGACTTGATATTTTATGACATGAGTGGTTAAATGATTCTATTGTTTAAATTTTGAGAGTCTGAATGTTTTGTTTTATATTTTTAGTATTGACTGACATAGTTGTAAGAACTTTGCTAACAACTCATCATCATCATCTGCCTGCCTTTTCCCAACTATGTTGCGGTCGGCTTCCAGTCTAACTGGATGCAGCTGAATACCAGTATTTTACATGGAGCGACTGCATATCTGACCTACACGACCCAGTTACTGGGTAATGGAGGTCAGATAATGTACTGCTAATGTAATGGTAATGTACTGTTTTTGTTAGTAACAACTATGGACATTATTAGTCTGCAATAAGTGGATAAATTATTATTATAATAATCTATAAAAAAAACTAACTAAGCAGAAGCTGAGAATATGAGGTTCGCAAGTTAATTGGAGCATTAACACAGTATCTATTACAGTTGAGATACAACATGAGATTCTTGAATCTTTTAATCTTAAGTGGTAACTGTACGAAAATAATGGTTATCTGTCGGTATCAAGTCTAGACATTAAGAGCTGATTTTTCCAACGCCAGATAATTTTATATATAATAATTTTGAATTTTTGGCAGTTCTTCCATACAAATTCTGTCAGACGTCAATTTTATTCCACGAATAAAAATTATTGGTCGGTTGAAAAATGAGCCCTAAATAAAATAATGCACTAGCTTACACTGAACCAACAGCCTACTTCTCATCTGATCTTCCGAAGTGACTTACCTGACATCAAATCCTCCATGGTTCTGTATGCTGACGATAGTACTGCGACAGTTGTATCTGAAGATCTCACGACACATGAACATGAAATTAACTATTCGTTATCATCTACAGTTAACTGGCTAAATTTAAATGAACTTAAAATAAACTTAACTAAAACATTTATAATGTCTTTAAAAATAAAAATTCAAAATTAATTACATTCAATATCAATTATCTATACTTATAATAAATCTGTAGAAGTGAAAATTCTGTACATTGAAAATATCAAAAAAATAAATGGCAGGGGGTGTTACTAGACCGACACCGAACCCAAAAATGTGATTAAAAATTTTTTTGTCTGTCTGTCTGTTTGTTCAGTAGTAGTTTTTACTAAGTTCAGTTTAAGGTAGAGTTATTTAGGTTTATTTTTATAAGTCTTAGGTATAGATTTTAATTTATAGTATAGGTAGTATATTTGATGGTGTAAGTAGTGACCGTAGGTTATTTTATAATACTGTTAGGTAGGATTCGTCATTCGTATAGATATTAGTTTTTAGGGATTTTGCTTATTTTTGAGTTTAGATTAATTATCATCAGAAATAGGTTTATTTAGGTAGGTAGGTATTTTATTTTCTGTTATTGAGTTAATTTTTTTTTTAATTAGGTAGGTACTTAGGTTTACTTTTATAAGGCGTAGACCGTATAGATTTTAATTTCAAGTATAGGTAGGGGCCCGCGCCGGGACAAGTATTAATACCGGTATGCTCGATAGATAACGTTCCACACAAATAGCACTTTACACAAAAAACTCATTGATAAGTTTCGTAATCCACGCGAACAAAGTCGCGGGTACAGCTAGTGAACAAATAAACATAGAAAAAAAAACTCCACAAAATTTCTTGGACTACACGTAGACTGAGACATGACGTGGAGGACACATATTGAACAAGTATGTACAAAATTAAGTCGTTATTCATATGCCATCATAAGCTTCTTAAACTGGTAAATCAAAGTGCACGTCTATCTGCTTACCATGCTTACGTTGGTTCGACACTAGTGTTTTTGGGGGAATGCCACTGAGAGAGAAACAGTCATCAAAGCCCAAAAGAAGTGTATCCGGGCAATATGTGCATTAAAACCTACAGATACTTGTAAACCACATTTTATAAACTTCAAAATATTGACATTCCCATCACTGTATATCTATGAACTAGCATTAGACATTAGAACTAATATGAATAAATATGAAACTTTAAAAAGAACCAGGCTTGACAGTACACTTCGAGCAATACGCCATAGAATGGTTATGTTTGACAAAAGTGTATTTTTTAAGGGCCCTAGAATATACAATGTGTAACAGAAACCCTATTGCTATCCTTAAGCACTAAAGATAACAGCTGGTATAGAATCACTATAAATAAATAAAAAAAATTATACTTGATACCAAATTTTCAGTTTCATATGTTTCTTAAATTCAAATCATAACAAACGTGTCGCCGCATAACGTAGGTCAATAACTTTCCACGTTACTTGCCAATATCACGATAAATCTCTTCCGTAATTTTGCGCGCCTAGTTTGGTTTCTGGTATCAATGTATTAAAAATTCTCATAACTTCCGAACATGTAGAGATAAGATAAAAAACCCTTCCAATATAGTTTGATATCATCCAAAGAAGCCTTGCCCTTGGTATGTATATACCCTTTCCGTTACACATTGTATATTAAATTACTTAATACATAATATAAAGGAAGCAACTTCTTTTATATCATTTAAAAATAGATTAAAGATGTTTTTGATCAATAAAGCATATCATAAATTCGATGTTTATTTAAATGATAAATTTTATTATTTTTTTAATTAAACAATAATAATAAAATTGTATAATCACAAATAATATATGTTACAGATAATGTTTAATGTGATGTATGTATTGAAATCATGGATTAATGTAATGAATATTTCTCGCAACCGTGCGTGTACTACCAAAAGGGCAATTCTCGTAATTTTAAGAACGTTCACAGTCTGATCTCAGTCTCAATCTGTCAAAAATACCTCCAATTTCCCTACATTTTGACAAGTTTTTGACAGTTGTTTGTTTTATGTATGTGTATATTTTATTTTATTAGATATTTGCACACTTATAAGGTAGGTTAAGGTTTAAAGAACTGCTATAATTATAGCATGTCATGTACCCACATTCAAGCAAATACATGATTTGATTTGATTTGACACTGAGTGAGTTGTTCACGGCAAGCTTTCGTTAATTGAAAAGTAAAATATTATTCTAATCTCGAGTCAAAATCTTTTCGCACAGATGGATTGCATATTTTAAAATAATAATAATATTATAAATCAGTGTCAAATAAATTAAAAAAATTATATTTTTTTTTTTTTTTTTTTTTTTTATTATTTTAAAATTGAAAAATATTTAGATACTTAATTAATAAATGTTTAGAACACGGCTGAGTAAAAATCCATGTTTTTTTGTGAGTTTACCTAAAAGATACGTTATTATTTATTTTGAATACAAGAGGAAATTATGATTATGAAAGTTAATTTGAAAATCACTCGTTTTTTATTCTTAGGAGTATCAATTTAAGGTATATTTAAAGTTTTTCGTAAAATGATCAGTAATTATAACAGTTATTTATCGTAATGACATCACGCCACTGAGATGTCAATACAATAATAACTATCTTGTTGTGTTCTCTGCAGGTTCGCACGGACTACTTAGTGTTTAACACCACATTCAGCTATTCAATAAGCGTGCTGTTTCAATAAATCATGTTCGAGGACGTACATCAACATCATTCTGTAAACAGACGCTACACTACATCTGTAATATTCGTCGCGTTCGTTTCACATATTATAATTGATGTATGTCAATGGATGTACAGTCGTGTTCTTACATAGAAATAAATACATCAGCGAAACATCAGATCCTATTGATGTTTGCGGGAAGGCTTTTGTATTAGCTTTTCATCCTTTGATGACATGTATGTGGCTTCCGGTCATCGATGAAACCTTTATTTCGTCAGAAGTACGTCAGCCGACATGTCATGACATATTTCCTGCATGGCCGGCGATGTGAGAAACAAACGGCCTTAATGCATCCCACGAGGTTTAACTGTGTTACTGACTCCGGTTCTAGTCATTTCTGATACAAGTCCAACATTGAGCTGATGCTGATGATGGCAATTGAGAATGAATCTGAAAAGACATGAAAAGTAAAGCCTAGTCAAGACCAACTACGGATATATTCACGGCGCGTCTCTCTCTGCACCCCCCCCCCCCCCCCCCCCAACATCGCCCCGACAGGAGACCCCTCCATGTGCCATCGGAATTATAATCTGTAATTTATTGTCTGAGAGAAAGTTCGAGCGTCCGCCTGCGTGGTTACCGGCTTACCGAACTTATGGCCCGATTGTTAGCGCTTGCGGAATTCAATAGTCTAAGGAATTGGCTTCTTGTATTAAATTACATTTGTACGAATAATCTTTTTGCTTTATGGATTTTCTAAGAACGAACATTCCGTCGGTTTAGAATTTGAAAACATATCATAATAAAAAAATAATATTTTTAAATAATCCTAGAATACATTTAAAACGATCGTTTCGTTCGTCTACTGATCGTTTTAAAATCGCATTTTCCCGGAAAATATTTAAAACAAAAGCAACTGAAACATGACTCCGCACATACCGAACAAACACTTTAGTTCTGAAACAATAATTATCATATTGCAAATCTGCACGTTGTAGCACTTCGGAACTGTAACTACTTTTGTTTGAAACTCGAAAGAATACTCGCTTGATAGTGTGAGGATAGTGTTGCACAACTGAACGAACGGAGCGAAGTTCGTGCGATTATATCGCTCGCGTCTATTAACTTACTGCAGCTATTCGTTGATTGGTATCCTTGACTACAATGTTTAACCTTTTGCTGTACAGCGTCCTATGGAGCTCGTGTGGAGCAGCGATGTGACGGATTTCTTTTCGCTTCGCTGACAAACGAGTGAAAATCTCTCTACGTATTTTATATTTCCAGTCTGTCGTGGTTGCGTTATATTATAACTAAATCCACATTAAATAGTATTGGTGGACGGTTTTAACTTATTTTCTATTAGAGGCTGCCTTTGTGTGCGGACTGCAAGTGGAAACTTTTAATTGACTCCGTTTGTACCGTAGGAACAAAATAATGAAATAAACTGGTTCCCACGGGCGCCGCATTACGGACACGAACCTGTCGCCTCCGCCGGAAATGAATTAATTTATATTACTTCCTAACATAAATACATTTATTTTATACAGTTAACCACCGTTGCGTTGGTTTACTTGCGAGCGCAGCACATACGTAACATTGTAGGTTTATTGCTCACGTCTCCACAATGTTATTGGATTCTCGCAATAAAAAAAACATATTTTCGTCGTCAATCGCAATCCAAAGTTATTTCCGCGAGAAAATGATGTTATCTCCACAAATTGTTTGCTGAACGTTCCACGTAACTTCAACTGAACGCTTTTACTGATTTCTACCATTGAACAAAATGGTTGGCTAATCCGTTTAATTATTGGATAACAACATTTAAACATGGTACACTACGTCACGTAGTACGTACGTAGCACGTACTGGTAGCAGCAGGGCAGCGGGTAGCAGTAGGGCAGCGGGTAGCACACGGACAACTAGGTACTACGTCAAAGGGTTACTTGGAATATTCTACGTGGCCACGAAAGGAACGTGGCCAATAAGTTTTATTGGGTTTTTCTATTAGGAATTTCTTAGTAGTTAATTTGTCAGCAGCAGCTTGGAATTTGGAAGTTGTTAGTGTGACCCCCCCATGCCTCGGAAAGCACGTAAATGCCGTTGGTCTTACGCTGATCTCTCCCCGCGAGCGTCAAGGAGAGAGTAAAGGAATATAAAGCGCACTGTTTGTGCACACACGTCTTGTGACTATAACATCTCCCGCGTACTTGACTAATCTCTGTTGAGATCGTGCATCCGTGAACGACACTCGGTCGGTAATATTAGTTCCGGATCCGAGATCCGGGTTAGGGAGATCCATCCACCCTCACACTCAACACTCAGCTTTCTAAGATGTCAACGTAGCTAACTAACAGAATACTTTACAATCAATCAATAAGAAGACTACCCCGCCTGGCAAAACCAGTGAAATATCATACCTTCTAATTAGCAAGGAATCAGGCAAACAATGCTGTGACGACTCCACATCCCCTTTGCCTCTCTTCCCCTTCCCAAATGTGGTTATGTTCTTTTCAACATTGATCTGACCTTATTAAAACTGGACCCAATCTTGTAATTAGCATTTTCTCACCTAGTTTTAAGACTGGGATATCAATATATTTAAAAAAGTATTTCGTTAGAAAAAACTCGCGATGTCTGATGAACAGATAATTGGACGTCATAACACGGCGTAATTAATATTGCTCTTATTGTCCTATGAATGACAGTCGTTACGGGTAGTCAGTAGCCCAAAAATCTGACAACCGTGTTCAGTCGTCTTCGTCGTCAGTCTTGTCAAAGGGTATCGTGTTACTCAGTAACTGGGTTGTGGAGGTCAGAGAGGCAGTCGCCCCATGTAATATTCTGGTATATTTATCTCCATGCAGTTAGACTAGAAGCCGACTCCACCATAGTTTGGAACAGGTAGATGACGATATAAGTTATTATATTCACACGGACACTTTTAAATCTCATGACAATTATAAAGAGTGCTATCACGATTTTATTCCTGATCTTATTTTCCGGCGACATATTTGGATGAATCAAAGGATGATTCTATAAATTGAAAACTCAGCACTTACAGCGCTTATTTTACTACTAAGATGTTATACTAAAGGGCTGGAAAGCGCTGAGCGACGTTATTACGAGTGACACTAGCTCAAGAAACTTGAATAAAGTACGAAAGCACATAATAATTCCATGCACTACGTGACAGTTGATGCCGGAATGGAATTTGTAAGTAAAAGCTACTTATACATTCTAATAATAGTATATTATTTGGCGAGTGTGTCATGTTTTCATTAAAACTGCACAGAGCGCCGCCGCACGGTACACATGTAACAGCGTTATTAAAGCTAATTCGTGTTCCCAACTACCCTGGAACACAGTTATTAGTTTAACAGGTTACAGCGGCGTCGAAGCCTTCTCGCTAAGTGTGCTACGCCGTAGCAGCACTACGTATTATGTCGTAGTATTGTGCTACGCCGAGGTTACGGGACGCCACCCGTCTCAGGAAATCGCCACTTTGACTAAATACGATATTTTACAACATAAAACACCTTACTCTTACCTTGTCGTCATATTTATCATGTATATAAATGACTTTCCGAAATCTATTGAGCATTCAGTGACTCTTTTTGCAGACGATAGCACAGTCACAATAGCATGTAAGAAAACTGACACCTATGACCTTGACATTAATAATGCTTTAGCTTCTATAATTTACTGGTTTGACAATAATAATCTAAAAATTAATTTAAATGAAACACAAATATTGCATTTTAGTCAAAGAATACCAGTAAGAAATGACACTAACTTAAGCTATAAAAATCACCATATGCAGAGTTGGTAATGCCAAATTCCTTGGACTAACCATTGACAAAAAACTTGACTGGAAAGATCACATTGAAGAACTTAGTAAGGAAACTGGTAGTTCTTCCTACGCATTGCATAAACTCGCCCCAATCGTAAATACGAATACATTGCTTACTGCCTATCACGGACTTGTTGCATCGATCCTTAGATAAAGCATTATTTTCTGGGGAAACTCTACGCATAAAGAAGTTATATTTAGAATGCAAAAACGATCCTTAAAATTAAAGACAGTTGCAAACCATATTTTATTGAACATCAAATTCTCTCACTTACTTCCTTTTTTTTTTAGAGTCGAACTGGATCACTTATTATGTTGCATTACAATATAAGCTAACATTTAAAATAATAATTTAAACATGTGAAAAAATAAGCAAAATAATCACAGGGGGGAATGTCTATCAAAGTTTGTACATCCATAATCGAGACTAATCATCATACTTAGCTTTAGTGTTTAATTTGTGTGTAGATCAAAATCAAAATCAAAAATCAAAAGTCATTTATTCAAATTAGGCTGAGAATCAGCTCTTTTCAAACGTCAAAATTACAAAAGACATTCCCCCAAAAACGCCCGACCTTCACCACTTCCTAGTGCTATCGCTGGGAAGACGAAGTGGCGCAACAAACTCCTCAGCAGCACAGCTGTCTGTTTAGTTAGAAAATTGATTGTATACAATACTAGGTACCTATGTTAAGTAAATAACATTACAAGACACAGAACATAAAATTAAATTATTTGCCATAAGTCAGCTAGCCACGCCAATATACCAGCAATATAATAAAAAAACTATATGTACTCAAGATAAAAAATAATTAATTAAAATTAAAATGTAAATAAAACTGGCATAAAGGGCGTGACAGCTTACATATTTATGCATTGCTAGGTTCTGTTCACATAGCTGTCACTTGAAGTCACAAATGATAAACTAGGACCATCGAAGTAAAATAAATAAATAAGTTAATACTAATAACAATAACCTGTCAGTAAGCTAATTCTGGAGAAAGAACACAAACATTGTCTTGCGTTAACTAAGGCAACCAACTATTCTTATCGTGTAAGTGGTCGTTGATGGAATAGTATGCTTTTGAACAAAGGTTGGATTTTACTTGAGCTTTAAACGCATTGAAAGGCAAGTCTAGAAAGAGAGGGTATCTTGTTATAAAAGGTTATACCAAGTCTAATAAATGAGTTATGAAGCCGGTGAAAGGGGGCACGTAGTTTGTCCTTATTTCTAGTGTTAACACTGTGAATATCACTGATTTTAGTGTACAAGTGTAAATTTTGCCTAATATACACATATAAGATGTTGGCGAAGATGAATTGTGATGCAACCGTGAGAATACCAATACCTTTAAAAAAATCTCTTAGAGAAACTCTGGCACCTAGCTAGTAAATTGCTCGAACAGCTCGTTTTTGAAGGACAAATACATTTTGTATATCAGCGGCTTTGCCCCACAGCAGAATACCGTAGGACATAACGCTGTGAAAATAACTAAAATAGACTAAACGAGCTGTATCAACGTCAGTGTATTCTGCCGTGCAGACCCTAAAACGCAGTAACAGGTTTTTTGACATTTTTTTGTTGAATATTGAACCTTAACGGACACGTTATAAGGAACATGAAGATCTAATCAGGTTTTTGTTAGGATGCTCTAAACGGTTAAAAAATCACATTTGTGAAAGCAGTAACTTAACTTTCCATGTCTAAATGTATTACAATACCAACTAAAATACAGTTATAGCAGTTACGTCTACCACGATCCGTCACTTTACCAAGTTAAACGCAGTAAATATCTATATTACCACAAAAAATCTGTTTTCTACACTCAAAAAAATATTGAGGCATATAAATTAAAACGCAGTAAATAGTTTTTGTACCAACAGTGTTAATACTGCATGGTTGATCACTAGTTTATTTCACATGAACTACAGATTAAAATGCAGTAATGTACTAAAATGTGGTATTTTATTTAGTGTTATTCAAGTAAGTTTATATCGTGAAAACCAACTAAAGTGCAGCATAATCAAAACTTCTTTCTTTTACTTTTATTGTAATATGACTTTTAAGTGTGAAGTTACTATTTAAATTGCAGTATGTTCTTTGTTTACTGCAGTATATTCGGTATTTTTCAAAAGATGAAAATAACTTAAATGCTAATTAAAACGCAGTATGACACTCTGTTACTGCATTATAATTGGTAACTTGAACGATTTAACTAATTTCACTGCAGTACAGGTCATATTTTACTGCGTTCTAGTCAGTATTTGTCGCTGTCTCTCTCGCTCAATCAGTCGTGTTCGTGTGTCGATCGCTGCCGCGCAAGGAAGACGTCTGCGCCGCGCCAGTGTAGGCAGCGAAGGCTCGTCGAGGGAGCGTGTTTTGTGTTTGCTTCGGAATTCTCAAGGTTCATAAATAACATTATCACTCATAAAATATCAAAATCGAATAATAACAAAAACTTGTAAATTTCGTACGTACACGGCAACCAACAGAAACCGATTTATTTAATAATAGGTAGGTACTGGCGTCCTAAGTGGGTTTTAGTTATGATATCCAAATAAAATAAATAAATACCTAGTATGTAATACAGTGAATATATTATAGTTCATTATTTAGTTCAGACAAGGCTTGATTAATTATCCAGTCGTAGTTTATGTAGTATCAAAAGAAAGTAGTTTTGTATAATAAAGGTATTCCTGAGGTTTAGATCATATCAATAAGAAATAGATAGAATAAAATAATTTTATTGAATTGAAATATAACTTTTCATAGCTGTCAAACCAATAAATAAAGCACCGTAAGTAGGTACCTAGTAATAGTTAAAGTAAGTACCTCCTTACGTTAGATTTTATTTTGATCTAGTTGCTCATTTAAGATGATTTTGAATTTTGAAAACATTTGTATACACACAAACTGTCTTATTATAAAACAAAGTTTTTTCTTAAACCAGGTTTAAACCATCGAGCCAGTTTTTGTATTACAAACTTTATTTGTGTCGAAATAAGGTTCGAAATTAAAAAACCGGCTCGATAGTATAAACCTGGTTTAAGCGAAAACTTTATTTTATAATAAGGCGGATAGAGTCGAGACTTTATCTACTTTAGTTCAACAGTTCTAAATATATTTGTTTATAATTAAATGCAGAATGGTTATTGTCGCAATCAAATAGGTTTCTAATTTTACTTTTGATAAAAATTAAATATAATGCTTTATTTTCTGATGCACACTACTTGATAATATATTTTTTATTTACAGAATACATTTTAATAAGGAAGATGAGTACCAGGTCAAAAAAAATTCTGGCATTGGCGAATGGCCAAAAAAATAAAACACCACCTATTATAATAACACGTAACGAGTTCGATACAAAAAATAAGTACCAAGATAAAGAAAATTACAACCAGCACATGATTTAAAAAAAAAATGATGATAAAGGAATTTGGTCTTATTATCTAACGTTGGAAGATATGAAAGAAATTAGAAACGGGAACTTTGAATATAGTAATTCATATGAATACATCAAACAAATCCAATTATCCCAACTCACCCAAGCTTTACTTAACAAGCAGCTCATCCAACCACTACCAGAAATTGCTATGACTCCAAATCTTTTGCCACTAACTTTGGAATATCCAACTGGGCCACGACCAGCTTTGCCACAACTAGCCTGGACACAACCAGCTTCGACATTACCAGCTATGTCACAAACAGCTTCAACACAGATACTATCAATACAACCAGCTTTTATAGAAATGGCTTTGTCACCTCCAAATCTGACCCAGCTTGTTCCAGTACAACTGTCTCAAGAAGATCAAACATCTGCTTTATCGATTCTCCCTCAGTCTGGTCTAGCGGATTTAGCTACGACAGAAATAGCTTCTGAACATTCATTAAATGATCTTGTGACATTAGAAGATTTATTATATTCTGAGGTTTCGCCAACATCAACAGATATTTTTCAGACCGCGACACCAATAGCTAAAACACCAGTTTTTGAAGATTCTGACGACTCGGTAGCAGATAAAAATTATATTCCTGTGCCTTCATTGAGAAGTAGTTCATCAGATCATACGCAAGCAGTCGGAAAAGGAACCACCAATAAACGAAAAAGTAAAATAAGAAAAACCAGAACTATACAAAAATCTAGTAAAAAGCTAAAAAAGAACCTTGACAAATATTATATTATAATGAGACGTTTGTGCCTCTTGGGAAGTATACAAGCACTAATCCCGTATATGCTGTGACTTGGCATGAAGCAATTTCCGGACGGAAACAAGAAGACTTAGTTAGTGCTTTTAGGGCGTTTTTTGTAAGCCAAAGAGATGCTGCGACAATAACAATATGGCTTGATAATTGTTCAGCTCAGAACAAAAACTGGTGCCTGATAACTTATTTGATCGGAATTACTAATAGTAGTGACATAGCCGCTTCAAAAATTATATTGAAGTATTTCGAGCCGGGACATACTTTTATGTCTGCTGACTCGTTCCACCACAACGTGGAACAATCTTTAAACAAAAAGAAAAAGGTTTACGATTTTGACGATTTTTGCCATGCTATTGAGATTGCTAATTCCGGTAAAATATATGTTAAAAAGATGGAAATAAGTGATTTTTTCATTTTCAAATCTCATGTGTCATTAAACAAACTCAAAGACGCTACTAGAAAGAGAGTCTATTTAAAAGATATAGTGGAATTAAAGGTAAATAGAGGAAGCTATTGCCTATATTATAAAAAAGACTTTGATGATGAAGAATACAGTCAATTAAATTGCTTAAAATCAAAAAAACTTCCCAGACCTGATAAAAAATGCACCCCCAAAGGTATCACTTCTACCAGGAAACTAAATATAATAAAAAACTTGGGGCCATTGATGCCAGAAAACAGAATGGCATTCTGGAGAATGTTACCTTTGTCGGCTGTAGAAACCGAAGATGCACCAGAAGCATTTGCTTTTGATGATGATACCGAATCATAGGTAATTTGATTATGCATGTCATATAAAAATGTACCGAGCGTTAAGCATTTATGTTTTTTTTAATACATTAGTTTTTTGTGTTTTATCTTTAACCAACTTTTGTTTTTGGTAATGAAACCGATTAAATGATACTTGTATCATTACCCTATTTTATTATTTTTATGTTTATGCATGCCTTTTATAGAGATGTATCGAATGTTGAGCAATTATGTTATTTTTGATACTTTTGATATTTTTTGTGTTGTATTTTTAGTTATATATAAATGTGCCATTTAATTGAAAGATCTCATGTTTCTTGCGAAACTAAAAAGCTTTATATCACCGCTTGTGTTCAAAGCACCTTAAATTTAAGTTACAATTACCTTAAAATATTATAAAATAAACGACAATTTTATACATACATAAATGTATTTTTTTTTTGTAAATTCCTACCTAAAACATACTAGTAAGTTGGAAGAAATTGTTATATTCTACATGTGCAATTAGTTCAAGACACAAATTAAAATGCAGTAAAGAAAGTCTTATGCTGCAAATTAGTCTGCAAAGTAGCAAAAAAATCAAAGTTTTTGTAGTATCGAGTATTTTTACCGCATTTTAATCTGCATATGTGTAACTTTTTGCGTGCAGTAACTGCTAAGATTAAAAAAAACCCGATTTTATTTGAAATCTAATAAACTAAATTAACATTTGTTTTTGTAAATACCATCTTTTTGTCACTTAGTCCTCGTAGCAATAAAAATATGCACCATACACATTAATAATATAAAAAAAAAACAGTGTTTAAAAGTTTTTCGCGGTTATCTCGAAACCGCTTTTTTCCTCATACTGCACTTTAGGGCCTGTACGGCAGTATTGTAAATATTGTAATTCAAAATAGTGACAAATGTTACTACACACTGAATTAATTTTTCATTATTAATATTGACATTTAATCATTTTTGACATTTTCAATTATTCTGACTTGTTTAGATTTTTCTTTCTTCTAAATTTTTTTTTTTTACATTGTATTACTAAATAATTCCTCATTTAAATCTGACATCACTCAATTTTTTTAAATAATATTGTATAATTGTTATAATTTATTTAGAAATTTTAATTATGCATGATTCTCAAACATCTTTTTTTTTGTTTTGAAATTTAAATTCGTAATATTGAGCTAGATGCACACCATATTAGGCATAACATAACGTTCTATACACCAAACTCAAGATCTGTATTTATTTACCTCTGTTAACAAATAAAAGTGATTTGATTTGATTTGATTTCATTGTCTTACTTTCCTGACAGCGAAGGCAGCCGAACTGAGCCTTCCTGCTAGACTTGATATATGAGGTCCCCACTGAAGTTTGGCATCTACTGTTAGTCCTGGAAAAGCTGCCGAGCCTACAGTTTCAAGCACCTCTTTATCTGTATATTTTTATTCTGCAGAAAAGAGGATCTGTTTAAAGATATTAATATCATGACGGTACCTTGTCAATATATCTATGAAAACATTATGTTCGTAAGGAAAAATTTAAATATTTTCAGTAAAAGAGGTGACAGACACACCTATAGAACTAGAAATCTCATCAATTAGTTCAACCAGGTTTCAGACTGGCTAAAGTAGACTCTTCCTTCATGGGGCACTGTTTAAAATGTTACAATAAAATACCTCCCCACATACTCCAATTCAATGAAACGAAATTCAAATCTTATATAAAACGCACACTATGCAGCCAGGCATATTATAAGTCGGGGGATTACATCGCTAACAAAAATGCTTGGCTTAAATGCTGAACCTGCTCCACAGGACGCATAAATAAATTGATTAGCATTTGAAAATACTTCACACACTACTACTACTACACTGTTACTATGGTGTGTTGTATACTATACTGTTGGAGCTGCTGAAGATTTTAAAATACTATTTTACATTATATAAATTCAATCTCCTAGTATTGTATAATTGCATAGCACATATGTGAGTACTATGTACATACTATAAAGCTACCATTTACTGGGTACGTTTTTCATTGACTTGAATGTGCTTTGGCAGCTGAGAGTAGGTATGTCATGCTCACTCTAATGTTTCGCTGATGGTGGCGCGTGTGTTGGATCATTTAGCTCCCTTCAAAATGGTTGAGCTGAATGGTGCTAATCTATGCCTCATGTTCGTGAACGGGCGCCGTCAATAGGGACGGGTCAACTCTTTGCTGCCATAGCTTATTTTAATTTAAATTAATATTTGAATGTTTTTTTTTATCTTTTCACTATGGACGCTTGTAACGTTCTGCATCGTTCTCACATGCATTATTTTTAACATGAATGACATCATTCATCACAAAAATACAATAATAATAACAATAATATGATTACAAAGTATTGGTTACTTAGCCAATACTTTGTAATCATATTATTGTGATTTAAAACAGTGTCCATGGAGTTTCTTGCTCGTTCTTCTCCATAGGTACCTAATACGCAAATATGGAATGGGCAACTAGCTTCATCTTTTTGACTGACCGACCCTTGACAATTCAAAAGTACCTGTAATTGGTTTAGTTGAAATAAATAGTTTGAGTTTGAGTTTGATAGGGCATCAAAAAATTCGTCCGCATCGCTGTCAACAGGCACAGTGCCCAAAAGGCTGGCAGCATTGCCACGTTGTATGGCGATGCTAATTTTCTGCACCAGCAGCAGCCGCTCCAGTACAGCCAACCGTGCCAGGAAGATGGGATGGCGTAAGGGTATCGACACAAGTTGCATCCCACACCAAAGGTCTGCCTAACTTCCAGGGCATTATGGTCATTCCGTCTGGCGTCTTCTCATCGTCGCATGCCAGGCCGTTGAGTTCTAAAACAGCTGGCACCCTGGCAGTGATGAGAGCACGACGGATGATGTCATTAATGCTGGCGTGCCGTGCTATCCGGCCTGCGCTAATACTACAGGATAGGCCATGGTGTCCGAGGCAGCTTATCTGTCGGAGAGGTGTGTCACCTACATGGGACGCGATGGCGGAAACCAGCGCCGCATGTCGTGCGGCGTTCCCCAGGGCTCGGTCCTAGGACCGCTCCTGTGGAACGTCGGGTACGACTGGGTGCTGAGGGGCGAGCTCAGACCGGGGGTAGACCTGACGTGTTACGCGGATGACACGCTGGTCACTGCCCGGGGGAGCTCGCACAGGGAGGCAGCGTTGCTGGCGACGGCTGCGGTCTCACAGGTGGTGGGCCGCATGCGTCGCCTAGGCCTGGAGGTGGCCCTCAGCAAGTCGGAGGCCATGGTGTTTCATCGGTGTTGCTCGGATCGCTGTCGAGTCTACCATGAAGTACCTGGGATTGGTGCTCGACAGCCGGTGGGATTTTGGCCCCCACTTCCTGCGGCTGGCGCCCAAGTTGTTGGGCGCGGCTGGGGCGCTGTCAACGCTGCTTCCCAATCTGGGGGGCCCGAGCGCCGCCTGTAGGCGGCTCTAAGTGGGGGTCGTGCGATCGATGGCCCTGTATGGGGCCCCGGTGTGGGCCTCTGACCTGACGGCCGGCAGTATCGCGATTCTGCGGAAACCGCAGAGAGCGATGGCCGTCAGAGTCATCAGAGGATATCGCACGATCTCCTACGAGGCGGCCTGTGTACTGGCCGGATCCCCGCCCTGGGTCCTCGAGGCTAAAGTACTCGCGTCACTGTATCGGTGCCGCGAGGAAGCGAGGGCGCGGGGCGAGCGACCGACGCTGCGACACATGTAGCTGCGTCGGTCTCAGCTTCGCGAGGTCCTGGTGGCGGAATGGCGGGACAGGCTCACACGCCCTACCGCTGGCCTCGTCACAATCGAGGCGGTTCGGCCGGTGCTCGAGCGCTGGCTCGGGAGGAGGCACGGCTCCCTGTCGTTTCGGGTGATGCAGGTGCTCTCGGGGCATGGTTGCTTCGGGAAGTACCTGTGTCGCATAAACAGGGAGCCGGACGCCCGGTGTCACCACTGCGTCGACTGCCGGGAGGACACGGCGCGGCATACGCTGGCAGAGTGTGCCGCCTGGGAGGAGCCGCGCCGTGCCCTCGTCTCAGAAGTAGGCAGTGACCTGTCGCTGCCGGCCGTGGTCGAGTCGATGGTCGGCAGCGAAGAGGCCTGGGACGCGGTGGTTTCCTTCTGCGAAACGGTCGTCTCGCAGAAGGAGGCTGCGGAAATGGAGAGGGAGATCTCGTCCTCTCACCCGGCCCGCAGCAGGCGCACCGGGCGTCGGCGGAGGGCGGATAACGCCCTCTTCCAGCCCCCCTAAATGGGTCCAGGGGCGACGGACTTGGGGACGCCCGTCGCCCCCCACACGTCAGGACCCGAGATGGCGGCGCGTAGTGTTCCACGCTCGCCTCTCTTAGACGTCGCGGGGGGAGTCAAACACCACACTCCCCCCCCTGACCCGAGGCGGCCCGCGGTGGCGGGCCGGCACCAGTCGGGGGTTGCGGAAGGATCTTACGTTCCCGCGACCCCCGGCGTAGGTGAGAGATGGAACACTGGGGTGGTTTTTAGTCAGTAAGAGTCTGAGAGGCCCCGTCGCCCGCCCCGGGGCGGCGGACATCCATGAGGACTTTCCACCCCGGGAACAAAAAAAAAAAAAAAAATGGTGTCCGAGGCAGTCGACAGCTTCACCGCACTGACAGCGATGCGGAGCCCCGCAAGGAGCGCCCAAACGCAGACAAGTAGCGAGCCGGAAGGTGGTGTCACCCAGCATAGTGCCTATGTTGGGTGATGGGAGTACTTGAAGCCAGAGCCCCGACTAACACTCACCCACAGCCAGCAGGCGGGCACGCTCAGCAGTATTGGTGGACGTATTGATAAGATTATTCCGTACCAACCTGCAGAGTGGCTCATCCCACTGTCTCTGGGAAGATGGGTTTACGGACCGATCTGTATCCGGTTAAGCCGCTTTCCAGGCGTTCACCGCGTCGGTCAAGCAAAGCACTTCAGAGTCAACCAGGCAGGGGGCTAAAATTTTCCCGGTCAACTTTTCGGTGCTGTGGACAGAGGACGGGAACGTCAGTAAGCTAATTCTGGTAATTTTGCGGACGCCGAGGCCACCAAAACGGATGGGTAGTGTGGCTTGAAGCCACACTCGGTCGTCTAAGGCCACATTTAAAATGGTTGTTAATGTGCTGCGAATAATATGGTCAATTTTTTCCAACAGATGTGGTTGCTTCCATAAAGGGAAAGAACGTAGAAAATATATAAAATTTGGAACAAAGCAACAGTGTCTAATCAGGGTGAATGCCGAATGTAAATTAATTTTGGAGAGTCTGTCCGAATTTTGTGATGTTTCGGCTCGAATAAACTTCTTAATGGAGACAAATTAATGTACAATGATTTATGAAATCTGTTTACTGTAATGATAACATGAACTTGTATTTCAATCTAACACGGGAAATAGAATACGGAATACTTAGAAACGTAAACTTCTCCTTTAATTTCAAGGAAGTTTAACAAAAAAAGAAGTTACGTGGAGTTTTCCTGGAAATTATTGTATTAAGTATCCAATTACTGGCGGTGCGTTGATAAGCGCTGCCTTAATATTCGGAACCGCGCCGCACCGCGCGGCTGTGGACGCCGCCTTACAGCCTCGCCTCGCACGTGTGCCCGCCGCCTTACCGCCGCGCCGCGAGTTTGGAAGTGCGTTATCAAAGCGACGAGCGTTGAATAATGTATGCAGTGAGAGTGTCGTGACTTAGTGACCGACTGCTGCACTGCACGCCAGATACACTACAACTATTTGGTCAGGAACGTAACTCGCAAGCAAATGAACAATTTGAGGTGAGTTATTAACAATCTTGCTTTTAATTTTGGATGTAACTAAGGAATGATTTCCCAAAGCTTGATTGTGTCATAGAAAGATAACAATATTTTTTTTTTCAGTTGAAATAACGTTGCCCCACACTAGGAATTACTCCTGTATCGTGGGTGCGTTTACAAACATTTAAACTCACATACACAAACAGCCAGACCCGGAACAACTACCTGTAGGCAATACTAATATTTGTTCCGTGCAGGAATTGAACCCGCGACACGCAGCGCAGCAGTCAATCGCTCAGCAACTGCGCCAACCATGTCGTCACAATGATACTTAGGTACAGTCACGTACTATCAAAAGATTTGAATGTAGGTTTTGCAATAACAAATTACTGTTAGTAAATGGGTTGGTGATCAAAGTACTTGCCTATGTTTTAAGCGAATCACAGTCGCCGCGTCGCTCGGCTTCGCAAAATAATACTTAAATCGACTTTTGCGGCCCCCACCGGTGAGGAAGAAGTTATCTATTCATCGCAGAACCACGGGGTTGACTTCAAAGGAAGAAGTCTGCGAATCAATTATAACAAGAAGTGTCTAAACAGTGTGAAGCGGGTACGTGCGGCGCATGTCGATCAGCTGACAGGTGAGCAGCGGAAGGCACACGGATGGTTAGTTGCGGAGTGATGTAACAAGTCGCAGGCGGCTTTGCAGGTCATTATCGTCGGCTTATGACTGGGCGTCGGACGCGCCGGACCGCGCTCGGCAGAGCAGGCACTCTTATACACCTTACGATGTTAATACGATTAGCGCTTTGGTCCACAGGCTATAAGAACTATCTACAGCTAGAAGAGGCTCGGGACAAAATTAACATTTACAATAAATATTTTTACCTTTCAATATTGGACTTAATATTGAGCATCTAAACTGGTTAATTGTTAAAAACCGTTTAAAGTTAGTTAAATTAATTTTCTCGTTCGAAAATTAAACGAAGCTTCAAATAAGTCAATACTATTTTAAACTACGAAATCTATTTAACCTCAGGAAGTTAATTTGTTTGAACGTTTCGTTCGCTCGTCGGAACAATTAGAAACCAATCACACTGCGTCTGTGAAGTTACACAAACCACACAACAATGTACAGTGTCGACCAAAAGTCCATAGACAATCTCACAAAGCAATAGCTTGACGTTTAATTTGACTTACGTCCTACTAGTTTCAAGAAAATAAACACATTGTCGTCAACAGCATTGTAGTCTGTTATTAATTTCAACGTTATAATATGAGTCAAGATGGCCTAGCGGTTAAGCAAGTGCAGATACTCGTAGATGCGTGAATTAGTGAGCCGTGTGTTCAAATCTCACGCAGTACTTCGACTTTTTGTAAGTTTTTACTCGATTGGAAGTAATGAGTATGAATGAATGAATGAATTGCACCGATCTCAGCGTGATTTGACTAGAATCGATTAATCGAATGAACCCCAAGATTCGCACTAGCTCCTGTAGTCTTATGTTCATGGTGCTACAGCCACCATTGCATATCAAGAAGTAGACCGGGGGGCGCGGTTTTGTAGGGAAGACGTGCCCGTCGAAGGATAGCATTTAAGAGTCAGACATATATCCTAGAGTAAGCATGGGACTAGTGGAGAGATGGGTGATATCTGTCTGTGGATGGGCATCTTTTAAAGACTTCGCGGCCAGGTGCTTTAGGTCGATCTTTAACCGTGAATCTTTTGGCGGGGTCCTACTGCTTTCTCGGTTCTTTTGTATGTCCTTGCTCTGCTGTGTTATGTTGTATTAGATGTTGCTGTTTTCAATGTCATCGTCGGAGTTCTCGCTACTCCGTTTCCGGTTTTTGTATATCTCACTAGCAGCAATCTTGATCTTGTTTTTGTCTTCCGCCATATCCATCCAAAAATCGATTCCCTTGTCGAAGTACATCATGTCCTTTTTTAAGTTGTCGTTCCATGTGTAGATAGGTTGGCCGACCTTCTTGGTTTTAGCCTTGTACTCCAATGCTGCATGCAGTAGATGTGGTACGCGGCGCCTGTAAACATGTGCGAGGTAGCACATCCTGTGGTTCTTGAACAACGTGAACAATAGACTAAGCGCGAAATAAAAGAATTAATAGGTGGTTGTTTACTTCATAAACATGCACGAAATATAATTTAATCGAGTAGAACAAATCACGTTAAAATGCAAAAAAGCTAATCACCGACAAAATCAACAACACGTGGTGAAAATTTTTAAACAGTCTCAAAATCACTATTTCCGGTTAAAAAGATGGAGAACGATCTAAATCGCCTGTAATTTAAACGTATCCCACTTCTGATCTTAGGGATCAGAAACCTAATTATAGCTTAAATGATATTGAATTCATATGTGGCTTCAGAATTTCAAACAAACTAAATCCCAGCTGGATACAGCTTCCAATAGACATCCCTGAAATAAACAGAAAGATCTCACCAGATTGGCCCGCAAAGGGCCCTCGGAGTTACTAGACGTCACCAGGATCCTCGGCCGGAAAGCCTAGGCCTCTGGCTGTAGATCAGGAACGCACGTATGTTGCTTTTCCACTGTTTTAATTTGCACCCACGAAAACACCACGCGAAACACCATTCAAATTTCAAATTCGAGTTTCCAACAGTCGACAACGTGTTCTGCACGTGCAAACGTCTGTAAATATTAGTTATTGTAAACTAATATTTAACTTCTTATAAATAAATAATAACCATGAATACATTATAAACAAACATAAATATTACCTAACAAGTTTTTGCTTAAAATACAAATATTATTATGGTTTCAAAGAAACAAAAAACAGCTACACATTGTAATTAAGATTCGAACTCAGGAGGTCTACTCCGAAGTGGTATCGGCCGAATGTTTGGCCGTTTCTTGCTACGAAGTTACTATTTGGTTCGGTCGGTCCCGGTCCTACACTCCTACACTCTTTCGAATATTGACTATAGTCCCGACCCAACTGAGCCGTTCCGAACTTTTTTCGCATTTTTCAATAATATTCGGTTCAGCCTTGTGTCGGTCCCATTCGATCATTCGCACTTTACACTTCTTAGTAGACCCCCAGATTTCATTGATCGCGAATCAATTGCTTAGCCCCAACAGCTACCAGCACATGTTACATTGGCGCGAATTTTAGCAATGCAATGGTAAAAACAGGTCGCCACTATGACGCATATTCTAAATGCAACAGAAATATAATGTTATTTCACTCATACACGCACATGCACTGGCTGTATCGTGCTCGCACAGTTCATAGCGATGTAGTCCTTAACATGCCACTGGAGTTTCGAGCGTTACTGTACTCATATAAGTTCGTCGACACACACATTGTTTTAACAAAGCTGGAGCTTACACTATACCTTTTTTATTAATAAATTTATAAATATATCAAGCTCGTATAAATTAACCTTGATTTTTTTGAAATTCTTCTGAAGCATTGACAAAAGAAAAACAATTTCATCGCGACGTAAACTACGCAACACAAAGACAGCTCGGCTTTCAATATAAAAGTGTCATTAAAGTCTCATTAGTGCTTCTAACCAGGCGCTCACTCTGTTACACTTTATTCCATTAAGCTCCCACTTCTGCAACTAAGCTGATCCTAGACGCATGGTGGGAGAAGGGCATAGTGCGCTTTACCATCTACGATTGCATCACTGCTTTCCATCAGGAGGGAACGCAGTCAGGCACTAGTTTATAAAAAAAAAAAAAAATGTAAAGTAAAAATGAAATATTCAAAGTGTCAAACGCGGAAACATTATGACAACAGCAACACAATTAAATTGCAGTAACAGTTGCAAAGTAAACTGTTACTGTACCTGCAGAGTTTGAGACAGACCCAGTAACAATACGCCAGGTGTGAGCGAGACAAAAACAAGTTGTTTGTAGCGCGACGTAATATAACAGCGACTAACTGACGGACAACTTGTGCACGCTAGCACGACGCAAGCTAGATGTTACTAAAATCTACAACTTCGAATTTAAAATGTGCAAAGTCTAGAAATACAATTTTATTCGAATCTAAACTATTTCCTTTTTGTTATTTCCACTTGTCGTTAGTGTTTAATTAATTTCCCCCAGGGGTATTTGGCAGGAACTTCAAAATAGCTGCACTTGGTTTATTAATGTAATTATTAGGTGTCTAATATTTAAAAATATATACTTGATATACCTATAAATGTAATTATTATCTTTTTAGTATCTTATACTCAAATGTTAAAATTAATTAATGAATTTACTAAATGATATAATAACAAACTTATTCAAACACTGATTTGACTCAACTGTCACTTGTGAATCATACTTGTTTGTTAACGGGTATAAAAGAGCGGAGCCACACTGGAGCAGTTCAGTTGCTCTTCGACTTTCAAGGCGTAAACGTTTAAGGTATGATTCTGATTAATTATTGTTGATGATGATGTATATTGTATATTTATATTTATAAATAATGTAATGTTATTATGATGATTGGTGTATTTAAAATACGGGTCATAATAACTTGTTTATTAATTATGGTTGGTATATAGTAACGTAACGTTGTGTTATATACACTACTACTACGATAGTCAGTTGTTATATACTACAACGATAAATATAATGTTGTTCTGAATTGAATCCTGTTGTTTATATTATCCCTTATTACCCAATAAGTAATGAAGATTAAATATCATTGTTGAACATCTAGTTACATATATACACAAAATCTAATACACTCTACATCTAACTAAAATAGAATTTCCCATTACAAGCACGTTGCAATTTACAATCTATATTAATTTCATACACAGTTTACGAGACTTCTTGAGTAATGGAATAGAACATGGAAACTCGTAACAATACGAGCGGTGGTCGCTTCTATCTCGCGTCGTGGTGTGCGCTGTTCGTATTTATCTAGTAGTTGCGCGGATAATTGTGTAATATCCGCTGCTTGTCCGCAGCGATGGCCGCTGTAATCTGTTCCTATTCCACAGCACTCCTCTCAGTTGTCTCGCTTTTCTCGATCATAACTTTGTATATTGGTGTTTCAATTTTAATTAATTTTGAATTTCTTATATACCTAAACTTTTGTATTGACTGTCTGTCATGTTTTCAAACTATTGAATTATTGTGAGAGTGCAATGTACATCCTGTGTGTCACGAACGTTATCCAATATTGGTGCAACTTATCACAAGTGTTGGTCTCTTTTAATTACTTAATAAAATAAAAACCCATGACTGCTTTAACTTCGTGGTCTATTCTTGTGATACTGTCAATGATTCCACAAAAATCCAATATTTGATCAAACGGCACAACCAATAAAATGCGAGGGTGTGATTCAGCTTGTCAAAGTGAGTCCAATATTTGAACAATGTTTGCGTGAGCTCACCCGAGGAGTGTTTGCTCAGCGTTATGTTGTCCCATTGCCTTTGATAAGGGGCTTTGCTTTGTCTTTATGGTTACAAGGAAAAGTATCCGCGTCTGATTAACTGACGATCACAGCTAATCGAGTGTGAGTCCTCGATTGTAGAGAGTACGTGACGGTACATGTCGCGGGTGGACGGGTTTTATTGTTTGTTGATAAGAGTCATTCTTTTCTCCAATTGCTGGCAGAAATTTTATAGTAGGGAACAAGCAATGTTTTATTTATTTATTCCTTAGAGTTATGGTACATTGAGGTCTTCTTATATTAAACATTGTTTCACACATACTACCATTGCTGGTGTAGAAATATCAAAAGCTATGTACATGCAGACTAAATAAGATTTATCAAAATGCATTCATTATTTATAATGTCAAAATATTAATAGTTAAATCTAAAATAATTATAACTAAAAATGTTTAAAAAATAAATCATAATGTCAAAGAAATGTCTAAGAATTCATAATAATGTCAAAGTACTAATGTCATTATTAATTTTAATTAAAATATCAAAAAGTATGATTTAAAAATTAATTTACGGAATAAAAACACATGTCTAAGAGCCACGCAAACATTATACATTTAAACTTATTAATTGGTAACATTCACAGGGCAGGTGGTAATTTATTATAAATTTTAATTGTCATACAACTGGCATTTCTACTGTATAATTGCAACTTCTGAGCAGGTACTAGTAATTTCCCGGCATTTTGTTTTACTCAGTCTTTCGGAGACTTGTTCATTTAATAGAAATAAATGAGGGTATTTTTTTACAAATAGACAAACTTCAAAAATATACAGACATGGGAGTGGGAGAATCTTCAATTCCTTAAATAATGGCCTGCAATGGTCTAAATATTCTGCTCCACTCATGGCTCTGATACATTGTTTTTGCACTATGAATGCTCTATCAGTATGTTGGCTCAGTAAAGTCAGTAATATGCCTGTTTTGGTTGGATATTAATCCTGCTGTACCGGAATAAACAGTAACCAAAATGATGGAATTGTTATAACTTTACAAAACAAGCTCTCCGAACCTCAGAGTGGGAACCAAAATTTGTGGGTGGAAATTGTTTGGTATGTCATATAGTTAACCAAAATATTGCTATTGTAGCAGTGTACCGATACCCGTCATACAGTTCTAAGGAAAGCAGCGAAATTTTTTTGGATAGTTTTTTTTTCTACTTAAGCCTCTTCTCCTTCAGCGGGATTGTCCGAAAGGGTTACCGCTACCCCGGAACATAAAAAGCGAAGGAAGGAACATGTCAGTAAGAGTCTGACACTCCCTTCCGCTCCACCCAGAGCGGGAGCGGTCATTTGATGATCTCCCATCAGAAAAAAAAAAAAAAGAAAAGCCTCTTCTCCTACAAAAATATAATCCTTATAGGTGATATTAATATAGACCTCAAACCCAATAGTTCAGATGACCGCTGTTTCAACTATCTCATTCTAAATGCATCCCATGGTCTTGTTCCAACCCACCGGTACAACACTCGGTTGGATAGCTGTCTAGATCATGCACTCCTTAGATCGGCCCTTCCTGTTACTACCCTTGTACTAGACTCACACATCACGGACCACAAACCGGTGCTTCTTACTATTGCTAACACAAACCCAGTTAATAAACCACTCTACATAGCTACCCGCATAGACTTCGATGCAGTTAAATCTAATAACTTACTCGAAGTTATTAGATTTAGAAAACTCAGATTTTACCCCCTTATACAAAATTATTGACCCCAATATCCATGAATATGTTCATAATACTCGTATTATCTCTTCAGTAATTACCAAACACACTAAAAAAATTAAAATCCCGAGAAAAAAAAAGGAATAATAAAACCATGGATGACCACCGGCCTATTAAAGTGTATACAAAACCGTGACCGGTTGTACAACACATCAAGAAAAGATCCCAATAATCTTACGCTGAAAATTACCTATACGCTGTACCGGAATTTTTGTAACGACCTGCTCCGGAAACTAAGAATAGCCACCCACCTAAGAGATCATGTCAAACTATGTCATCCAGCCCCGCCAATTCTCTTGTGATACTTGAGGCTGCGAAATGATTGCGCAATAGGTTGGGATGGCATATCCCCCCTAGTGCTAAAGAGATGCCGCCAGACCTTGACACCATCATTGACGTATATCCTAAACTGTTGCCTTCAAAAATGTATCTTTCCTAATGCGCTAAAAAAAGCTATCGTCCATCCGATTCATAAGGGAGAGAACAGAAACTGTGTCAACAATTACAGATCCATATCGGTCCTATCAGCACTCTCCAAGATACTAGAAAGGATCCTGAATAATGGTTTAAAAAAAATCCTCAGCAAACATCAGCTCGTAGCTGATAATCAGTATGGTTTTCGCACAGGAATCTCAACTGAGGATATGGTTCTTGAGCTGACGCAATTCGCTTCTAGGAATCTTGACAATAGAGTTAAAAGTCTAGGGATCTTCCTAGACCTTTCTAAATCATTTGACACAGTATCTGTTCCCAAACTTATCTTTAAATTAGAACTCCTAGGGGTACGAGGAAACACCCTCGAAATTTTCAAAGACTATCTTAACAACCGGACCCAACGAGTAAAAATTGGAGAGTATATAAGTGAAGAAGTATCTACCACTTACAGTGCACCCCAGAGAAGCATCTTAGGCCCCACCCTCTTCCAAATATATGTCAATGAGTTGTGCATAATGACCGTCCCCAACTCCAAGATCATTGCGTATGCAGACGACACCGCAGTCATAGTTTACAGACCAACTTGGGATAGCATTAAGCGCTACGCAGAAGCGGCATTAACAAGTATAATGAAATGGCTCAACCTAAACTTACTTACCCTAAACTGCGACAAAACATCGTACATTCCATTCGCTATCCAGTGTAACAACTTGCCCGACAAATCTTTTACCATAACAGCGCACACCTGCTCCAAACAATTCCCACAATGCTTATGTCCGACACTTACTAGAACTGATAATGTGAAATCCCTTAGAGACTCGGCTGCGCCTGAAACCTTGTAGATTGTGTACTATGCATTATGCCAATCCGTCATTGGATATTGCATTACAGTATCGGGTGGTGCAAATAAAACCAATCTTCTGAGGTTTGAAAGAGCGCAGAGAGCCGTAAGGTGATGTTGCGCAAATCTTATCGCTATCCCACTACGCAACTATACGCTGATTGCAAAGTGTTAGAAAACACGCTAGCGTTCCCCCAACTGACCCTAAAAAAAAGGAAGAAACTACCCTTAATTACCCGTCACAAAACCTCCTTCACTCAACACCAATACTACACATTATGTACATACATCTACAAACAAATTCACAAGAAATTAAACATTGTCGATCTATGTAAATAAATATGAAATAAAATCAAAACTAACGGAATGGCTACTAAAACAGGACTATTTACAAACAGAATCCTTATTTAAGTACGTCGCCTAACTACCTACATATCCCCAATCACACACAACACACCCACCCACACACACACACACACACATACACACACAAACACACACCCCCTCACACACGGACGCACGCACACACACATCTCGTATAAAATATAAATACTTAAATTAGCTTTGTTTATAACTTCAATCGCTCGGGTAGATCGATACACTCTACTATTATACTAAGCACCACATTTTAAGCTGAATCACTATCTCTCAAGATACTGGTTGCCTAGTTTGAGAGGCAGGGTTTTCCATACTGTGTACATATTTTAGTTCTTAGATTTGTATTACATTGTGTTACTACAAAAGCTTATTTAAAACTGTCTTTATATAAAACATGTTAAATCTGTATTTTCCATGAAATAATGTTATTATTATTTCGTTTATTTATTTATTTACTTATCTTATTTTATTACATTTTAAAATATTTTTTCAATATGAAAATTAGGTTAAAAAAAAGAACGTTTAAAAATTTTAAAAAATAGTGATCCACCAATGTCGGGAGCAGGGTCCAACTTACCGGTGGTTAGGGCTCCAGTGACAGGAACCTCCTCACAATGCGAGCCGTATCGAGGAGTACTGCCTTTTGAATCAGGCCCTTGATGCAACCGCCTAACGAGAGCCTCGATGGATGTTGATCGAGGCTTTCGGCCATCAGGCCATTGGCCGATACGACAATCGGTACAATGACAGCCGAGCTCACATTCCACATGTCAACAACCTCGTAATTATTATTTCTTTTATTTCATTTAGATACTTACAAATTATATTTCAAAATATTTTTATAAACAAAAAGATAAAAAAAAAAAATTTAAATATAAAAAATAGTAGCCCACCGGTATCGGGAACAGGGTCCAAGCTACCAGCGGTCAGGGCTCCAGAGAGAGGAACCTCCTGACAATGCGAGCCGTGTCCAGAAGTACCGCTTTCTGAATCAAGCCCTTGATCCAGCTGCCCAACGAGAGCCTCCTCAGGTGTTGGTCGAGGCTCTTGACTATTAACCCATTGGCTAACACGACTATCGGCACAATGATTGCTGAGTCCACATGCCACATGTCGACAACCTCGCGAGCCAAGTCAAGATACTTGATTTGTTTATCTTTCTCGGCTTTCACGAGGTTCTCATTATGCGGGACGGTTATGTCAATAATCATTGCGCGCCGCTCTGATCGATCCACCACCACTATATCAGGTTTATTGGCAACAATAGTCCTGTCAGGGATGATGGCTCGATCCCAGTACAATGTGATATTTCAATTTTCGAGAACTGGGTCGGGCATATACCTGTAGTACGGCACCTCCGATTCCACAAGGTTGTATTTCAGAGCAAGTTGCTGATGTATTATCCTAGCTACAAGGTTGTGTCTATGCAAGTACTCTCCGTTAGCTAGACGAGAACACCCGGAGATAATATGCCTGATTGATTCCCCCGGCCGGTGGCATGCCCGACAGATGTCAACCGTGCCGTCTTTCACAATAAATCTCCGGTAATTGTTCGTCATCATAACTTCGTCCATAATTGCACAGACAAAACCTTCGGTTTCTCCAAAGAGGTCACCGAAACGCAGCCAGGCTACGGACGCTAGTAGATCTACATCGGGTCCATGTAGGCCCCGGTAAAAGCGTCCGTGAAACTCCTTACTTTGCCATACTTCCATGCGATCATTGGTGTCAAGCACTACTGGCTTGCGCCAGTTCTCTTTAGCCAAGGAGAGCGGGGTGAGCCCCTTGTCCACCGCGACTACATCTATATGCATCCCCACGTCGGTTTCTAGGAAATATTCCCTAAGACTGCTTATCTCGCGATTGTGGAGGGTCTTAGCGTTTAAAATGCCTCGACCTCCACACTTTCGTGGGATATATAGCCTCATTACCGATGACCGTTGGTGATGCATTCGATTTGCAGTCAACAGCGTCCGGACCCTCCTATCCAGGGCGTCTAGTTCGGTTTGAGTCCATTTGAGTATGCCGAAAGAGTACATCAAAACCGGCATGACCCAACTGTTGAAGGCACGCACCTTGTTTCCGCCTGATAGAAGACTATTGAGTACTTTTTTCAGGCAGCCAAAGAACCGCTCCTTCAACGATTGCTTCATGTCAGTAACATTGATGCCTAACGCTTCAGACATACCCAAATACTTATAGGTTTCGGATGCGGAGAGGGCTCTAAGGTTTGTGGAATCCGAGAGTTGGGTTCCCACGGATTCCACAATCTCCCCTCGCTTTACATGCACCACCGCACATTTGCCCACACCAAATTCCATCCTGATGGCGCTACTGAAAGTTTCAGTTACTTTCAGTAGCTCCATAAGTTGCAAATTGTTGGGAGCAAAGAGTTTTAGGTCATCCATGTAGAGGAGGTGCGATATAACCTGACCACCTCTGCTCAGCCGGTAGCCTAGACCTGAATCCTCCAGCAGTGTGCTTAGAGGATTCAAGGCTAAGCAGAACCAAAGCGGACTCAAACTATCGCCCTGAAATATGCCTCGTTCGATTCTTATCGGTTCGCTATTCCTCTGAATATTTCGACAACCTGGATAGCGAAGGACCGTCCTCCATTGCCCCATACACGACATCAGGAAGGTACGCAGAGTTGCATCTACTTTATACAAATCCAGCACCCTCATGAGCCATGTATGTGGCACCGAGTCATAGGCCTTCTTATAATCTATCCAACATGTCGACAGATCCTTTCGGGAACGACGAACCTGTTGGCTAATGGCCATACCAATGAGGCGTAGCTCCTTAGTACCACGGGACCCATTCTTACATCCATTTTGAGAGGCAGACATAATCGAGTTGGTGTCTATATGTTTGTTAATTTTAGCTCTCAGAATGGATGTAAGAACTATATAGACCGTCGACAAACATGTGATTTGTGTATAATTCTTGGGTTCCGCGGGACTACCTGACTTATGAAGCAGGTGGGTAACGCCTGTTGTTAGGAATTGGGGTAGCGAACCAGACTCCAAAGCAGTCTGGAACTGAGATGCCAAGCGAGCGTGCGACCTTGAAAACCATTTAATCCAAAAGTTGTGCAGCCCGTCCGGCCCTGGAGATTTCCAGTTAGGTAACGGACGGACTGCACGAGCTACATCTTGGGGGCAAATGGTAATAGCCTCCATTTCTGGTATTGGATCACAGGCTCGCTCGACCTCTCGAGCCCAATCACCTTCGGTGTGACTGACAGGCGCCGACCAGATACTACGCCAAAAGGAACACATAGCATCATCATCCGGTAGTCACGTGTCAGCCACACCTTGGTCCGGTCGCTCCCAATTGCTATAAACCCACCTTTCAACGCTCTGGAAGGTGGGAACTTTCTGCTTCAGGAAGTCGATACGCTTTGTGACGTGGGACAAATAATCTTGAGAACTGATATCAGTCCCCGAGAACGCCCGCCTCACAAAGCGCATCACTCTAGGGCGAGTATTGCCCTCCCTGAAGCAGATTAGTTTGCCGATGAGCGCTCTGGCCCCACCAATACGACGCTCAATTCTGCACTGCCAAGCTGGTATGGCTGGTTTCGGTCGTGTAGCTCTAGAGTCACAGGCAAATTTGACGTGAGCTACACGACATGCCGCTACAGCCGCGCAGTACAGAATTGAATGAGCATTGGTGAGGTCTTCGCAGACATCAAAATAACTTGATAACTGCGCATCCAGAACCGCCACCAGCGCCCTATTTTCATCCAGAACCGCCACCAGCGCCCTATTTTTGTTATGCATGGGCAAATGAGGTAAGCTCAGATTGTTTCCTCCCTCTGTAGCCCCATAGTATGAGCGCATGACATTTTCATTGATGGATCGTGTCCATCTCATGCGCTGCACACTTCCGCCGGGAGCTGGGACCCCATCAGAGGCCAGGGGCCTCGAGGTCCTAAACCGTCCGGCGGCCGGCGTCCTCCCCGTCGACGAGCAGGTGGTGGCGTCGTGGGCGGAGAGAAATACTCGTCGCTCGAGCTCGACGCAACTACCGCGGCCGGTGTCGTCACAGCGCTCACAGTGAGGCTGGGTACCGGCGGCGGCGAGGCGGAGCTGAGCGAAGAGTCCGGTGGTGGTGGGCGTGCACGGCGAGCTGCTGATCTCGTCAACATCTTCACAATTTCATTTTTGTCGTAATTTTAACGTTTTTAACGGAGGTGACATGACAGATGTCACCTCCGGTTCGGCAGTTTTTGGTGTAAGTCTATGTTGTTCATTATATTTATTTAAAATTAGGTATGATTTATAAATAATAATAATAATTATTTCCTTTATTTCATTTACTTACTTACAGATTATATTTTTAAATATTTTTATAAACAAAAAGATAAAAAACATTTAAAAATATAAAAAATAGTAGCCCACCGGTATCGGGAACAGGGTCCAAGCTACCGGCGGTCAGGGCTCCAGAGAGAGGAACCTCCTGACAATGCGAGCCGTGTCCAGAAGTACCGCTTTCTGAATCAAGCCCTTGATCCAGCTGCCCAACGAGAGCCTCCTCAGGTGTTGGTCGAGGCTCTTGGCTATTAAGCCATTGGCTGTCACGACTATCGGCACAATGATCGCTGAGTCCACATCCCACATGTCAACAATCTCGCGAGCCAAGTCAAGATACTTGATTTGTTTATCTTTCTCGGCTTTCACGAGGTTCTCATCATGCGGGACAGTTATGTTGTTAATTATTATTTCCTTTATTTCATTTACATACTAACAAATTATATTTTTAAATATTTTTATAAACAAAAAGATAAAAAAACATTTAAAAATATAAAAAATAGTAGCCCACCGGTATCGGGAACAGGGTCCAAGCTACCGGCGGTCAGGGCTCCAGAGAGAGGAACCTCCTGACAATGCGAGCCGTGTCCAGAAGTACCGCTTTCTGAATCAAGCCCTTGATCCAGCTGCCCAACGAGAGCCTCCTCAGGTGTTGGTCGAGGCTCTTGGCTATTAACCCATTGGCTGACACGACTATCGGCACAATGATTGCTGAGTCCACATGCCACATGTCGACAACCTCGCGAGCCAAGTCAAGATACTTGATTTGTTTATCTTTCTCGGCTTTCACGAGGTTCTCATCATGCGGGACGGTTATGTCAACAATCATTGCGCGCCGCTCTGATCGATCCACCACCACTATATCAGGCTTATTGGCAACAATAGTCCTGTCAGTGATGATGGATCGATCCCAGTACAATGTGATATTTCCATTTTCGAGAACTGGGTCGGGCACATACCTGTAGTACGGCACCTCCGATTCCACAAGGTTGTATTTCAGAGCAAGTTGCTGATGTATTATCCTAGCTACAAGGTTGTGTCTATGCAAGTACTCTCCGTTAGCTAGACGAGAACACCCGGAGATAATATGCCTGATTGATTTTCCCGGCCGGTGGCATGCCCGACAGATGTCAACCGTGCCGTCTTTCACAATAAATCTCCGGTAATTGTTCGTCATCATAACTTCGTCCATAATTGCACAGACAAAACCTTCGGTTGCTCCAAAGAGGTCACCGAACCGCAGCCAGGCTACGGACGCTAGTAAATCTACATCGGGTCCATGTAGGGCCCGGTAAAAGCGTCCGTGAAGCTCCTTACTTTGCCATACTTCCATGCGATCATTGGTGTCAAGCACTACTGGCTTGCGCCAGTTCTCTTTAGCCAAGGAGAGCGGGGTGAGGCCCTTGTCCACCGCGACTACATCTCGATGCATCCCAACGTCGGTTTCTAGGAAATATTCCCTGAGACTGTATATCTCGCGATTGTGGAGGGTCTTAGCGTTTAAAAAGCCTCGACCTCCACACTTTCGCGGGATATACAGCCTCATTACCGATGACCGTGGGTGATGCAATCGATTAATTAATCAATTATTATTATTATTATAGTTGTCTTTGACATATCTCGGGACTCTGGGGCCCCGGACCTTTGAAAGGGGTACTAGGGGCCGAAGCCAACTCGCAGAGACCCTTTTCATAATTTTAAATGATGAGGAGGCACCAACCGGCGTATATCCCTGTATGCACCATGCAAGTGCACCCATTTTTTTTTTTTTTTTTTGTTCCGGGGTGGAAAATCCTCATGGATGTCCGCCGCCCTGGGGCGGGCGACGGGGTCTGTCAGACTCTTACTGACTAAAAACCACCCCAGTGTTCCATCTCTCACCTACGCCGGGGGTCGCGGGAACGTAAGATCCTTCCGCAACCCCCGACTGGTGCCGGCCCGCCACCGCGGGCCTCCTCGGGTCAGGGGGGGGAGTGAGGTGTTTGACTCCCCCCGCGACGTCTAAGAGAGGCGCGCGTGGAACACTACGCGCTGCCATCTCGGGTCCTGATGTGTGGGGGGCGACGGACGTCCCCAAGTCCGTCGCCCCTGGACCCATTTAGGGGGGCTGGAAGAGGGCGTTATCCGCCCTCCGCCGACGCCCGGTGCGCCTGCTGCGGGCCGGGTGAGAGGACGAGATCTCCCTCTCCCTTTCCGCAGCCTCCTTCTGCGAGACGACCGTTTCGCAGAAGGAAACCACCGCGTCCCAGGACTCTTCGCTGCCGACCATCGACTCGACCACGGCCGGCAGATGCAAGTGCACCCAAGGGCAACCCCCGGTTGGTGGAGGACTATTGCAGAACATGGATACAAGATATACTGGGTTATGGGTTTGGGTGACTGTAGTGGATCGGTTACCTTGAACTATGGAAGATCTATGACCCCCTGCCTGACCAATGATAATATAATATTCACAGATGAAATGGCAGGGGGTGATTTGCACACTCAACAATGGGCCCCCGAAAACGGTCGCTAGCACACAGTGTCGTAGCAAGAATGAGGTGGGAGCTCTGTTCCTCGTCAGTGTTCACTCCAGCCGGCCAATAAAGGTAAGCTAGAGGTGAGGAACAAGACTTCACCCGGGAGATTGGGTCCGTTGGGTCGCTACTGCCCAACAGCTCGCCACATGCTGCCCTGCGGGTTTCTGTATCTCTTTTGGTCTCGCTCCTCACCCTAGACCTGATCCGGCAAAGTAAACTCTTTCCGTCACAGACCTAGAGTTTAGAGCGCGCAAGCCCCGCCACGACGTCAACGTAGAGATACGACGGTGGGGTTATTATTATTATCTTTCCACATCCACTGAATTACCCCATATCACTAGGCCGTAACGCAATACTGACGAAACATACCCATGATAAGTATTTAGGACTAAATTTAGGAACTGCATTTAGGAATGTTGTGATAGTATTGACGTAAACCTGATATATGTACCTATATGACCCTTAACCTATATGACGTAACCTTGCCAAAAGAGATCACTGCGCATTTGACGTGCTTACAAACGCGACTTAGTTGATCGTGGGTTACGTCATATTGCTTTTGTTTAGGACGCGGCTTCAGTGCAAACATATAAGTAGTACTTACTTATTACCTAAAACAGTCACATTGATCAACAACACGCAAGACCACGCTAGTCAGCCTTCAACGGGATTTGGTTTCTCCTCAATAATGCTAAGAGGATTACCTCCAAGCAAATATTATTTGAGGCTTCGATTCAGATAACCTTTGAAGTAGCTTGCTTTAGAGTGTACATAATAACGCCGTTATCATGTTTTTTTTTTTTTTTGAATTTAATCATATTTGTAGGTCTTATCGGCTCAGTGATGATTGAGACGATGCTCAGAAAACATTTTTACATTACTTTGATGTACTTAGAAGTGATTTTTAAAAGATGTGTTTTTTTCTAAATACATTATTTCTTTGTACTTCTAACGACGTTAAGTGTAGTGAATGAACGTGTTCAGTGAAAGACGCCGGTCGGTCACGGCGCCCTTCAATGACGATCGAAACCTACATATAAGGACAAATTTGGGAACCGACAAAGCGTCTTTTGAATTTGTTTTTCAAACCTATGGATGTTCCTTAAAATAACACAAACACACGTTTTATTTTGTATTAATGAAAGTGTTAAGTACAGAACAAAGTTTGGCGAGGGTTATGACCAGCATGAGCAATGGAGTGCACTGAGCTGTATGATGGCCGACACTGTCTTCTTCGTATGCTCATTAGCAATGTTTCTCCAGGTTGGTACGTATTTTATTTGGCATTTACATTATTTCATGATTATTTATATCGTGAAAAACTTCGTAAAACATATTTTAACGGTATATGGGTTTTAAATAACTAAACATGGGGTTCATTTACTTAAAATGAAAAGGAATACCGAATAATAATAAAATACTTTGTGTTTAAACAAACACAAAGTCGACCTTCAGTCACCTCACAGTCTCGCTCGTGCACTGGCATAAGAAACGCTACTTTAAAGTCACCTTTTTATTTCATAAATAAGCGTCGTCAGCCAAACACCGCAGAATGAAGTAGGTACACTCATAATTATTGTGAACCAAATAAACACCTAGTGCGGGGTGTGCGGGAGTGCGGGTGTGCGGGGTGCGGGGCCGCGTGCGGGACTGCGATTAGCTCTGCTAATTAACGTTATTCAATATTTGTTTGCAACGAAAAGGTTCATTACCCCCCTCCCCCTTCAACGCCCCTCGCGTGGCGTCTCGGCGTCGTCCTAAGCAAATAGAGGAATTACGCGAGCGCCACACAAACAAACAGACAGGATACAGATGAGTTTTTCTTATCGTTTGCGCGACGACGAGGATGTTTGACTAACTGCTTGGATTTATGATTAACTAGCTTCTGCCCGCGACTTCGTGCGCGTGGAATTTTTGGTTCCTCCGACCGACCCGTCGCAACGCGTCGCCTGCTCGTGGTATTACTTTGTTTTCGCTTAGCGTTCTTTCTTCTTTCGGACTTTTTTTCTTTCTGCTTGGCTCCGAAGAGTCATAGCGTGATGTTAAATAGCCTTTCTCAAGAATTGGGCTATCAATCAAATGCAAAAATATAGTTCCAGAGATTAGCGCGTTCAAACAAACAAACTCTTCAGCTTTATTATTATTATTACCTCAACTTGAGATAGTTAGAAACGATCGTAAATAAATAAGAATTACGAAGAGGAGAAGGAACGAAGTATTTAAAACAACCAAAATCAATAGAACGACATCCAATCAAATTACATCAATTTCATTAATCCGCGTAAAGTATGAGCACCGTGAGTTACGTATTTGTACAACGCCATTTATGGGTAAATGGATAAAACGTCTGCTCAAAGCATGCGTTGTATTCGTAACTGTTTTAGCGGCATTTTGCATTTTAGTAATTTTCTATTATCTCCGCAACTATATGATCAATTGTGTATATCTCCGAAACTATAATGTCCTTGTGATCATAAAATAATTTATTTTGCTATGGATTCATACTTAAAAATTATATTTTCATCAAAACGTAAGCATGTGAAAAAAATACTTTTTTAAAACATAAAAGTGTTATTATAAGATAAAATATAAGAGATAGAAATGTCGTGAACTTTTTTGTAGAACTATTTGAGGCGGACCAGATTGCCATACATTGTTTTTAGTTATATACAACTGTTGAGGCAGCGCATGCAAATAATTCTGTTTTAAGAGGTATTTTTTTCCGACTTGCTAGACAAAAGTTGTGATAGCTCAGCTAAAATGCATAATGTAAACATAATTTATAGCCCATAGCACTCACACCTAATGTAGCTTTCAACCAGTGAAAACATTTTTGTTGAAGTTCTGATTGTTGTTATTTGCCTTACAGCCTGCTTTGACGCTTTGTGTTCCGCACAGATGAGTTGATTTATTATTTTTGGAAAATACGATGATGATAATTCTCATTACACTTAGATATTTCTTCTTCAATTTACTTTTCCATAATTCTTAAAAATATGGGTAAAATAATATTCTGTACAAAACAACTGCGCAGGTATAAGTTACACACGACACGCTTGAACTATGAATACACGAGTATTTTGTATGTGAATGGACTAAGTTATCGAATTCCGAAGAAATGATTCACGAGATCTGAATTTCTGTTTATTTTCTTTTCGAAGCAAATTTTTTTCCAACACCTAACACATTACTGCTTTATTTCGTAACAAACGTCTTACAGGCGGTTCCAATCGGTACTCGGAAATATGTTTTTAAATACAAAATTGATTATTACTTAATTGACTGTAGAAAACTAAATTGAAGTCTTTTAGATGAGGTGGCACTTAGATGTCAACGTATAATAAACACTACATAGATAAGGTATCGATAATTATGACGTGTACGAGACAAAGTGACTGGCAGAGCCATCCCTCTTATTACGTCAATCGACGCTACAGTCGACCACGAGAGCAGCCTCTATATCCATACATCACGCAGTTCCGCCGCAGACACAACCAAGTGGTCAACCGATCGCTTTCGAACCTCGTAACCTGAGGGGCAATTCTCGTAATTTTAAGAACGTTCAGTCTGATCTCAGTCTCAATCTATCAAAAATGCCTATAATTTCCCTACATTTTGACAACTTTTTTACATTTGTTTCTCGCCGAGATGAGACTGCGACTAGATTTTGAACGTTTTAATTTAGGAGAATTGGCAGTTTTCTGCTTATACATAAGTTACCTCGACATTATCGTAGCGCTCGTAGCGCGTAGCTCGTAGCACTTTGCTACGCCGTAGATCATCGCACAAAGTTCCTTCACCTCTATGCACCGTGCATGTTTCGCACACATTGTTGTAGGCACACGGGAACTAAGTATGGCACATAAAAACAGTACAATTGGAACAAGTCCAAGCCATAAATAATAATAGCAACGGTCGGCGCATGACGTATAAAATACTCTAAAATATACGACTGCAGTTACTATAATTACTTCGGAATTTATTTGGGCTAAAAATATCTAGAGAATAAAGCGGACTGTGTTTTAAATTATACAGATGTGTTTTAATAATGTTCCTATGTTTGCGTTTAATGATCAAACACAAAAGCATTTATTTCAATTAAACATTTTACGTTTGAATTGTCATTCACTAGTCAGAAAGTCGAAGCTAGTCGCCCATTACAACACATACTCGTAGATCTTTATGGAGAAAGTAAATATATTAAAAGCAAAGAGTTTTTCACCGAGGTATGCAAGTAAAAGAAATAAACTACAAACGAGCGGCTCCTCCACACCGACGAAATTGTCTCTCCTATGTTGACTCACCTACCAGACTCTGTGGACGACTCTTTCAACTTAGCTTTGTCAATCGGCAGCTCAGAGGCAATAGTACCCACTAAGTCGCCCCCTAAAATCGTACAAAATGCCAGCTCATGCAAAGATACGAGTGACCACGACTCACAAAATAAAGGGGAATCCATATCTGTCGGATACGGAGTTGACAAATGGAGGTATACAGGCAAATAACGTTATAAATACATGCCAACCCTTGCCAGAAAATCAACTAGTCCTCAATGTAGCGGATAACTCTATTAATAAAAAGGATACTTGCCCGAATTTTAACCAATTCCCTCAACAGACTAAGATTCAACAAAGAAACATCACTGAAAAGCACAAGCTGTGTATCTTAAGTAGTAATTAATACAACAAGATACTATCAATTGCAGTGGTTGAAAAACTATACAATGTCTGAATACTGCCTAATTTTGATTAGCGAAGAGGATTTTCGACGAACTAATAACTGCGTCGACTTAACGATTTCCATACATGAAACTCTTTTAAAAATACAGCACACAAATGTTGTAATTTGCGCACCCACATTCAAATTGAACGACTACTCAATGATGTTCAACGGAAGAATAGAGACATTAACAGCCTGTTATACCTATGCATGTACTCATAATTTTGCATACTTGTTCGATTCAAACTTTCAACGATTCAATAATTTCCAAATGTTTTGGAAAAAAAGTGGATCCGTTAACAATCACGGCATGTCTAATATACAGGGTTACTGGTAATTCGACGTATATCCGTCAGGGGCTGATAAGGGGGCCAAAATGCAACAAATTGAACCCCCCATATGTATGGCCGAAATACAATAGTTTTCGAGATATTTGATTTTTACGGGTTTTTCGATATTTACCCAAAATTTGACATTTAATTGCAAATAAAAAAAAACTACATATTTGAATGGGTACCATTAAAAATGATGTTGTAGCTGGCACTTCAATTAAGCTATGGACATAATTAAAACTACTTAATTAAACAAAATAATTAAAATAATGAGCGATATGAGAATAATATCTTACCAATATTTTCATTTTACGCTTTAAAAATGTTGTCTCGTCACAAAAATTTCTATGACATTAATCGTACAAATAACTAAAACAACTTGCCTATTCTGTAAGCTTTCCAAAAAGGTATAAAAGTCAATTTTAAAATACATAATTCGTGGCATGGCATGTGTTTGAACCGGCGCGGGGAGAGAAATCATCTGTGTTTTTAGTTTATGATCCTCGATAAAACAACCGATTTTACTGGCGAAATTCTTGTTGTTGTTCTTGTGGCGGGGTGTGCGGGCGGGGGACTACACGGCGCCTGCTGCGCTCGCGTCGCCTTCCTAATCTTTAGTAAGTTTCGACTCTACGCCGCGCAAGCACGTGTGTTGTTATCTTGCTATTAACCAATCTCTCATCGCGTTAAATTGTTATTGTTAATTCTTGTTTCTCTTGTTATTCTTTTTGTTATCATTGTTATTTCGGATAACATGGCTTCGTATTCTAATAACGAATACGCAGACATAATGTTTTGTTATGGTTTTGCCGATGGAAACGCGGCTGCGGCTCGGCGAGAACACCAACGCCGCTTTCCCGATCGTCGACTTCCCCACGTTACTGTTTTCGGGAGCACCTACCGACGATTGTCTGAAACTGGCAGTGTTCAGAGAGCACAATTCAACGCTGGCAGACCTCGACGGTACACGGCTGACGAAGAGGGCACCATTCTTCAGTGTTTTATTGATGACCCAAATATCTCAACGAACATTGTTGCAAGACAGCTCAGTATGTCCCAGTGGAAAGTGTGGTCGGTAGTTCATCTATCAGGTAGACACCCATACCATTATCAACCTGTCCAAACATTGCACGAGGGAGATCCTGCCAGGCGACTCGAATTTTCTCGGTTTATGTTAAACGCTGACGCTGACCAGGAACATTTCCTAAGAAATATTTTGTGGACTGACGAGTCAAAGTTTGACCGGGATGGTATAACGAATTACCATAACTTACATGGGCACCTAAAGCAGGCAGGAATCCAAAAAAACTAAAAGAAACTGCGTCGCAAATGAGATTTTCCCTGAACGTATGGATGGGTGTCGTTGATAATTATTTGGTGGGCCCTCATTTCTTGCCCCAAAATTTGAACGGCCAAAATTACGAGGAGTTTTTGAGAAACAACCTAGACGATTTGTTGGCGGATGTTCCCGAAGAAATAAAAAACAACCTCATGTTTCAACATGATGGTTGCCCAGCACATATACCGGATTACTGTCCGACAGTGGCTAGACCAGAGATATCCAAACCGATGGATTGGGAGGGGAGGGCCAATTCCGTGGCCAGCACGAAGCCCTGATATCACACCACTTGATTTTTACGTCTGGGGTCATATGAAGGAATTAGTTTATGTGACCCCAATAAATTCAGTCGAAGAACTTCGACAGCGAATAATAAATGCGGCGCAACAGATGAGAACAACGTTCACATCAAGAGTGACGAAAACCGAAGTTAGGAAGAGAATTCGAACCTGCATTCGTAATCGAGGGGCTCATTTTGAACAAGATGTGTAAAATTTTTAATAAAATTTGACGTACATTTTTTAATGCATTTTATTTCATACAAATACAAATGACCCTTTCTCTCCCCGCGCCGATTCAAACACATGCCAAGCCACGAATTATGTATTTTAAAATTGACTTTTATACCTTTTTGGAAAGCTTACAGAATAGGCAAGTTGTTTTAGTTATTTGTACGATTAATGTCATAGCAATTTTTGTGACGAGACAAAATTTTTGAAGCGTAAAATGAAAATATTGGTAAGATATTATTCTCATATCGCTCATTATTTTAATTATTTTGTTTAATTAAGTAGTTTTAATTATGTCCATAGCTTAATTGAAGTGCCAGCTACAACATCATTTTTAATGGTACTCATTCAAATATGTAGTTTTTTTTTTATTTGGAATTAAATGTCAAATTTTGGGTAAATATCGAAAAACCCTTAAAATTCAAATATCTCGAAAACTATTGAATTTCGGCCATACATATGGGGGGTTCAATTTGTTGCATTTTGGCCCCCTTATCAGCCCCTGACAGATATACGTCGAATTACCAGTAACCCTGTATTTGTAAATCTTAGTCTAATGATAAACGAATTTGTATATTGTGATAATGGAGATATAAACCACCCAATTGACGCGGAACTTGGATAGTCTCCATTCAACGGCGCTTCGGTTCACGCGAATGTTTTTTTAAATTTTATAATCACATACATATTTTGCATCAAAACATAGCTGGGCTTCTCAATAAATCGGACTTACATATCCAAGAATTGTTACAAAAGAAAATAGATGTAGATTTGATCTGTATAACGGAACATTTTGTAATAGCTGGTCACGAAAATTTAATTAACAAACCTAACTTTAAGATAGCTGCGTGTTATGCAAGAAAGACACAAAAACGTGGAGGTTCCTGCATCCTAATTAAGAATAGCTATGAAAACAAATAATTAAAGAGCGTATCGAGCTTTTCAGTGACGGGGTTATAGAATGTTGTGCGTGAGAACTAATTAAGCAAACGATAATAATTATATGTATATATTGTCCGCCCAATATGTCTAACATAAGTCTCCGCTGAGGCGGCAAGCCTCCTTGCCGGATTGCCACCATGGGATCTGGAGGCAAAAGCCCTCGCCCACATATGGGAGTGGCGAGAGGAGGCAAAACGCCGGGGCGTAACTCCGCTGCCGCGAGAAATCACGGTACAGCGGGCAGAGCTCCGGCGGGATCTCATGGCGACATGGAGAGTGCGATCGCAACCCAGTGCTGGGCACGCCACAATTGCGGCGATAAGTCCCCTCTTTGGAGGAGTGGCAGGAGAGGCGCCACAGCGCCCTCATCTTCCGCCTGACGCAAGTCCTCACCGGACACGGTTGATTCGGGAGATTCCTGTTCAGGATAAGGCGGGAGGAAACGCCAGGGTGTCCCAACTGTGTGGATCGCCCGGAGGACACGGTAGAGCATACGGTGGAGGTCTGCCCGGCTTGGGCAGAGCACCGCCGCGTCCTCGTGGCGGCGATCGGCGGCGGCGATCTCTCGCGTCCGGCCCTGGTCCAGGCCATGGTACTGAGCGAGAGTGCATGGGAAGCCGTCACCTCCTTCTGCGAAGCAGTAATGCTCGCAAAGGAGGAGGCGGAGCGCGTGAGGGAGAGGCAATCTCTGCGCCCTCACGCCCCTAGTCGCCGCAGGAGAAATTGTATATGTCGAAGCGTCAACGCATACGTCGCGTATCTAACCTCAATTTAAATTAACGCCATTTATCTTCCTTTAAAGGATCTTAAGTCGAATGACAGTTAGTCGTTCGTTTAGGAACTTCAAGTAAAAACTTGGGGATGGTTAAAGTGGAGTAATGGCAATACCGAACGCATGACCGAATTAGTTCTTGAATGATGGTAGACCCTGACAGTTAGGTAGGCTAACCTGAACGAGAAAAAGATGGACGCCGGATGCGACGGTAGAGCGCGGACTTTTTGGTCAGACCGTCAGATTGAGTGGTTGGCTGGTACTCCGCACTAAACTTCCCGCGTTCCTAATTGCTAATCTATCTAGATCTTAGGCATCCTAGATTATTTTGTGTTCTAAGTTTGTTAACAGTAATTACAAGTGTAAACCAAAGTTTGGCGATTATTATTTCGGAACTCCAATGATGTCTCAATCCCCTGGTGACGAACCCTCGACATATAAATTATATTTTTATGACATTTATTTTACATTCTGTGATTACTTTAACACACACATTTGTTAAAATTTCATCGCTTTTTTATTTTTTTTATTAGCCTTAATGTCCCACTGCTAGGAGTTTTAAAAGAGTAACCGTGGAGTTTCTTGTCCATTCTTATCCATACGAAACTATGTTCTGGAAGGGGCGACTAGAATCAAGTCTATTTTTTGTAAATTTTGACGTTCAAAAGAGCCGTTTAGGAGCCTATTCGAAATAAATGATTTGACTTTGACTTTATAAGTCAAGTTATTGCAAAATTGTAGTTATCTTATTCTTGATACAATCTAATAAGTTATGTCTGCTCACGAGAGTAGACTTGTTTCCTTGAATATTGTAAGTAGTTGAGCATCTTAATCAGTGCGTGCGATGCCTCAGGTTATAACGGCCAAACACCGCACAGTTAGCGCGCCGGAGTGACGGATATCAACGATCACTGTCCGCACGGAGGGACAATCGCGTCTGACTGCACACACCCACACTGTGTCTCTATGACACACACATAAAGCGTGTTGTGTGTCAATGTTATCGTGTTTCAAAGGGCGGCCGGCACATGTTGCATCATATTCATGCTATAATCAGTTCTATATAAGCTGCACTAGCTAAAAGCGTTTTCAGGTCCTGTACAGGATAACTATATGTTTTGTACCTTTATTTTTATTTTCCTCGTTAGTTCAGAACAGTCTTTCCTTACTTACTATTGAATTTATTTCCCTTGTTCCGTAAACTGTTGAGTGTTGTACCCTCGCTTCCGTAAGAAACGCATTATAATCTTATATTGAGTAACGTACGAAGTGGTCAAACTGACGAAATGCTGCCACATATTTGTCCCAGAGCATTTCTTTGACGCGGACACTTTGAGAGCGTCGCGGTCGCCTACTTTACTAGAGTCAGGTAAATTGTTAAGCGAATTTAAACCCTACGTCAATTTGCCGTATTATAGCCGTTTCATATAACCGTCAAGTCAATAACCATTTCCTCACCGTAATAATCTCATCTGACGCATCTCGATCTCGATGGATGGTAAAATTTGGTTGCATTTGGTAATAACTGTGTGCCACTGACATCTGCGAGTTACATATACGGAACATTAGGTTGGTAGGACGCGGTCTAAGGATTAGTCTAATAATATATGTTTTTTTTTTAATATTTAAAAATGTATTTAATAATAATAACGTTTAATATTAATAACGTTTATTAAAAAAAGTTATACACAAACAATTTTGGGTTTGGAGTCTTCATAAATAATGCCTGTATTAGAAGACTCCGCTCCTTCACAACAGTAGGTACTTACTTAAAACACAACAAAAACAGTACATGGGTGTAGTGAGACAAAATATAATTATGTGAACGCGTGTGAGTGTGCATTTGTGTTGTTGAGTGTAAATGAGTGTTATGGATGTGTGGTTGTATGAGTATGTGTGTGTGAATGTACGTGAAAGTATGGGAGAGTCTACAGTGTGTGTGAGCGGGCCGTATACACTTGTATTAAGTTACGTTTTGTAGGAGAGCTTCAGTATTTTCATATGTCTGTGGTTTTATCCAGTCAATCAACATTTCTTTACATATATGATAAGATTTCTTTTTTTGCATATATGAAAATCTCTTTATTTATTTTGTAATACAATTGACGAGTATGAAAATAAAGTATTTAACAAGTATGAAAATAAAAAAAAAGACAAGATAATAATACCTGCCATTTTATCTGTGTATTTTGCATAAAACATTGGTCAGGAAGGAGCCATAGTTCTTCATAACCCTTTAGCCACTCAAACCCATACGAGTAATCCAATGTCTTTGTTTCCATATCCTGCAATAGTTCTACACAAACCGGGGGTTGTCCTTAGGTGTTCTTGCATAGTACGAACAGGGATAATCGTTTGGTGCCTAATTTAATTGAGTTAAAAACGTCTATCGGGCCTAGTCTGTGACTTCGCTAGGGCCGGCGGGCCCCTCCTACGTACGCAGACGTAAAAATATTAATAAAGTTTGATAAGTCTCAAGCAAGCCGAGCGTGTGGCCCCCGTGCGTTCCCCGAAACTTGACGAGCTGTCCTACTGAGTCGAGTTCCCCGAAACAGATCAATTACCTACCGAAATAACTTTCACGTAATTTTATTATAAATATTTATTATATTACGCAGGTGCTTATAGCAAATTATACGAAAATACAAAGTTTGTTGAGTCTGGTCTCCGAGAAAAAGAAAATGTTGACACAAATCTAATTACTCTCTTTTTATGTCCATTTATTTTTGTGTCAGAGACAGTAAATAATTATTTAGGTACACCTGTTAATAACAGGTAAATTGTGTTAAACAATAAATAAACATCTTGTATCGCTTTTAATCAGTATGTACATAACGCTACCCTTATCAATCAGAACGTGAATGATTGATTACGACTTTTTATGTAGCTATAGATAGTCCGTGAACACGGGGAGTGGCAACATGAGCTACGTGAACCGTCAATATGTTGTGTGTTATGGAAGCTTTTATGGTGTATGGCGTAAACAGACGAATTTAAAATAATGGTGCAAAGGTTTCTTACATTGGATACGGTCGTGTTCTGCTAAGTCACCGGAATGATGCTTGCCTACAAGTCAGTATAAACATGTGTTAGCTACATTGGTACATTGGTAGTATTCACCCCACGACATTGGCAGCTATTTGCGCGAGACTCCGACATATTTATAGCGAGCTCTCAAAGAATGCGTGTTCGGTTCTAGCCATTGTGCTGTAATGCACATATTTGAGCAGGTTTAAAAGCACAGCAGCGATAAAGCGAACAATGAGCGCACACTCCACATCAAATGTATTTCAGACAAATGTACGGATAACATTACTGAAGTCTTTTGTTATTTCCCTTTGTTTGATTTGGGATTAATCTTAAAATAAATACGTGGTTTGTTTTAACTAGGGTTTCTCCTGTGTTGTGTGGGCTTCTGTGGACTTAAAAATATATTTAAATGTCTTTGTGTAGACTTCTACACATTCACAAACAGCTAAGACAAAAAAAAAACAAAATATAAAGGCTTTTCCTACTATCCTACTTCCTACTGATATTATAAACGTGAAAACTTGCATGGATGGATGGATGGATGGATGGATGGATGGATGGATGTTTGTTACTCTTTCACGCAAAAACTACGGAACGGATTTGGATGCACACAGATGGTTTATAACCAGGATTAACATATAGGATATTTTTTTTTAAACTTATGCGGGTGAAACCGCGGGGCGCAGCTAGTATTATATAAGGGATCGAGGAGACTGCTGGAGAATTAAACTTGTATTTGATTTTAATTAAGGGTAACCCAAGCTGAATATCTACTCTTTTTGTATTCTTCTAAATATACAATAGTGTTTATCACTTAATATTTTTATACTCGTACATCAACGTTCTTGGACGCAGCTGGCCAGGCCACCCAGATAAAGCCTCTACTGTAGGTACTGTGAAGAGCTGATGAGTTCTTATAAGAAATCAAACAACGTTACGATTTCTTTACGTTTACCTATTTTGAATGTCTTGAATTTCTTTACATTTTTCCGAATAAATTATCATTTTTTCTAAACAAAAAAAAACTTAATACTAAATATTTGGGACCTCGTTCTAACCTTGCTTGACTGTTCGAATGCGACCAGAGTTAATCTATTGCCAGCCTGCACTACATAAGTTCGACTATACATAAGAATGTATGTACCGTAAAGGTTGTCCGCTAAAGTTTATTGCACATTTTAGTGATGTGCAATAAAGAGTTATTATCGTATCCTATCAAGCGGCCTGTAGACGTGAATTATCAATGTATGCCAATTCCAATTTCTTTGTTTCACCTCTCCGTACAAGATAGATGTGTGACTGCAGTCTTCCAACTCGCTCAGCAGCTCAGCAGCTTACCGCCTGACGAAGAGTAATGCGCGGTGCGATAGTCCCGCGACGGAGAGAGCATCGAACACTCGGCGCTAAGTACCGCCGCGGGAGCGCGGCTCGGCGGCCCGGCGACGAACAGTACGCGATGTGCCGTGTGGGCCATTTGTATGCATCAGTCAGGCTGCACTTATTGGGGATTGTCTTGACAAATACAGGTAGACTTATCTACTTATAAATATACCGATGAAAATTGGAAACACACGTGACTTTTAGCAGCCAGGATTGGTAAGCAAATTGACTAGTAAATCAAATTGTCTGTATATTAAAATTTAAACCACAAGTTACAGTCTTTGACAGTTGTATGAATTGGCTATAACACGGCAAATTGACGTAGGTTGTCATTTCATTGACAATTAATTTCCCTGGGTGTATATTGTGTTATTGGTAGTTCGTAGGTATCAACAAGTGTGCCAGCGAACAATATAATAATAATAATAATAAGCTTTATTTTCTCACCACAATATACATGTTATTTTACATCGGTCAGATTCGACAATGACATATAATTCAGTTGAGTATATATTGCGGGAGACTGGTGCCTAAGTTAGGCTCGTGGCCTGTGTTTCAGGACACCAGGATCCCACCCCTTTACATTTTCATTTCACAAGTTATGTGCTATGCGCGCTGACAGAGTATGACATTTTATAGTTTTATTTTAATTAATATCTAGATTAAGTATGCGAGACAAATGTTAGTAGATCTGTAGTATGTGTGATTGAGTGGGTGTGTGGGTGTGTAATATGATGCAATACTCACACATTGTGTTTAGTGTTGGTTGTACGTTTACATCATTTTCGTACATCATATATTATATTATTTGAAATGTAAAATGTTTATTTTATCAGCTTGTCATGCCACTTTAAAAATGAATATGTTGCAAAATTCGTAAAACCACACTAGATGCAGGTTGTACTGAATGATAATATAAAATCTGTGTAGTGTAGGTAGGTATTGTGCGTGTGCGTTAACCGCAGCTGCAACACAACCCGCAACGATCGTAAAGCAAGCCATAAACGAAGCGTCTGAACAACTGTGCGTCTCTGGGGACGCGCGGTGAATGCCAAGACTTAACGTTATTTCAGGGTTCCGCGTTTAGTACACATACATCTCAAGTACTTCTTTTACCCGAATTTAGAGATTTTGCCACAAAAACAATTCTGTAAAAACAAACAGTTCTGAACCTAACGATTTTTTATTAAAATAACTTCCTTTGGAAACATGCTTGTATGAATAAAAAATACTTTTGCAAACGAATTTAATAAAAAAAAAATAACCTGTTTTAAACAGATTATTTTTTTATTAAATTCGTTTGTGTATGTATGTTTTTACTAGGTCTCAGTGCACAGAATAGAATAAAATACAATTCATTAACAAATATCAAAAGAAAGAATTGCGTTACTTGGAGCAATGCTAATACTCTCGTGTCCTTTGTGTAACTGAGTCATTGTTAAATGAAAAGAATATTATTGATGTTAACTTTGTCCCTTGCGCGCCCGCTGTCTAGCTTACTAGTCTAGCAAACCTATCTACTTTTCAAATTGAGCCAATATTTGAATGTCTACTACAATCAATGGAGGTAACATAAATCACACAGAAAGCCTACAGACGAAAGGTCACGATTATTTTTTGATCAAGCGACTTTAAGCCCCAGCCCAGTCCCAGCGACCCGTATAATAATTAATCATTCGCCGGTAATGCAATAAAAAACTCATTTTAACCCTAAACTGCAAGGGTTTAATTCGAAACAGATGGGCGTAAGGAAGGCCGCGGCCGCAATCCCGGGAGAATCCCGGGCACGGGATTACCGCGGGAGCGCGTTATTTATGGATCCTTTAGCGAGCATCGACAATGTTGTGTTATCAGTGAGAGCTTAACTGTAAATTATTATGAGCGCCGACCACGGACGCAATGAGACGATTGGATATACATAGATTCATTTTCCTCTACGAAACGCTTGATTTTATAATACTTGAGGTTAATTCTCAATAAATTAATATTTCAAACATCTGATTTCATTTTAAGTATTTTTCAAATGACAATATTTGAACAACCTACTACACTGTTAGGTATAAATTACTCAAATAACGGAGGAGCCACGGAAACTAACTTAAAGCAATTTGGCTACAACCGAAAACCAATTAAGTGTATACCGACGAGAGCCGCATAGTACTCTCGCGCCTGGCTCCTTCTCCTGTTCTAATCCGCGACACATTCGGTTGTGGAACAAAACGAGCTCACTAACTCGCGCAGTTAATGAAACAAAACTAAAACACGGTGCGAACCTAACGAAGCAACCTAGTAGAGGGCGCGGGGAGCGGGGCTACGGGGGGAAGAAGTGGTGAAAGTGGAAAATCACTGGAAATGCATCTGTACCCGGTGCAATAGAGATTTTTCCCGCGAATACAGCGGATAATACCCGCCGAGATATATAGAAGATATTCGAAAGAAATTCCCTTGACGCGCGTAAATGGACTATAACATCGATACAAGCAATCAAATTCAGACCCTCTTTTGATGAAAATAAGGTGCAAATTGGTATGCTCGCGAGGTGCGATGTGAAGAAAAGTATAAAAACAAAGCTTAGATCGGGCTGGAGGGCACTTAAACGCTGCTAGTTCGGCGAGTGAATTATTCGCGATGGCAAATGCTTTGTTCGCTTAATGCCGGCTCGCACCTACTGCACTCAATAATACACACTCGCTCGAGGCTGCTGCCATATCTGTACATCAGAAGAGAAAACGTCGTGCGCCCGATGAAGTCGCATGTAAGAGATTAGGAAGCACACCTACGATAGTACAGAGTAAGACAGCGAGTGACTACTTATCGTGGGTTGGAAGCTGACCCAATGTACTTGGGAAAAGTAAGACAGCGAGTGACTACTTATCGTGGGTTGGAAGCTGACCCAATGTACTTGGGAAAAGTAAGACAGCGAGTGACTACTTATCGTGGGTTGGAAGCTGACCCAATGTACTTGGGAAAAGTAAGACAGCGAGTGACTACTTATCGTGGGTTGGAAGCTGACCCAATGTACTTGGGAAAAGTAAGACAGCGAGTGACTACTTATCGTGGGTTGGAAGCTGACCCAATGTACTTGGGAAAAGTAAGACAGCGAGTGACTACTTATCGTGGGTTGGAAGCTGACCCAATGTACTTGGGAAAAGTAAGACAGCGAGTGACTACTTATCGTGGGTTGGAAGCTGACCCAATGTACTTGGGAAAAGGGTACGCAGATGATGACGGGTATCGTAGGTGTAATAATGTTTATAATATCTGTCTGTAATAATTAATTATAATTTATCTGTCTGCATTCAAGTATCATGAATCAATGAATACAACATATCAACGCTTTACTAAATATTACTAAACAAAATGAATGTTGCACGGTGACAGCTACATGTTGTGAATGGCAGCATGAAACATAAATGTTGTATAACTGACAGTAACTAACAGTAATGACCATCGAGCCAGCGTGCGTAGTGTGTCATGTCACACGAGGCAGTCGAAGCGAAGGGGATTTTGTGCGTTTTGCAATATCTTACTTCCTACTTATAATATTATAAACGTGAAAGTTTGTATGGATTCACGCAAAAACTACTGAACGGATCTGGATGAAATTTGGCAATCAGATGGTTTATATTTAACCAGGATTAACATATAGGATACAGAGTCCCCACTCTATGCGCCCACGACCCCAAAGGTCCCACTTACCTTAATTGGTAAGCGGGTTTCGGCGTATTAGGCGCCAAGACGGTTGCCTCCCCGACGCCTCCTTCTCCGGTGTTGATAGTAGCTAGTAACTGTGTTGAGATTAGGTCAACAGTCGATCCATGAAATGAAAATAGTGGTATTCAGCTGCATCCGGCTAGACTCGAACCCTGTCCCAACATACTCGTAGTTGGAAAAAGGCGAGGCAGATTATGATACATTAATAGAGCACTAAAGTATGTAATATTAGTGAACAACTCAATGAATAACCAAGCACCAATATTTAAATATCCCATTGAAAACAGAATTTCTTTAAATCAGACAAATATTGCTTTGAAAAAAAGAACTTCGAACTGCCGAAAAAACCAAATCAGTGAAAATCTTTACAATACGAAACAATTACTTTATATCGACATGCAAAAGCCTCCCCTCCCCCCTACCTCACCTAGCTCCGTGTGGTTCCCAATCAAGCGCCGGTATCTAAACAGCTCTCCTCCGCAACAATTATAAAACAATTAATTTCTTAAAAACCGCTCAGGAACAAACGTAATCCCCCTTTTTTAAAACCATTCCACGACAAGGAACAAAGGTACGACCGCTAGCCACGAATCAATTAATTCTTTGATTACCCGCGTTTTTCCAATCTTTCGTCCTCCCCGGGCCGCCGGTCGCCGCCTCACCCCCTTAAATCCCCTGTTTTACATCACAATGAACATTTTAATCGGCCCATTAAAACGAATGGCAGTACGTAGGTTGGTATCTCAACAAAAAGTAACGCTCGTCGCAACCAATAGTTACCTGGTTACGATCCGTATCAGTGCGGCCGGGAGGTCGGGAGGTCGGTGGTGTCATCTGTACTTGGGACGATGAGCACGCGGCGGGCGCGGGTTAACGACTTTCTTGTAGTCCCTCGTCTACGAGCCCGCGACCCCTTGATTGCAATCATGTTCAGAGACTAATTGGCAACGTAAAGGTGGAATCCTAGGAGTACCTAACAATACTTAGTTGCCTAACAAAAAGGTAAAGTAGCGACCCCCCAGTTATTCGTTTAGTACGAGGGTAATGTGGATATATTGCGCGGGCGATGGCCCCGGCTGACGTGATGGAGTCTTTTGTTCTATTCTTGTGCGACATGACGATAACTCCTTATTACTTAATGTCTCTGGGCTCACTCACAACATATTCGGGTTCAAAGTCATATGTCAGAAATTCTGCCAATTATACGTGTTTATACTGGGAGGAAAATCACAACGGAGATACTGTTTTTGGAAAATGTCGAGGAAAAGTAATTTAAAGGAAGGAATAAGAATGACTAAATTAGTACCTGCTTATATTAGTAATCTAATCTTAAGTCACTAATTATAACTAGAACTACACATGGCAGGTAAAGCCTGCAGATATATTAAGAAAGCAGCGCACAGTTCCTACTGTATGAGCTGCTCAGCGCACAGTTCCTACTGTATGAGCTGCTCAGCGCACAGTTCCTACTGTATGAGCTGCTCAGCGCACAGTTCCTACTGTATGAGCTGCTCAGCGCACAGTTCCTACTGTATGAGCTGCTCAGCGCACAGTTCCTACTGTATGAGCTGCTCAGCGCACAGTTCCTACTGTATGAGCTGCTCAGCGCACAGTTCCTACTGTATGAGCTGCTCAGCGCACAGTTCCTACTGTATGAGCTGCTCAGCGCACAGTTCCTACTGTATGAGCTGCTCAGCGCACAGTTCCTACTGTGTGAGCTGCTCAGCGCACAGTTCCTACTGTATGAGCTGCTCAGCGCACAGTTCCTACTGTATGAGCTGCTCAGCGCACAGTTCCTACTGTATGAGCTGCTCAGCGCACAGTTCCTACTGTATGAGCTGCTCAGCGCACAGTTCCTACTGTATGAGCTGCTCAGCGCACAGTTCCTACTGTGTGAGCTGCTCAGCGCACAGTTCCTACTGTATGAGCTGCTCATCGCTTGTAACTGAGGGTTCTCGGCCAGTTATCAAGGCGACACGTGCCCTGTGCCACGCGACACGTGCCCTGTGCCACGCGGAGCAATGCGCGCTGCAGTATCAATGATACCAGCTATGCAAGCAAAGTAAGCACGCAGGGATCTGAATAATACCAGTTATGTTGTATCAGTTTCTGTGGCGTCCGCGGAAGTAGGGTGGTACCTACCGCTCTCACTGGATGTGTGAACATTTTATATTATTTTAACTTATAAACTTGTAATTGTATGAAGGGCAATCCTGAAATGGTTGGCAATATGACATCTGCGCGAACAAATGAACGGTCAACGAAGACATTACCCATAATAACAAGAATATTTTTGATCATCATACTATGTCGCTTTAGTTGACCGTCAGACACCAACAACATCATTATGGCTGACTGTCCCATACCTATTTTTCTTTCTTTTAAACAAAACTACTTTACATTAGAACCCAGTACGTAGCAACATTGTCCAATCTCATTATCCAGTGTTTGTGTTCAGCTGTTGTGTTATGATTCAGGTTTATATCGCGCTCGTAAACAGCCGCCGACGTTCTCGTCCATCCGACAACACTAACCCAGGATGGAACCCTTTTTTACGCCATCCTACCCTTACCCAACTGAACTCGTAAAGTCTGCTACTGTAGGTAAGATTCCCATATTTATAACCTTCATAAGCTTAGAACATAATATACGAATGTACCTACAAATGTACAGCGATATATTTTTTACTATTCCGTTTGACTGTTTGTATGTTGGCATACTCGTATTCAACGTCTAGGTACCTGCTGTGTACCTGTATACTGTTTGGGTACCGGTACATCCGCGCAAGTAGCGGAGTGAGAATAAAATGTTGAGTTCGTTTTCTATGGGGCAGGCTGCTGCGCTACCAACGTTGTTATCTAAGGGAACTATAAGGGTTCAAATCAAATATGTTTCCCTTTTCTAGTTCCTTTCACCTTATTAAAAATGGTTGAAGTACGAACCCCATTTCTCCAATAATCATATTATAGGTACTAATTTCCCAATGTTCGAATTACATGGAATCTTATCATTTTAAATAGTATTTCAGCAAGTATTAAACAAAAATCCTAACCGTCAGTTCTATTTCGACATTTCTCTAAACGCCATAAAATTCTCTATCACGTTACATAAGTATTCTTAGAGTCCGAGAGGACGCGACGAGTTCCGCATTCCTAACAAAATACGCAAAAATTCGCCATAAAACGTTTTATAGCGGTGTTCGATATAACACGCATCGTCCGCATTTCACATCACAGTTCTACACGTGCTGCTACTGTGAGCCTTCGATAAATATAGGAATCAATCATTAGAATCGACACGTGTCGTAAGCGGCTAATCACGCGCCGCATCAATGGCTTTGTCTTACAATATCACGGTGTGGGGCAAGCCGGTATCGACAGGAGCGACTGATGTACAGGTTGAGTAGGGTACCTATTCTCATATAATATTAAAATAGCATAATGTTAGGCTTCTCGAATCGCACACGTGTAGGATTCATTATTCAGGACAAGTTATTCAGGATGTTCCTGTTTGAGGTTCATCTAGGTAGCCTGGGATCCACAAATTATCTGGGAATCGGACGATTTGTTTCTGATTTAAGAGTATCTTCACCTTCATCAATGAATGTATGCAGGTAAAGAGACCCACATGTGAAGTTGGATCCTTTACCTGCTTAAGCATCTTTACCAGAATTATTAATTTCACTAATATCCAATAAATAAATAAATAATAAATAAATAAATCCCTGGACATTTCACACAGCACCATTTGTCCCAAGCTAAGCAACCTAATGCTTGTGTTATGGTAACAAGATGGCTGATAAACTACTTATATACAATTTTTTTTTGTAAATACATACAAAAATGAAAAATAAATTAAGAATATTATTTACTGCGTGATGGCAAGCTACCAATTTTACCTTTAATATTTCAGCGCAGGCACTTTGATTAAATTTACCAAGAGGGAAATAATTGGAAGGATATAAAGGATAGTCGATGAGGTAGAGGTACCTGTAGGATGGCAGGTGCCAAGCAGAACGAAGGCGTTGTGTGAGCGGAGCAGCTGCTGTGGTGGCGAAAAGAGACTTAAAATGTTTAAAATGTAATCACAAAATGAAGTTCGTAATTATTTGACGTATAGTTAGTTAGTTGTATATAATTTTATAAGTAGATCGGAATAGTCGACCTCGTACAATAATTGCTTTATCACTTTTGACAACAATTCTCAGTAAACCCTAGTGAGGTTCACTAGGGTTGTAACTATCTGTTGCGAAGACAAACAGACCTGGCCAATACTCGTACTTAAAAAACGTTCAAATTAAAGTCGCAATCTTATCTCAGTGACAGTCAATGTCAAAAACTTGTCGAAAACGTTCGTAAATTGATTATAATTTTGACAGATTGCGACTGAGATTAGAATGCGAACGTTCTGAAACATACGGGATTTGCCCACTGGCCGGTTTATGACATGCAATTACTAGATAGAGCAGTGACACTAGTTAACAACGCGACGGCCGTTAATGATAAATGAAACAAACAGTTAGCAAGCCGTGAAGCATTAGCCTCGTCTGTTTGAATAACATCATACATATCCGAAGTAACATAATGTTTAGACGTCAAAGTATGCTCCCTAATTATTACACTTTATTAAACTTTCATCTTTAAAAATGTTTCACAAAGTTATCCAAGGAACCCTGCGATGTAGCCAGAATAATGAATTAATCCTAACCTAGATAATGAAAACCTCTAAAAGTAATTATGTCCAAGTAATAATTTATTGCGATGGAATGTTCTAATTATCTGAGTAACTTTTACTTACAGTTCTATTCACAGTCCTTGATTTAAAATAGAATTAAAGTTAGTAAATTACTTTGTAATCTATAATTTAAACATCACTTCGTCAGACCGTTTTATTTTATTTCATGAACATAGAATCAATGTTACTGTTACTAATGAATGGTTAAATCCGTGTTAAGGCCGCAGGCTGGCTGCTCGGAGACGGCGCCCGGCCGCTCGGCCCCGCGAGAGCCCGACTGAACTATCGCAGCTGATAATAGTTGCGCCAATAACTTGAACACAATGTTAAAAGATAAACTACACAATGTTATCTTCCTTTATTACCGTGTAAACTCACCAACATGTAAGTGCACAATAATAGGCTTGGATAATATTCCTAGAATAAACTACTTTCACATCCAGACGGGCGCTGTCAGCTATCCGCGCTGGCGCTCCACTCTTTCTTCTATTGTTATCGTTGTTGTTTATCCCTTAATATAATACCCTTAACTCAAAATGTTCGCAGAGGTTGATTGCAAACAAACTCTCTACTACAGCTGTATGTTTTAGATTTTTTGTATAGGAGGCAGGACTGCCGTCCCTTTTAGTAACTAATACGTACGTTTTACATAGTAAAAATACACTGAAATAGCAATAGTAGTATAGTATTTAAATAGCAATATAACTCTATTGGAACATAAACTATAAACGGGGATTTGTTTGCAGATAGCCTGGAGAAGAGAGCGCAGCATCGCAACAAGTTAGCGAGCGGTCGGACGAGTGGCTAAGCGACAAAATAGCGGCTATTTTAACAGTTAAATTGAGAAGTAAACAAGTTACAAGTTGTTCGCGAAGCACTTGTTTGATCTTGTTATGCTCTAATGTCGACAACGTTCCGCGCATTCTTACACAAACAGCTCCGGGAGGCGAGCTGGCGCCACTGGTCGACTTCTGCTCAGCAGTGAGGAAACGCGATGCTTTACTTATTATGTAGATACCTACTCATGCAAAACAGCTGAACCTCACCGTTAAAGTTTTTCAAGTACCTGCTTGTTGCAGCCGCAGGTACTTGAAAAACTTTATTGAATATTTATGAAATTATTATTTTTGCTGTTAAGCAAAAAGAGTATCTAAGGATCGTAGCGGGTGGCGTTCTGAAGTTTCTGCCTACCCCTATAGGAAAACCGCGTGAGTCATGTAGGTGGTGTGTGTTTCCGCTGCATGTCTATGTAATTTACTGGCTTTGTTTGCGTTCGAACCCGGAGTTGAATAAAAACGTAAATATTACTATGTAAAGTACTTGAAACCTCAGGGGGTTCCAAGTACTTTATTACACATCACGAAATAACCGTATTACCGAATATTTTGTTTGCAAAATCTCGTATGCATTCCAAACTTAACATTAAGTAGTGATTTACTTGCGTAATGTATGCGAGGCGGTCCCTCCCTGCCAATACTTCATACATAAAAAGCTTAATACCGTCGTAAAATGTCCATATCAGGAATATTGGGAGACCTCGTATCAATGCCCTGGATACATTGTGCCGCACGACAGGTACGCTCAGCCGCATGTAATATGACCCGAGTTATATGACGTCTCATTATTTTTTCGACAATGGAGGACGGTCGGTTGGCTCTTTCCATAAAATTAAAATAAATATCTACTGTATAAAATGAACTGACATATACCTAGCAGTTTATTTTATACAGTAGGTATTTATTTAGAAAGAGTCCTGTGGGTACTTATAAAACTCGTAGGAGTGTTAAAAGTACGTACAGGACTATTTTAATAATGCTTATCAAAACGACTACTTATTTAACTCCGCTAAAGTGAGAGGCTGGGAACTTTGGTTCCCACGGATAGCACGGCACGCCAGCGTTAATGACATCATTTCGTCGTGCTGTTGTCACCGCCGGGGTGCCAGCTGTTTTAGAACCCAACGGCCTAGCACGCGACGATGGGAAGAGACCAGACCGAATGTCCATAATGCCCTGGAAGTTAGGCAGACCTTTGGTGTGGGATGCAACATGTGTCGATACCCTTGCGCCATCTCATCTTCCTAGCACGGTGGGCTGTACTGGAGCGGCTGCTGCTGTGCAGAAAACCTCAAACGGCGAAAATATTCCAACCTGATTGGGAGTTATATGTTCAAGCCGTTTGGGGTTGAAACACTAGGGCCATGGGTGTAGGGGCCGAGTGCCCACGTGGTTATTCGAGATATCCCCAAGCGGTTAGTCGACACTTCACGTGACCAGAGGGCTGGCCTGTTTCTTGGCCAAAGAATTAGCATCGCCATACAACGAGGCAATGCTGCCAGTCTTTTGGGCACTGTCCCTGTTGACAGCAATGCGGACGATTTTTTTCATGCCCTATGATTATTTCGCTTATTTTTTAACATGTACAGACGCCAGCAGGTAAAGCTACCCGAAACTGTCAAATTTTCCCAATCAACCTTGAACCTTAATGCTTTAGCGATAAAGTTGAAAATCTATTAAAGAAATTTGACAGATTGTAGTAGCTTGATGTGCTGGCATCTGTACATAGTATTATAGTGTCGTTTATTTATTTAGTTATCTTATTTTATTACATTATTAAATATTTCTTAATATATAAAAATTAAGTACAAAAAAACATTTAAAAATATTAAAAAAATAGGAATCCACCGATGTCGGGAGCAGGGTCCAAGCTACCGGTGGTTAGGGCTCCAGAGACAGAAACCTCCTCACAATGCAAGCCGTATCGAGGAGTAGTGCCTTCTGAATCAGGCCCTTGATCCAACCGCCTAACGAGAGCCTCGATAGATGTTGATCGAGGCTTTCGGCCATCAGGCCATTGGCCGATACGACAATCGGCACAATGACCGTCGAGCTCACATTCCACATATCAACAACCTCGTGTGCTAAGTCAAGATATTTGATTTGTTTTTCTTTCTCAGCTTTCACGAATTTCTTATTATTTTAATTGTTATGTTAATATTATTATAATATTATATAGCTAGCTGTGCCCACGGCTTTACTCACGTGACCGTGTATTCTGTTAGGATTAATTATTATTGATGGATCTTAAAGTCATAGTACGCTGATAAGAAATTCATTCAGTAATACATAGTTGGTCCATCTCATATGATGATGTTCCATTGTGTGTTCTAACAAATGGGCTGAAACTCTACTAATGAGTGCCACATGATATTCTTGAAACAATAACCCTTATGTGATTAGATTACCCACATATCATAGATTTACAACTTCATTGGCTTTTTTTTGATAATTTTATTGTTAACTAGAGCTCTGCCTGGGGCTAATTGGAAGGAGAAGAGAATCTAATCTCAAAAATGTTTGAATGCGGTTCGTCATGTCGACATGGTATAACCATCGCTTCGAAGTTTTGTTTGTTACACGTGTAAGGCTATGTAAATAATTAAAACGATGTTATCCTGTTACTGGGGTGGATCGAATGATCGATATTCTCAGCAACTGTACTCAAAATTCGCGCTTAGCCGTGGAGTTGCAGACCCCACCCCGTCATATAATACAAACCTAGTACTAATAATAATTTCAATAGATTGAGCCGAGTTCTATTAAATTAAAATATAATATAATAATATATAATAAAAATTAAATTAAAACCGAAGGTTGAATATTTACTGAATTATTCGCGGAACTATCTAATGGAAATACTGCGTACACTCTCGAGTACAAACAGATCTGTAAACTAACCATAGTAATTTAAAAAATCTAGCCCACACTTTGATAAGGGCAGAAGAATGAAGACAATCGTCGTCGTCGTTTCGTTATTTTAGTAAATATTTATGTAAATTGTTGTAAAAAATAAATTGTATTAAAAATATGGTCCGCATAGGTTGACCTGCGAGAAGCCATTAAAAAAAACCGCACTTACATCTCTAAGACTAATAGTTTGGGAATTATGAAGACAAGACATTATAGACCTTTTCGTTACGGTTCTCTTATCTGTCCTGGTACCCGTTGGTATGTTTCGGTGTGAAAGTAAAGACGTTTTACGGTAAAAAAGTTATAAAACCTACCACAATCATGCTCCTTAACATCAATTTTTTACTTACCTATCATCGACAACATCCCCTGCGCATGTGTGCAGGTGTCCGTTAGATGGCGCTGTCACGCTCCGCGACGCTGAGTTATCGCTCAATTACTTCCTGCCTGTTCCCTGCCCACCCCGCGGCTACAGCGAGCGTGAACACGCGAGGGTCTGCTATAAATCTGATGGAAACCTTTTATGGAACGTAATCTATTACAATGTCTTACAGGGAAGAAAGGCACGCACCTGTATTTACAGGTGAATGGCAGACACATACAAACAATAGTTTACAAAGTACACAAATGCTTGATCTTGACGCATGGAGACTAAGGGCCGGTTTTTTGATCCGTAGTTAACTCAACAAATTGTTAAAAATGGTAACTAATGGTTACGTTTTTGCAAAATGTGTTTTTGATCAATTGTTAGTTTATCTAATGACATAATATCATTGCTAATGGTCAAATAATTAACGACTAATTGAAAAGTAAACTAAAAATTTAGTAAAAAACACATTTTGGAAAAATTTTGCCATTAGTTACCATTTTTAACAATTGGTTACGTTTAACTACGGATCAGTTAATCGGCCCTAAGGGATTCTTAACCGATTGGTTTTTAACCGATAAAAAAAGGAGGAGGTCAAGTCGACTCGTAATTTTTGTTATGAGTAGTTAGATTAAGACAATATTTTTTTATTTATTAAAGAATTGAATTGGACGAAATATAAAACTCTCGTGATGACCGATATTTGCAACTGTCAATGAAACCGTCATCACACTTTCAACGGTGTATTGTTTTTAGCCATTCGTTTCGGGTCATCGGTTTCCGTTTTAGAGCCTTTTTCAAAAGGTTAATCTTTTTTAAATGGGTCATCTAAAACCCACAGAATTACAGATTTAGTAATAAAGTAAGCTTACAATGTTCACAAGCGGCGCTGCATAAGCCAGGAGCCTGCAGCTTCAATTATTCACAGATTACGGCGAGCTCTTTAACTAGTTAGTACTCATGTGGTGCCTGCGACTCGAGGTACAGCCGCAACTACTTTCTGTTAAACAGTTTGTTCAATATTTAAACACGTTTCTCTTCCCCAAGACATTTTCTATATAATCCTGGATGTTTATGGCTGGATTTCAGATAAGAAAAATCTATGCAAAGGCCTAACTTACAAGTTCGGGCACGAATCGAACCCGCAATCGACTGAAATACTTCTTTTCAGAGTAAACTAAAAAGTAAACACTTATTATCCAGACACGCGCGTCAATTACGAGCACTATACAAGCGGGTGGAGTTACATTTTATCTCATTTGATTTATGACTAGTTTAAAAAAACAGTTATCCTCATGGGGCTGTGATAACGTGTACTGTATGAATTATCTGATAGTGTTCTATCAACCGGGTGTCGTCCGTGAACAACGCCTAATAAACAATAAAATAATATTCTCTCGGAACAAGTATCCCTATGCCCACTACTAACATCGTTACGTACGCTACGCTCACTCTTATTTGTGGCGAGAAATAACATAAGCACATGACGTCAGCACCGTGACGAAACCCTAATCACGTCACCAGCGATCCGTTGTATACGAAACAGATTATAATAGGCGAAATAATTTAATCTCGAGTGTGAGGGTAGGCAGAGACGTCACTAGTTTTAATATAAAGCGGCTTAGGACTTCGCCGCATGAATATTTAACAAATGTGACCCTTCCCCTTGCTTTAATGAAAACTAGCTCCCATAATAGATATTTTAGGATTATTTTATTTTCATAGTTTGGGCATGGTGTCCGGTGCTTAAATAAACTAACCAGACGGTTAGTAACTTGTGTAATGTGTGTCTAGTCTTTGAGAACAGGCTCAATGCTAACAAATAACATGTTCGTTTGAAACACTTTGGTCTGCTACAGTCGGGAACAGACGAAAAAACAGGAACATCATGAAATAAATATTTGCAGCGTAGCGTATCTGCTACGGCGTAGCAAGCGTAGCGGTGATATCAGCTACGTCGTAGCACAACGCTACGCTTTGAATGTGATGTAGTACAGAGTGACCGCTAAAGCAAACTTTTGGAGATAATTGTGGAACCTGCCCGTACCAGCGTACCTGTTGTCCAAATGTTTTGTTTATGACTTAATGTGCTCTCTGTGACCCGAGGAAAGTTTGACCACAAGTTGTATGTTAGGAGAGGGTTTTGCTTAGCAATGAACTCTGCGACCTCACCTCATACGTAAAAAATTAGGTAATTATTACATAGTTACTTAATTTATTTAACTCATTATTTATTTCTTTTATTAAAACGGTATAAGGACAAAAATTAGCTAGCAAAGCTACAGTCATCCAGTTCAGGGAAAAAGTAAACAAGACTTTCATAAATCCCTCTCTCAGTACTTCTGACATGCCGACAAATTCGTCATTCGTCCGCAAACAGATCGTTTGTTGGTTAACGGTTTTCGAGCAGGGTATATCGAACCAAATGCGACGACTTAAGTATAATTTTTTTCTTCAAAAACAAACCATTTCAGAGGGTCGTGAAGGCGAGGTCAGTGAACTTTGTAAGAATGTTTGTCTGTCCAATTATTACAAATCAAAACACATTTTGTCTGGATTCGATGATCTTAAACGACCTTACCAAAAAAACTGATTAAAATGAACTTTTTTTTTTTCTCGCTGAGAAATGCGTTACGTATCCCCGCTCGCGGGGACGAGACGGGGTATGTGGGACTCCTGTCGAACCGCACCGACAGCATACCCACTAAAACTCAGCGGTGTTCCCGCATCGCCGTGATGGGAGGGCCATGGGAAACCGGCTCAGCCTTTACTTCCACGACCCTCCCGGCGCATGCCCCCCTGGCTGGGGGGCTACGGGAATGGCCGGGAACACCTGGCCATTCCCGTCCGACACTGGTGGAGGCCTGTGCAATACAGACAAGGGTGCCCCCGCACCCGTTGCCTGCTGGCCTCCACCTGGGAGGAGTCGGAGATGACTGTCAAACTGACGTCTTCTTCGACCCCTCTTCCGCCTTCGGAGTGCCGCCGCGTGAGGATCGTCCTCACGCGCGCGCTCCGCCGCCTCCTTCTGGGACATGACGTGTTCGCAGAAGGAGGCGACTGCCGCCCAGGTATTAAAATGAACCTAAGTTAACTTCACCAACTAAACAGCCTCCCTATTGATTGTCCCACACTCAGTTCACATCTTCAAAGCGCTGGCGACACCTAATCAGAAAGTGCTCGCAATTTACCGGAACACTACTTCCAAGTGACAAGATTTCTACTAGCTTCCGCAAAAAGTGCAGCAAGAAGTAAGGCTGCCCGCACGCGGCGATGTGGTCTATAAAGAAGCCAGTCCACAGCCGCCTACGACTTAGCTACGCACGCATACTTCACAGCTTCACTTTGCGTGACACTGTAGGCAGAATCATTCATTGTGACCCGCGGCCACGCTACGCCCGAGGGGCAAGTCTGCTAATGGTCCGAATGGCCGATCATTGACACAATCAATGTCGATTTTGACAAATTTGACTACCTCCTAGTTAAAAGGCGTCATTATGATTTTCCGTCGGTGTGTAACTGATACTCCGTTGGAAAAATTGTTCGAATTTGATAATTTCATAAGTAATCCTACTAATATTATAAACGTGAAAGTTTGTATTTGACGGCACGGTTGGCGCAGTGGTTAAGCGATTGACTGCTGCGCTGCGTGTCGCGGGTTCGATTCCCGCACGGAACAAATATTTGTATGACCTACATGTATTTGTTCCGAGTCTGGGTGTTTTTCTATCTATAATATGTATGTATTTACAAAAAAAAAAATGTATATAAGTAGTTTATCAGCCATCTTGTTACCATAACACAAGCATTAGGTTGCTTAGCTTGGGACAAATGGTGCTGTGTGAAATGTCCAGGGATTTATTATTATTATTATTATTATTATTGTATGGATGGATGAATGAATGGATATTTGTTACTCTTTCACGCAAAAACTACTAAACGGATTCGGATGAAATTTGGCTCAGATGGTTTTCAACCAGGATTAATATATAGGATAATTTTTATCCCGATATTCCCACGGGATCGAAACTCATGCGGGTGAATCCGCGGGGCGCAGCTAGTCATGCATAATAACAAGCCGTGATCTCCTAATATTACTTTTGACCACTGGCACGCCGTTACGAAATCATGATATTACGAACATTTATTTCAATGGACGGCAAACCTCTCCGTGCACATCCTACGTAGCAGTGGACGGTTAACCTAAACCCGGGACGTTCGCGCGGTTCGCCTACAAATTTGCGCTTGCGTTCGATAAATCGTTCGCTCACCTAAAGGCATTCCACTTAGATTGCAGGCGCCGGAATGTCGCCTAATTGTTGTCCTCTCCCCGAGTCCCCCCTCCCTCCGGAGCAGCGCATCACCTCACCCCACCTTGCGCCCGATGCTTAGGTGTCGTGGGGGGTCGTAGTGTTACAGTGAATAACGCAGTTGTCTAATAAATTAACAGTTAACATCATTATTAATTTGAAAGGGTATTTTTATTTATTTACAAAGGAAGTCAAAGTAATTTGTGTTCTGTTAGGCCGGAATCTTTAAACGTTACCTAGCATATACTTTGGCTAAGCGTTATTCCTGCCACTATCGTACAACTGTAAAACAACGAGTGCAAGAGAGGGACGGAAGCATGTTTCAGTCAAAGCAAGAGCTAAGTAACGTTTATAGATCGGCCTTAGAGTCTATTCTACCACACGCCACCGTTCCAGGTGTTATCAATTTTGCACAAACCATAAAATTCCCAAAATAACCTAGAAGAAACAAAAAAAAAACATGATCCTAAACATAAAGAACAAGAGATTATGATGCAAAACATCTCAGAGCGATGGCGGGGCTGGCGTCAGCTCTCTAGTTAATAACTCTAATTTGTCGGCACTAATCTCCGCCGGCATTAATCATCGACTCTCGCTGAGTCTCCCTGACTCACTAAGACGCAGCTCACCCCTTACTGAACGACGTCATAGCCTTCACAAATTCTTCGGCAAAGGCAGCGGCAGAGCAACCGTTAACACAGATATTGTATTAAGATGCCATGAAGAGGAGTGAGTGACATGCTGCATGCTGCTACTGCTAAATGCATGTTACCATGTATTTTGTTTTGCGAAAGTGTTAATCACACTTTACCCATCCTCGGATCGCACCTTGCACTGTGTTGGTATTGCAGGAGCTATATAAACCTATAACTAGCTAACCGCTCCTGCTTCGCTCGGTTGCAATGGACTGTTGTGGTGACATGTCAAAACATCGAGATGTTTGATATCGAAGGTAAATATTATACACATATAACACGTATAAAACTTCCAGAAGAAATTCTCAAAATTATGATGAAAACCGCAACAAAATGCATGTGTAGTTTAGAAGATCTAAGCGGTCACACAGACAAACAAACATACCGACACGAAAACATACGACTTTATTTTGTACTGTGTGAATTCTGTACTGAGCTTGCCGAGGTTAGTCCGTGGATGGGTGACCATACATTACATATCAAGAACCCTCCATGTCTCGGAAAGCACGTTAAGAGGGAAGCGCTAGGTAGCCAACGAAATTCAATTTCTTTTACGTTTCTTTCAATTTGCAGGGTAGTGTTATATTTGTCGTGGATAGATGGCGCCGCAGTACAGCGGACAGCGCCATCTTACAATTTGATGGGTAAACGAATAATCATGTAATCGGAAACGCAAGCGAGCCCTACCGCTTGGACACGATCGTCGGTGGAGGGGATGCAGCGAGGACTGGCGGAGAGACCGAGTGTTGCGAGTAGTTGCGACAGTCTACAGTCGACAGTCGAGCTCGGACAGTCTTGGCAAACGCTCAGTACCATACGCACGTATTTGTTTCCGACGCACGTGTGCGTTTCGGTTGATAATCGCTAGCTTATTAAAGTTACTATAAATTCAAATTATTTTATCGTTCGAGTACCCACTACAATGCCCACACCTACCTAAACTATGTCGGATCGTGAAGAACCGATGTTTCGTATCTCGGTCACCCAGTGATGCGACATATTGAATGTTGATTAAAATATGATTCGCGAGCGTAACGAATATGACTTTTCGTAATTATGATCATTAAAACCATCAATACAATCCTCTAACTTCATATAATCCTATTCAATGACTATTTCATTACATATCAATCATCATCATCATCATCAACATTTCAGCCGATAGACGTCCACTGCTGGACATAGGCCTCCCCCAAGTGTCGCCACATTGACCGGTCCCGTGCGACTCGCATCCAGCGGATTCCCGCAACCTTCACCAGGTCATCGGTCCACCAATGCCTTCCAACGCAACGTCTTCCGGTTCGCAGTTCGCACATATCAATCAATGGGATTATATGAACCTACAAATTGCAAAAAAACGTAAGAAAATAGGAATTTCGCGGGCTACCTGACACATTCCCCTTAAGCTGTTAATCCCGGCTGTCATTCGTAGATCTTTCGACAGTCGTTACGGGTATCGTGTTGGTGGAGGTCAGATAGGTAGTCGCTCCATGTAAAATACTGGTACTCAAGCTTGATTGAATTTTGTATAGATTCTGTCCGAATTAAACCACGGACTTTGAGCACCGTTGATCACAACGTTTTCCGTTAAAATGAAGAAGTATATTTTAGTAAAAATCAACTTAAATTAAAAACCCTATTAAAAAAATGTTAACTTGCCTAAAAATTGCAACTGCTTTAAACCTACTTCAATTAAACATAAATAAACTATAGCAATGAACAATGTAGACATTCCACATTTCCCCGGTGTACTACACTCGATAATGTTATCACGACCGGGATCATCTATACATCTCGTTTTGATAAGCGAACATCACTCACGCGCGCATGTTATTAATTTTAATTACAAATTACACGTAATCGGCTCCGCTCCACGAGATTCATGTTAATCACATTAAAGTAATTATCCGCGTCTATATTATGGAGCACTTGTTTTCGCACACGACTTTACTGATGTAGTGTTTCCTGCGTACATTCTACTAAAATTACAAGAGGCTTTAATCATGAATCAAAATAATCTAGGCGGTACCCTAGCTAGAGTCGCTTTTACTGGGTTTTTCATAAATGATAAATGATTTTATTTTGTAAGTAGGTTTGTACAAACACTTTTACACGTCAATCATATTTTAAAACTAGATGAGGTCGGCGTTTCCTATCTGACTGGTCGAAGGCGAAGGGCGAAGGAAGGCCGAAACAAACTCAGAGGTCACAGTCTCTTTTAAAGTCCAGACATAATCTTGGTCAGATTATATAAAGACCATGTAGATCGATGACTATGATGGTCTTTTGAAGAAAGAACCACACAGATTGAGAGGACCTGTCCAGTCGGTGCACGCATTTGTCAGAAATCGTGCAGCTTAACTCAAAACTTAAGGAGCTCGACGATTCAATGAACAATACCAAAGAATGGACATTTGGGTAGGCCACATTATTTACTCAAACTGCCAGACCATGACAAAACTAACAGAACAGAAAACTAAAAAATAAAATGACCCACATAGTCTTCACATTCACAATAATTAAAATAATAGAATAATTTACAAAGTAAACAAATGTCATTGTATATATAAAATTCATTGATGTCAAAGTGTATAAAAAAAACAACAACTAAAGAGAAAAATAAAAGAAATAAAAACATTCAATATGTAAACATTGAAAGCAGCTCAATCCCAAGCCTTTTTGTCCTCGGTATAATCCTTAACGGTATAAAATGCTTTCTGGCACAACTTAAGTTTAATGAATGATTTGAATTTATTAAGGCTTAGATCTTGAACGGGGCTTGGAACTTTATTATAAAAGTTTATACATTGACATCTGAACGAGCCACCTATTTTCTTGAGCCTTGTTGTAGGTACAACAAATTTGTGTTTGTTCCTAGTATTTATATCATGGATATCACTGTATTGTATTCTTTAAACATTTTTTATGAGCGTATAAAAGATTTTCATAAATATATTGACAAGGCACAGTCATAACATTAATCTCTTTAAATTTGTCTCTGAGCGAGTGTCTCGGACTTAATTTATAAATTGATCGAACAGCTCGCTTCTGCAAAACAAAGATAGTCTGAATATCAGCGGCATTTCCCCACAATAGAATACCGTACGACATTACACTATGAAAATAGCTAAAGTACACTAAACGGGCTGTGTCTATATCAGTTAAATTACGATTTTTTTTTAACAGCGTATGCTGCGGACAATGACATAAACTCGGCCACTCGGTGCACACAACTTTGTAAAATGGCAGATGCTGCTAACGGTCCTAAAATTACCTACTCCGCTGTCAGTACAAACTCACCAACTTTCGCATTCATAAACATTATTATAGTTAGGATTATTCCAAAGCGGATTAGTCTCCAAGCGTCTGCGATCGCATAATACCTACAAGAGAACAAAATTCTGGAAACTTTCGGAGCAGTCTTCGCAGAAGCCATCCACATTTTAAAGTCCAGAGAAGTTTTAATATCTACAGCCCTCGGCTGAGAGTTTCAAATTCACTGTATTATGATTAGCTAGGTAGTGCTGTGGTTATTCGCAGCTATTTATCAAGTATTTCCGATAGTGCTGAACTGCGCTACTGCTGCGGTACTGCGGTAAATTGCCAGAAGTTGCGCGCCGTGTATCAGCCGATGGCATGTTATTGCACTTAGGTTTTACTGTGAACTAGGAACACTACAACTATGTGTAGTGTTTAGTATACAATTATTTTCTGTGACGTAACATAACCGACATTTATAAATAACGTTTTAGAGGTTGGCAGACGTACATACTAAGCCATGTCACACTGTGGCTGTGTTCATCAGTCATAATATCTATAAATCATAGTATTCACATAATAACATGTTGTTATCGTTTTATCGCTTAACTTTTTTTTACCGAGCAATACTAATTGGTAGGACAAATAGTTCAATATCTTGTATTAAAGATCAACGACAGTCGAGTTTAAATCGTGCTGGATACAAGCTGTGAACACGAGTTGAGTCGACTTTGATCACTTGTGTGTCGTGAAGAACACCTAGCGACCTAGCAGTGCTTGGTGTTGCCAGCTACTGCGGAACTCTGCTAATTAACTAATCTAAGCCCTGTTATCGTTGTATTTGAAAGACCTACACCCGGTTTCTGAATTGATAATTTGAAGTTGAGAACTTGTCGAACTCTATTTATGCAATACAATATAATATCCTAACTTAACCTAGGCTATGAACAAACTGCAACATTTACATCAAAATCAAAAGTCATGTATTCAAATTAGGCTGAGAATCAGCACTTTTTGAATGGCAAAATTACAAAAGATAGTCCCCCAAAAACGCCCGCCTTTCACCACTTTCTAGTGCTACCGCTGGGAAGAAGAAGTGGCGCAACAAACTCCCAGCAGATCGCTATCGACACGCTAAGAACAAGAACAAAGTACATAGCATTTATCTATATACCAATGGCTTACTGCACTTACAGTTGACACCAAAGCTTGCAGCGTTCGTAATGTTTGCATTACCTAAGCTGGTACTCCTTCAGTGTGGCCGCGAAATTCGAAATCTCTTTGCAAAAAACGTAAGAAATGTTAAATATCGCGGTCTGCATTGAATAAAGTATGAGTTAGATCAGTTGAGTCCATTCAGAAGCCGGGTGTTAGCTGTAAAGTATGGCCTCGCTTAAAATGTTTTATTAAGACCGGAATAGAAAAAAAGTAGTTCATATTTTATTTTCATCTTTTTCTTATTTTCAGGTGTAAGCTGATCAAGGCATTATAAGATTTACTTCGACCTCCAAAGCCAGATTAATGACGTCATAAAACTTGACGCGACGCGAGGCCGCGCGCCGGCTACTCGGCCTATCATCGAAGTTTTTATTATACCTCAGCCGGATTTTAAAATATCTTTATTAGTACTTATTTCAATGAAAACCTCATTAAGTTTTGCAGACTATAAACAATAAATTCTTTACTACAAAATTTCATGTAACCATATTTTTATTAAGTTTACAGAAAGGAAGCAACGAAATGAAAGTAGCAAGCGCTAAATAGGACAGCTTTACACCACTTCGCTGCTCTCTAGAAGATGGCGGCTAATTCTCGCAACCAGTTTAACATCAGATAAAAGATAATCTGCCGCGAGCTCGTCCGGTACACAAGCGGCCGTCAAAGGCCGACAGCGAGGCCGGACAAAGGGCCCCATAGACGAGCAAAAAGTGCAGCCGAGGACTAAGGACAATCGGCCAAGTTGGAGGACAACTCGAAACGCTCGACTGTACACTACGAATACTAACGGTACTCGATACTGCAATCACAGAGATCGCTCCGACCTCTCATTTATCGATTACTCAGGCTTGCCACATTGTGACATATTCCAAAAGTTATTGTTGAATGTCAAAATAAAGCGATCGTAAAAAATAAATTTTAGATGCGGAGAGTTTAGTACTAGCTAGTAAAAAATGAAGGATCATCAAATATTAACAGCCTGCGCTCCTCGGAGGAAAATAAACAAAATCGTTTTATTCATGCTTTACTAATAATTTTCACGGTGCCTAAGCCGAAAATCCTGAAACCTCCTCCCTGGGGACAAGCGAAAGCGATCTTCTGAATTATTCAGACATCACACCTACTTGTAGCTGCTAGGAGGGTTCACACATACGTAGTCGTCATTATCTTGGACAGCTATACACCACTTACTTTGCTTATTATATCGGTAATCAAGTGGGTGGTGATGGCGGCCCAATTATAAATAGAAGTCCATTGATCCGATCTCTTCTCATTACGACATAATGTCGTTCGTCCTACTTTAAGCTACAAAGCTATTCAGGCGCATCCCTAACGAGCCAGTAATTAATAGATCCGTAGTAAGTGGCAGTGGATCGCAGCCCTGTGCGTGACAAATGCTCACTACTCGCTAAGGAAGTGGCGAGAGGGATGGAGGGTTGGGATGGATGGCAGGCGACGGATGAGCGCCATCACTCAGGGGATAACGTCGTGCCAGCAAGGTGCGCGGACAACGGACACATTTACATGAAATATTCACTGACACATCGATTCTTTGTGGGCTCGTTATAAAGCTACGCAGCATTAGCTACGTCGTAGTAAGGTCTACGCCGTAGCAAGTGCTACGCGACGGCTTGTCACTTGCGTTTCCACTTGCACAAAAGTACTCGCTACAGATTTAATGTAAACAGTTCGTAGTCTTAACTCACTCAAGTTTGAAGCAAGATTTTATTAGCAAAGCACCGATCCTATCCCGAATACTATGTACTTGGTACAAGCACACTATGGACTTGGTACAAGAACACTATGGATTTGGTACAAGCACACTATGGACTTGGAAATGAACTCGTAAGTACCATCCGAGGAATATGGTTCTGGATAATGTGAACATAAGGTCCTATCGTAAGGGGAAAATGTAAAAAGGCGTTTCGGATTATGAGTTATCTTTATCTCTGCAGCCAAATACACTCCCCGCTGTAGTATAATTAACTAAATGATTGAAGTAGATAACTTAGTTTTCACATACTCGCAGTATCTAAACTTTGCAAGTTGCATTGCCTAAATTAAAACACACTCAGCGCTTGGCCCTCATTAACATTCAGTTGCTAAGGGCTGAACACACAAGAGCCATCTTTTGTCCACTTGAAAAATAAGAGTCACTAAATTTAGTCGCTCATAAATAATAATGTGGTATTTATAAAGGCGGGTGCAGACGGGGCGCGGCGCGGCGCGTTTCGGCGCAACACGCGCGCGCTCGCATATTCATCGCGCATAATCTGTCGCTAAGTGATAGCGTGGTGATGGCGCATGAATATTTAAAGTTATGCACTCGCGCTCAACTGTTGCGGTCGCGAGACGGAGCGCGAGAGCGCGGTGGTGTGACGCAAGAGGATAGCCAAGTGACGCGACCAAATGGCAGGTAATAGCCACTGCTGGCGACACAGCGTGTGCGTGCTGTTTGTTCTCCTGGTAGCGTACACGGTACACGTGTTGATCACACATCTTAATGCTGTGTATATATTAGCGTTGCAGCTACTAAGATGACGGCTAACACAAATATATGGACGGAGAATTGAAAGATTTACATGGACCTCAAATAAATTAAGATAAGGGCAGGAGGCTGATGATATTGACGTTGTTAATGGCGAGAACAGACAAGTAGCAGGGCATTATGGTTTGCACACAAAAAAAAACACTAAATACCTACATCAGTCATTCGATTAGTCAATCAAGCGTATCGCACAATGCACATTGTACACTGAAGGAGCTAACAGACACTACGTGAGTGCAGAGCAGTAATCGCCGCCAGGCTATCTTATACTCCGCCCTCCCCATCCTACCTTGTCGCCCCGCAGCCGGCGCCCGCGCTGATGGGCGCGAGCTGATAACGCTCACAGCTTTTTATGCAGTTTCTCTGAGAACTCTCATTTAAATAATAGGGGACATTGTGCAGTCGTAGATACGTACATACGTATCTACGACTTGCATTTAACGAATATTATTCCCCAAGTTTAAAGATCCCAAGTTTAATGTGATATAGGCAAAGATTTAAATCTTTGGAGATAAGTATTTACTTTAATTTAAATCTGGAGCGACATGTGAGGTTTATATACAAAATCAAAAACATACAAACATTCACATTAAATGAAGAGGTATTCCACTCAGTCGTAAATTCACCATGCTAGTGGATATAACACAAAAACTGTTTATTTAGATAATATTTCGAGTCGCAAAGGATGGCAAAGTGATGAACATCACGGAGCAGAACTGATCATGTCCAAATAAGTCATTTAGTTTGTTGACGCTTTAAAGCGGACTACACACATGTAGGATAATGTTGATGGCGGTATCTAATGAAAATATTCGCAAACAAAAAATTCAAGATGAAAAAAAAATACCAATGTTAAATTACTTTTTTCATTCGCATAAAACCAATTTAAACAACTATTTAAAGTCATACGACACGCAACGACCCGACAACAAGCGACACACTGCGGCACACACCGACACACAGGCCGCTTGCAGCCAAATAACAAATATCAACAGTAATGGCGACAATTATGTGCCCCTACAACACTAAACAATTATTGCAGAATGTCCACTCGATGATTCAACTAATTAACTTACTACTCTAGTTCTACTCTAGCAGTACTTCAATAGATCCGAAGGAGTATTCAGTTTAAGAAACTGAATAAAATTGATACAGAGATAGAATAATGGCCTTAAGATATTCGTACTGTTTCGTCTTCCTCACGCTGTACAACATGGTTGTGATTGTGGTCTTAAAGTGAACCTTCTGTCACTCAAATTTTTGTCGCTATATACTCAACAAACAAGGGACGCTTTCAATTTTATGGCTTCATATCTGCGATACATTTGCGATCGTTGGCATACATTAACCGGATTTAAGGCCGTAAGCTGCCGAATGAACCGAATATCGGCAGGGTACACGATTTTCGAGGCACGGCTACAGTCGACTATGGGGGCTAAGGCTTTGACATGGGCTATCATATCAACTGTCTTAAAACTTTTGGTTCGACGTTCTGTAACCGTATGTAAACCTATTCTATGGTTATTGTTAACATCACGGTGTTGTATGCTTATTGTCAGACGTATCTATCTGTGTTGTATGCTTATTGTCAGACGTATCTATCTGTTCGTTTAGTATGTAATTATTAGCATAGTGTCGCGTCCAATCGCGACTGTCTGCTGTTCGTCGCGGGTCCCGCGAGCGCGTGCGTTTAACGATATGTCAGGCGTAATGCCGACCAATTTACTGCGTGATGCCGATGTCGATTTAAATGGCCGCCATCATTCGCTGAAGCACTTTTTCATTCCGAGCCGCTGGTATACGTTTATTGCAGCCGATAATATGCGCATAAAATATTGTGCAATTTATGATTCGTGAGCTTTATGCCCGAGCTTAAATAAAGCTTCAATTAAACTCATAAAGTTGAGGAGAGTTCAACTACTTGCGAACAAATTTGATTTCATGACCAAGTTTTTAACATCAAAAAGTTGTAAAACTATCAAAGTTTTGTGAAAGTTATCTTTAGGGCAATCAAATTGATAGTATCTATACCTCATTGTGAATACTAGTTCCTAAGCTTATCTTGTCGCTGGGACAGTCATGGTTGACATTCACGTGTAAATGAAGCTTATTTAATGAAAACTGTCCTATTTGGATGATCTATATGAATGTATCTTAAGATCAGCTAAACATTATTTAGAAGAAGTGTTTACAAGAGCTCGGTTCGTTTAGATTTAGAACAACAAAATGCTAAAGAAGTACACAAATTGTAAGAACCAGTGTAGCAAATGATGCCCCTGGGATGCTTCGGATTTTGTCTCGCAGAAGGAAAATCTAGAGAATAAACACAACACGGTATTAAGACAAAAGAAAAATTGTGTATTGTGTGAATTCCCTATTTTACCTATTATTTTGTTCTTTGTAACCTTGCATGCATCACGCGCGTCTTGTGAGCTCTAAGACATTAGCGTCCACGACTGCTCAGTGTTGAGAGCCGGTAATGTAATGTAAGGCAAGCAATGTATGAAATGTAATGCAAAGTGCGTCACGAGGATGGCGACGTGTTTATGTCGCGCGGGACTAAGGACCGGTGTCACTGAGATTGGAGGATTTATTGCATTTCAGAATTAGGTAATGTTTAAGGCCAGATTTAAAGTCCTTCCTTTGACAATTTTTAATAAAAAACAAAACTTCATGTTATAAATCATATTATATAAAAATACTTTACTGGTTCCCCAAACGCAATCAGCCCTGAACATCGCAATGTAATGCCACAGTACAATAATATGTCAGCGGCACGGCGGTATTGGATAACCACTGAGCAAATATTTGTGTTCGCGAGTGTCGCGCCGTCATTATCTCGCATTGTGCGGCACCCGCTGTACAATAAAATTGGCTGTGGCAGAGAACAGGGCTGCTGCTATCTCACGGTCGAACCATCGAAGGGGGATTAATGAAAGGAATGCCAAAACAAAACACTGTCGAGTCTGATTGCCACAACATAGTTTCATGATAAAACACTAGGTGATAAACTCTGTATATAGAAAACTTTATACATTAAATAGTGTTAAACTGGTTTTGATGCGACGTTTTCCGTGGATCGTGTTCGTGTTCTTTCTCTACGTCATGTTTACCGCAAATAAACGTATTTTCTTTTTTAAACATGAGAGAATCAGTTGAAATAGAACCACGCAGTGGACTTTTTATAACCATCTTCTCCTACTTAATAAAAATCTTAAATGCCACCATTCATTCACTGACAGACAACGCAAGGCCTAAACCGCTGGGTCCGGAAGCATTAAATTTTGCACACGAGTTTCCTATGTACCGACGATAAGCACTTGGAAAGGGTTTTTGAAAATCCACCTCCTAACGGGATTAAATAGGGGATTACAGGTTGTATGGAAGTTCGACATCGATGGGAAATCGCATAGAGTACTCGTACATACACTGCTCCTGAATAAAAGTTAAACTACAGCGGTGTTCGGAAGAATATCGTTTGCTTGTCAACCCTGAGTGTAACAACGTTATACTTATTAATATTAATGACGACTGATTGTGCTGCACGTGTAGCGCTGATTGCAGATGAAGAAATACACCTGCAATGTATGCATGAGGAGGAAACTCAACCAGTTGTTGTGGACTATTTGATCCTGAAGGCAACAACAAGGCAAGTCGGCAAGACAAAGTGGCATTCCATCAGCGAGATAATAATGATGGAAACGTTAGTTTATTGACATAAGGTACCGAAAAGATGTCAATGCTGTTGAAAGTTGTTGTAGAAATAGGATACGCATTGAAAGCGATTGCCACTTGTCTAGCCCTCTATATTTATGGATACTGTAAAGGTTGTCTGCCGAAAGCAACCTTAGGTAGTGGTGGCCGGCTATAATTTAGCGCGGGTTCCATTGGAACGTTCAAGCTAGTTTAAAATAATGTGTCAAATATTTGATTAGGATTTTTGTTTAGAACAGTCGTTGCTAGTTTGGTCGGAAATATGTAAAGACGTTCTGTCAATATAAACTTCAAGGAATCGTACCGTTGTTTGATTCCTTCCATAACCTCAGAGGGCTCGTCTAGCCCTCTATAGTATGTATACCTAGGAGTGGAACAATATTTATTTCTAACGGGTATCGAGACCATAAATAATACCATCGAACCCAATCACTAAACCATAATGACTGCGCCGATGGAATCTCTCACAGTAAACTTACGAACTCTCTCCTTCTCATTAATGTCGACGCCTCTCAAACTAACCAATCCCTGCTAATGTGATCGATCATAGAACAATGTTAGTAATCAATAGTGAAGGTGATCCATGTCCGGCGCGGCGATCCTCTGAGGTGTAACAATATAGTGTGCTACAAGTGCCATTCCCGACACAATGAGGCTTGTGATCGCAGATCATCTACGACACGAGGTATGATGTCATAAACTTATTGTCGCCATGCCGGTGTTGAGGATCACACATGTTCTTGGGTTGTTAATGAGCGCAACAGAGTCAAGTTGACTCTGTCTGGCTAAGTGCAAGCCAAATGTGTTTATTTTCTGTGTTCCGTACAGTATTTAATTTCCGGTACGGTATTTTTAATTACTAGAAAAATCTTCGTTAGGTCTGTTCCCATGCCCTACTTTAGTGACTTAAACTCAGGTAGGTCTCAGCTTTTATCTTTTTTTTTTTTTTATTATTGAGAGGAACGGCAAACCGTTACATTATAAGGACTTACAACTAGTTTAACAAAATAGCAATTTGGTTATAAAGTAACCCACAACGCTGTCCACAAGTAGGCATAGAAGTTTAAAAAAAAGAGCTAATCGCTAGGAACATTAATAGCAGTACGTGTGGCAAATACTTAATTAAAAGTTAGATGATAAGGAAAAAAAATATAAATATGAGAAATGTATAAAAAATTAAGAATAAATTGTTCAAAATTAAAGTAAAAAGATAACAATATTAATATATTAAGGAACACTTGTTGTGGTAATAGGGAATGGCGAATGAGGCTTTTAAATTTACTTATTGTGCAATTGAAGATATCTATGTTCACAAAGGTACTGTTGTATGTGTAAACCATACGGCGGACAGGTGAGCGCAGGCCTGAGTTAGTTCGGCAAGTGTTCAAAGCGAAAAAAGTACCTGCACGTACCTGCCGCCTGTGAATGGTTCGAGGTACAGCATAGCAAATCATGCTGTTCAGATTTATACAGTTAAACTTGTTTCTGATAATTTTATATAGTACTGTGGCTTCGAGGTAATTCCTTCTAGAGCTAAGGGGGAGGAGCTTGTACTTGCTGAGTAATTGAGAGTATGATAAGTAGGATTTGTGGCATCTGTAGAGTAATGTCTGAGAATGAAGTATGTAGACTTTTTTTTTTTTTTTTTTCTGGTGGGAAATCATCAAATGACGCCTCCCGCTCTGGGTGGAGCGGAAGGGAGTGTCAGCCTCTTACTGACTAAAACCCACCCATGTTCCTTCCTTCGCCCTTTATGTTCCAGGGTAGCGGTAACCCTTTCGGATAATCCCGCTGACCCGGCAGGCTTCGGCCCTAAGGGGCCCCTCGGATTATGCTGACATCTCTTTGAGGCGCGCGTGGAACACTTACGCGCCGTCCGGCACGGGCCTGGTCCTGATCGGGCGGTGAGCTACCCATTGCTCTCCGCCCGCAGGCCCGCGCCTACGGTGGCCGGTAGTCGTCACGCGACTCCCGACGCCCGGAGCGTCTCCCGCGGCGGCTGGGACGGGAGGCTCTCTCCCTCATCCGTCCCGCCACCTCCTTCGCTAGCATGACTGCTTCGCAGAAGGAGGCGACTGCCTCCCACTCCCTCTCGCTCCGGACCATAGCTTGCACCAGGGCCGGGCACGAGAGGCCGCCGTCGCTGCCGATCGCCTCTACGAGGACACGGCGGTGCTCTGCCCAAGCGGGGCAGACCTCCACCGTGTGCTCCACCGTGTCCTCTGGGCGATCCTGGCAATGGTGACACCCGGGCGTTTCCTCCCGCCTAATGATGTTCAGGAACCTCCCGAAACTTCTGTGTCCGGTGAGGACCTGCGTCAGGCGGTAGGTGAGGGCGCCGTGAAGTATGTAGACTTTAGCCTGTGTTACAGGAATCCTAAATTATATGTAGGTCCAAAGTTGAGAGGGCCCTTCTTTTGAGTGTCGCTTGCTTTACGTTTTAGAACCATAACCTTTATAAACCAAATTAATGAGCTGGCGGTTCGTTTGGGGTTGAAGATTAAAAACCACAAAACAATTTATAAATATTTATATTATTTTGTATTATTAATGAACTGGGAAAATACTATGATAATGTTGAATGAATCTATCTCATGAATACAGCCCTACTTATACAGGCAAATAACTCACGAAATCCGACTACTCACGACCGCTAATGAAATCATCGTCGTTCGCGATAATCGCGCGTAACCAGCCTTGCTGTGACGTCACAAGTCGCGGCTCATCGTGAACAGTAATAGCACATAAATAGGTACAGAAGGTCGAGTCCATACAATGATCAAAAACGTGCGCTCACATAGATACGCGAACACTTCCGGCAAGTGCTGGCGCACTCGCGACTGGCATTTGACTCACTTATTTTGGGTTTGCCTACGCCTACGTAGCGTACACGTCTACGGTCTGTTCCAAAAGTATCTGATAAAAATGTAAATAAATGGATGCGAATTTGTAGTATAAATTGAACATGTTTTCATCAGATAGTTTTGGATCGGGCCGTATGAGAGCGCCGCGTCGATCATATTATGGAGTCGGCCTTCTGACAGTCTATGTAGTGGTAATAATAGTGCAATTACCTTCTCCACGCTTACGTCAGTGTGTTCATGTGTTGTGACGTAACGCGATACGACGCGCTTGTTTTGTAAACAAGTCGCGCACCGTTCTATTACTCCTACTAATATTGATATCGTCTGCACGTCAACTTAGATATTAGTGGTTCTAATCGGCGTGTGGTTACTGTATTTCTTGTATATACAAGATTTTATAGAACGATAGATAATTATTCATTTACACAGAGTAGGACGACATAATACGGCTAGTTTGAGTATCATTAAGTACTGACATCACATCATTTGTTAACAGGTTCCAATCCAATGAACAGGGAGTGTTCATCAAATCAAATCCCTGTTTTACAAAAACATTCTCTTTTCTTTTTTAAAGTAGGTAGGTAGGCCTTACTAATGGACAGATGAATACATTATTTCGCGTTACATTTTATAGAGGCATGAGGAACAGGGTATAAAGTACACTCATCCTCCACAGAAAAGGGAGCATCCTCCGACCAGGCGGGTGTCGTGTCTGGTAGGCAATTGCCCGACTATTAATGTCGGGACGTTGTAATACTAGTTACGCGGTAAAATATGCTTGCGCGCTGCAGTATGATGCGTGGGTCGCATGTGGCGGTGTTGTACAGTTTAAAAGAATTCCATTTTAATCACTTACGTCTGAACACCTATTGATTGGTATTAAGAATCACAACAGTTCGATTTCATTACGATGTCTTCGTGCTCACGTAGAAATTAAATAAAAAGTTTTTAAATGTTGGATGTCGTGGGTTTGAAATTCGCGTGGGTTTGAATAGAATTAATGTTGAGCCAATTACATAATCAGCCTATAATTTTCCCGCTGCTGGGACGCAGGCCTCCTCTCTGTGAGGGAGTGGGCCATAATCCACCACGCGGGCCCAGTGCGGGTTGGTGGATTTCATACAAATTCAAGAGATCTTGAATAGAATGTTCAAGTCATAACATTAGCGCTACAAACAAATTTGAAATCTTTTGAATGGATGTCGTATAAAGCACGACAAGAATATTGCTCTGCAAGTAAACATAGCAACATATAAATGACATAAGTAGGTATATAATATACAAAGTAAACATAGTGTAGGGTCACTTGAATATGTACCTACATATAAATATATTATACACAAATATAAATGTAGGTATATGTAAAAACGCATATTGTGCCCAAGATATATGTTATATAGTGTTAATTACATACATAAATTAATACATTGGTTTATATAAATTCTTTACTACAACTTTATTATGTGTAAACCAACGATAATGATTAATATTGACAAGACCAAAATAATGAATTTTAAAATAAGAACTCGACGTACGGGTACTTTAAATATCAAGTATCAAGATAAAGACATCGAAGAAGTAGAAACAACAAAATTTTTAGGGTTACACGTGGATGACAAAATAAACTGGAAACAACAAGTTGACTATGTCTGTAAAAAGTTAAGCAAGTTCTCATATGCCCTTCATAGACTAAGAAAAATTACAAATCTAACAACACTAATAACAGCATACCATGGTTACATCAGCTCTAACCTTAGATACGGGCTAATATTCTGGGGCAATAGTGTTGATAAAGAACGAGCGTTCATTGCACAGAAACGATGTGTCAGGGCAATTTTCAACCTACAAAAAACTGAATCCTGTGAACCATTTTTTAAAAAGATGAACATGTTAACATTACCCTGTCTGTATATTTTTGAAGTCGCAGTTTTTGTTAAAAATAATACTGATCTATTTAAATATCGAACGCGTATACGGCATCAGGACAAGCTAGACATACCGCTTACAGTACCTAGTAAGACGGATTTCCTACACAAAAGTGTTTTCTGCTCGGCTCCGCGTGTTTTCAATAACATTCCAAGGCCGATAAGAGCAATTACTGAAACAAAATCATTCAAAAAGAGTCTCCATGAACTGTTAGTGAACAAATGTTATTACTCTGTGAAAGATTTCTTTGCCGACCAATCACTGTTAGAATACAATCTGCCTAGGTCATGATGCGTTTATTGAAATTTGATATTCCAACAAATATATAATGGTAAAAATGTGTAATGTATTGTTATAATATTATTATTGTTGACATGCATGGTAATATATAAGTCAATGATGTAAACTCACTTTATGTACCTACATTTTATTGTACGCCCTAAGGGCAGGACATAGCTGTTCGCAAAACACAAAATTAACACCAGCTGTATTATGTACACTTTCCTATGATCCACAATAAAGATGTATTGAATTGAATTGAATTGAATTGAATTGAACGGACAAACTGATTTTGCTATTAGTATGTAGAAAATTTAACAAGCAAACGCGTGAGTCACTCCCTCGCGCTTTACCGATCGGCAGTCCGCTAGATGCCCTCTAACTCGACACACGCAATCGCTAATAACGTATGCAACTCGCGCGCTTATTTACCCTAACCTTATGAACTCTGCTTATCTTCTACTTGTGCTTACGTGACTATCTATCTGTGTTTTTTCTTGTGTTGACTTTCTCCTTCTATTCTTCAAACTTTGTTGTACGTGTGTGGACTTTAAAGTAAACAAAGCAATTGAACCCACGGCTTTTATTCATCTCCTGTACGTACCTACTTCACTGGTGACCCCGGAAGAACACCATGAGTCAGCAACAAAGCAACGAAAAATCAGCAAGTCATGATGCCCTTGGCTATGACGTATTCAGAATCGGTGTGCGGGTACCGCCATTTTACCCCGAAAAACCGGCGTTGTGGTTTGCGCAGCTGGAGAGCCAGTTCGCGCTGGCGAACATCACTGCTGACGCCACGAAATTTCACCACGCTATTGGGAGCCTAGACCCAATATAAGCATCGAAAGTCGAGGACATAATCACGGCTCCTGCAGCTTCAAACAAGTACGAGAGGCTGAAGACGGAACTTGTGAAGAGGTTGTTCGCGTCGAGGGAGAAGAAGGTACAGCAGCTTTTAACACACGAGGAGCTTGGTGACCGCAAGCCCTCGCAGTTCTTGTGACACCTGCGCCACCTGGCGGGACCGAGCGTGCCGGAAGAGTTTTTACGTACGATCTGGACCAGCCGCCTGCTGCTAAATGCTAAGAGGTCTGGATTTCTGCTTCGGATATTTGGACGATTTTTTGATCTACTCAAAAGAACAGGCGGAACATAAAAACTACCTACGACAGCTGTTCTCCAAATTGAGAGATTATGGGATGGCGATAAACACATCAAAATGCGTATTTGGAGCTTCACATGTAATTTTTTAGGTTACTTTATCACCTCAAGTGGCACAAACCATTGCCAGAGAAGGTCGATGCAATCAACAGCTTCCCAACGCCGAAGACTCTTAGAGAGTTGAGAAGGTTTTTAGGGATGGTAAATTTTTATAGGCAGTTCATCCCAAGTGCAGCTCAACATCAGGCACCGCTGAACAAGCTTCTGGAAGGATCGGATGTATATATATATATATATATATTATAAGTATATATTATAGAAATGGTATGTATGTGTATATAACCTATTTATGTATTTGTTTACCTAGTTTCGAGAGTTTTTTTTTTATCATTGTCCCTCTCAACCAAAGCACCTGCCATCCAATCTCTTCACCACCCTTGGTTGACTGGTATAGAATGCCTAAGGCATTAAGTCCGCCTTTGTACCTTTTTGTGCGAAAAGATTAAATAAATAAATAAATCGGTGAAAGGCTCGCACCCAGTAAGCTTCACAACAGAAGAGGACGAAGCTTTTATAACCTGCAAAAGAGGTCTCTGCCAAGCAGCAATGCTAGCACACCCTGATTGCGGAGCTAAACTGGCTTTGGTGACAGATGCCTCCGACACCACCATGGGAGCAGTCCTGCAGCAGTTAAAGGATGAGGAATGGTAACCCCTAGCTTTTTTTTCGCGTATGCTAAGCTCAAGCCAGCGGAAGTACTCTCCTTATGACCGTGAACTGCTCGCGATACATGAAGCGATTAAATATTTCAGACATATGGTTGAGGCCAGAGAGTTTGTGATCTATACAGATCACAGGCCCATCTGTTACGCGTTTCATACACGTAAGGAGAATTGCTCACCAAGACAGTTCAGACACCTAGATTTTATCTCGCAATTTTCCACGGATATCAGGCACATTTCAGGCAAGGACAACGTAGTCACCGATACCCTGTCACGGATAGAGGCAATCACCCAGCCTACGGACTTGAACGTCCTAGCTAAGTCTCAATCTTCTGATCCAGAGCTCAAACAGCAACGGAGAAACGTCATTACGACTGAAGAAGATCACGCTGCCAGAAACACTGTCTGAACTGTACTGCGATGAGAGTAGCAAGACACCAAGACCATATGTCACAAAAGAACTTCGCCGCCAAGTCTTTGACAGCCTGCACTCTTTGAGCCACCCAGGAGCCAACGCCAGTGCCAAGCTGGTATCAGAGCGTTATGTGTGGCCCGAAGTGAAGAAAGACTGTAGAGAATGGGCACGAAGTTGTTTGCCATGCCAGCGTGCGAAAATCACTCGCCATGTCTCCGTACCCCTGGGCAAGTTCAAACTACCACGATCGCGGTTTATACACATCCATATAGATATGATTGGGCCACTGCCAGTCTCTCATGGATACCGGTATTGCCTCACCGCTGTAGATCGCTTCACGCGATGGCCTGAAGCAATACCAATCAAGGATATCACAGCTGAAACTGTGGCCAATGCTCTTCTATATGGATGGATAGCACACTTCGACTGCCCTACAAAAATAGTGACAGATCGGGGCAGACAATTTGAGTCGGCCCTCTTCAAACACCTGTCGCACATGGCTGGATTTGAGCACCGGAAGACAACCGCTTATCACCCTGCTTGTAATGGTATGGTTGAGCGGTTCCACAGACAGCTAAAAACAGCTATAACCTGCCATGGGAATCAAAACTGGGTAGAATCAGTACCGCCAGTTCAATTGGGCATCCGAAGTGCACACAAGGACGACGTACAGGCAACTCCGTCTGAATTGGTGTACAACATAGAAATGTACAAAGTAAACATAGAAATGACATAAGTAGGTATATAATATACAAAGTAAACATAGCAACATACAAATATACAAAGTAAACATTGCAACATAGAAATGACATAAGTAGATATATAATATAAAAAGTACTTGATGTGTATTTTTGAGACCAGTAATGGTATATGTGTAAACATATCAATTCGGAAACGTCCTCTGGTGATCATTGATCATGTAGACAGGCTACCAGAGCATATATCATTGAAAACCGAGATCACATGTCTCATTGGTGCCATCTAGCTTAATACAGCGAAATTACACATTAACCATGTTTTACCGACACCAACCTTTCGTTACCGTCACATGTGTGTGACACAGTCGAACACATTAACCATGTTTTACCGACACCAACCTTTCGTTACCGTCACATGTGTGTGACACAGTCGTTTGTCACATCTAAGGAAATTAGGTATTGAATTTGTCATAATACTGTCACTGCAGGACAAGTTATAAAATACAAACGAAAATAAACTATAGTTACATAAGTCCAGTAATTTTATCACTACGAGGTTTGCAATACCACAAATGTACAATTCGGAGTATTTTTTCTCGAAAATAATTTTCTTTTGCACACAATGCGACCTGTCAAATGTGGGGCCGCATATGACACGAGACATAGAACTCTACTGAGCGAGGGTGTAAGTAATAGCAAGTGGATTCTGATGTTGTTCGCTTTGTTACGTCTTTCCTAAGTATAAAGGGTGGCAGGGACACCGACGCGCAAACCGTGCGCGTTCAGCAATTGATTCTAGAACATGGCTATCAAAAAGAAAACAGCCGTTTCATAGAAAAGTACAGTACCTACGCAGACAAAGTGGTACGTGGAATGTTTTGAATCACGTACTGAATTCATGATAACAGGGGGTCTACTACGAAGTGCAAAATGCGAATGATCGGATCGGACCGACACATGGCCGAACTGAATATTATTGAAAAATGCGAAAAAAGTTGGGATCGGCTCAGTTGGGTCGGGATCATAGTCAATATTCGAAAGAGCGTAGGAGTGTAGGATCGGGACCGAGCGAACCAAATAGTAACTTCGTAGCAGGAAACGGCCGAACATTCGGCCGATACTACTTCGGAGTAGACCCCCAGGTTGCGCGTCGATACATAGTTGGGAAAAGGCTAGGCAGATGATGATGAGGTTGCGCGTCGATATCTCTGCCAACCTGTATTTAAATGTCTGTGATCATAGGCCTTTCCCAGTTACCGCATCATATAGCTTTCAAAGTGTGTATATTGAAGACACACTTCGAAAGCTTGAAATAGTCTGCCTACACCAGAGGCAGTGGTTTCTAGTAAACTCGCTGTGGACATGATAGGGACAGTTGTTGTGTGCCCACGCCTGCGTCGATAGCGTGACGTTGTTAACAATAATTACTTCGGAATAACATTGACAAAAAATCGGCGAAGGGTTCCATAGACGGGATGAATTTATCCCAAGAACAAAGTTAATATTGTAGTTGAAAAACATGTTAAGCAATTATAAGTTTGTACCCTCAATATTGAAATATTTTCCATGTTATTTTAAGACCATAGACTTTTTATAGGTTTTCCTGTAATCTGTAAGCAAAGACCTAATTTCTATATGTTTTTCTAAATTTTAGGCTCAGAAGTTTCGGAGATAAGGGACATAATGTTCAATTTTCATATATTTTCTTAAATAACATTAAAAATATACAAAAAATATATTTGAAACTCTCACAGCAAGCCCTTTTATTTGATATGTCATACAATACAGTTTGCAAAACTTTCGTTTTTAATTTTCTAGTTTGCCCCCCAAAAGTGACCCCCATATTCAAAATTCATTTATTTACGTTACATATTCGTGTTTGGGTCATAGATATTTATATGTGTACCAAATTTCAACTTAATCAGTCCAGTAGATTCGGAGCAAATTGGCTGTGAACATAGAAATGTAAAAAAACAGGAGAACTGGCAAGGGGGCGTATCTGTGTCGTCGCGGCATGGCCAAAATGACCATGCACTAGGCGAATGGCCGTCTCCGCGAACTATTGCGCTTTCGACCGTGATCGTGATAAAATATAAGAATGCCGTGTTGTTCAGTGGTTTCTTGTAAAAACTGAACCCAAAACCAAAACTTTGTAAATCATGGAATCACTTACCATATATAAATATGAGAATTTTACTATATTTGTCTTTAAAATCATGAAAAACAACAAATTGTAAAACATTTCTTGCTTTTACTACATTAATTTTGTTTTCAAATTTCGCAGCGACAGTACTATTTTGCAGTAAATACATTGCTCCTTAACCACTACTTAATTAAGTCCCTAAGTGGCTAGACGAGCAATGTAAAAATCACAAAACGATACTTTATTAATGCGGTGAATCACATGGTACGGCCGCTGCTTATTACGGCCAGTTAGTGATGTTCGACAAGAATGTGAATTACCCAAAGAATATATAGTTAATTTTACAATTTGTCAACCGTTTTAACCCGGTTGGAAGACCTAAAAAGATGTCGTTAAAATCCGGTTGGAAGACCCTTGAGATTTTTTTTATTTACTTGAATTTCTTTTTTCTATTTTGTATTGATTTATTAATATAGTATTTTCTGGACATATCGGCTTTTATTTATTTTATTTTCAGAACCCCAATTTTTTTTAGTACAGTAATAAATGGGAGAATCTGTAACTTTCTGATTTAGTCAATCACTTTTCAAGTTGTACGGTGCATGGTAAATGCACGCTGTGTTTGACGAGTTAAGGTTTATACTAGATTGTGTAGTACGTTCTGATTTATGAATTGCAAGTGTGTGCTCGACTTTGTATCTATTGCTTTGACTGAACTACATGTGTAGTAGTGGCGCTGTAGTGGGGTTGATTTAGCGACTTAGAGTTCTGATACATTTTCAACTACCGAGGCATATCTCCTTCATTCCTATATCTATGTCTGTGACAGACGGACAGACAGACACACGACAAAATTAAATACAATAAAACTATCAGACGTATGTCTCAACCATGACAGAAGGTTGTCAACTAAGCGTAGCATATTTCTGAACTAACTATGTGGTAGGAGTGAACCCTACGTCACCCCCCTCCAGAGACCGTCAAGGGCGATACAGAAATTTAGGAAACCTGACATGACGACCAGAGCGAGTGGTATACTGTTTGCTACTGCTAGGTGGAGTGACTTCTTCTGGGTCAGCTTTGTCTGCCAAAATGTAAGCTGGCTTAAGGCGGTCAATTGAGACCGTTACCTCTCTGCCCTTGAATAATATTTTGACGACTTTGTCTCCCCTTTGCAGAACTTTGTGAGGACCTGTGTACCTATGCTGGAAAGAACACGTGATTAGTGGTCTGCAGATCCCTAAAAACGAAAATGCTGGTCTGCTGTGACGGGATGCTGAAGTTGGTTACAGGTTTTGAGCGAACTTGTGAATGCACGCAGTTAAATCTTTGACGTCGGTCGTTCCTTCGTCACTAAGAGTGAAAATTTCTCCCGGGAGCCTTTGCGGTTCACCGTATACAAGTTCGGCTGAAGACGCTTGGACATCCTTTTTGAATGTGCTCCGTATATCAAGCAATACCCACGGCAAAGACTCTGTCCACTTGTCATTTGCATGGCACGTGATGGACGCCTTGAGTTGCCGGTGAAATCGCTCCACCATGCCATTACAGCCGAATGGTATGCCGTTGTCCGCTTGTGCTGAAAACAAGCCAATTTGGACAATTGATCGAACAGGACTGACTCGAACTGTTGACCTCTGTCCGAGATAATGTCTGCGGGACAGCCAAACCGGGCAATCCATCTGGATAGCAGCGCTTTAGTTACTGTCTCGGCAGTTATGGCGACAATAGGTACGACCTCCGGCTACCTGGTAAAACGATCGACTGCCGTCAAACAGTACCAAAAGCCTTGCGAAATTGGGAGCGGTCCCACAAGGTTGATGTGGACGGTGGTGAACCTTGCACGTGAGAGGTGATACGGCCCTAAAGGCGCAGAAACGTGTCGGCTCACTTTGGCCCTCAAGACAAGCTCGTGCCCACTCCCTGCAGTCCTTTCTAATGCCTGGCCAAACGAAGCGCCCTGACGTCACAGTACACAGATGTACGCTCCCCTGGGACCTGCACCTTCTCCAAAACCAATGATGATGACCTTCCCGGAGTAGCTTGGACAGCTCCAAGCAGCAGTCCGCAGTTTGCGATTCCGCGAGAGCGTCGAAGCTGACCGGTACTTGTAGCACTTCCACACATTGTCCTTGCCGGAAATGTGCCTTATGTCGGTGGTGAACTGGGCAATGAAGTCTAGGTACCGGAATTGCCTAGGCGAGCAGTTTTTCTTCCTCTCGTGGAATGCAAAACTGATCGGCTTGTGGTCCGTGTACACGACGAAGTGTCTGCCCTCGAGCATATGGTGAAAGTATTTGATGGCCTCGTAAATGGCCAGCAGTTCCCTGTCATAGGGAGAACACTTTGTTTGCGAAAGGCTGAGCTTCCTGGAAATGAAAGCTAATGGCTGCCAGCCATCATCGCTAAGCTGCTGTAACACCGCATTGCGGTATCCGACGCATCAGTTACCAACGCGGGTTTGGAATTGTCATCGGGGTGAGCTAATAGGGCAGCGTCAGCTAAGCTTGCCTTGCAGTCTTCAAATGCTTGCAAAGTGTTCTCCGCAAGGCATATAGGCTGCGAGCCCTTTACATTGCCAATCAAGCGGTTGTGCAGCGGCGCCTGGATCTGAGCTGCGTGGGGTATGAAACGCCTGTAAAAATTAATTATACCCAGAAATCGGCGCAACTGACGGACATCTTTGGGCGGCGGGAAGTTGTTGATGGCATCGACCTTGGAGTGAATAGGTTTGGTACCTATCTCGGAGATATGGTAACCTAGGAAGGTTACCTCACCGAAAACACACTTGGACCTTGAAAAGATTAAGAATTCGTCGAAATAGTAGTAGCAAAAGTCCAGTCCTCTCGTCAACTCGTCGACAAAACGTTGTAACGTCTGGCTTGGGTTGCGCAAAACAAACGTCATGTACTGAAATTCGGACAGGCCGAACGGTGTGGTGATCGCGGTCTTCGGAATGTCGTCTGGACTGACAGGTATCTGATTATAGGCTTTCACTAGGTCTATTATACTGATTTGCAACCAGAGATACTGTGTGAGAAGTCGTAGATGTGCCTAATCGGATACCTGTCAGGGACGGTTCGTGCATTGAGCATCCGGTAATCACCACTAGGTTGCCAACTGTTATGATTTTTAGGAGCAAGGTTGTAACATAATGTACATAGTCACAGTTATCTTCATTCATTCCTCCAGGTCAGACAAGCATTTCGTTACCGTTAGGCGCTGATCTGACTATTCCTCACGACACCAGGTCACGTTTTATCCACAATCAGTACACAGACACAGCCATCAACTTTAAGATAGGACTACGACGATTTAATGACATCCAAGGGCTGAGAATTTCGCCCACATTGATTGATATCATTTTTCCTATAAACACTATACTTTTAATACGAAATAACTATAGATTTAATTGTATTTTATTAATATATTCTTAGGGACCAGGAGTGGTATTTAAATAAAAAAACAACCGTCAAGTCGGCCTAACTTATATTTAAATAGCAAAGTAAATAAGGAACGCAAATAATCACGCACTATTTAATAGGAAACAATCAGCTTCAACAAAACACAATAAAACAAAGGCAATATTTGCACATAAAAAGTAAATGACCACCAAACCAAGACTTAGCTGTGATCCAGGACGAAATCCAACGACCTCTCTGCGCGAGCGCTGACAGGAAAAAAGGGGCGCGGCTCAGTTGACAACCGCTTTTATAGGCGTTGGAGTGACGTCCCAGATGACAGCTGTACAAAAACTCATTCTTAACCTAATACGGCTTCTCCTGACTGTGCATCGTCCTCGGGCACGTCTGATGTGGCGGCATCTTGAGCTGGCTCCTCGTCTTGGCTCGCAGGTGGATCAGCCGAGAGTCCTGCCTGCGTGTCGACACCATTATCTTGGCCTGAAATCATGACGACAAAAAACATGAGGACCCAAAAGCTTATAATTTTTGTTTTTTGCCTTCTCAATCATTCATCACACATTTGAGGCCCTATTTCAATGAAGCAATCCAGCTAAGATATCAAATCGCTTTCAGTCAATCACAGTTATATTGTTCTCACATCCATCATTCTGTATCATCCGGCGCCACACATTCTCATTATTAGAAAGTGTTTACGCAACATATGCACCGCAGCGCATTTCTACACAATATCGAGATCATGATACCGCAGCACATGTCCGATAATACACGTACAAGCCGTGTCTGCAAGACAGAGGCACCGCAGCGCATGTCCAAAAACTAGTGGAAGAGTACCGCAGCACTAATCCATCATCAACACATAAGACAGAAGCACCGCAGCGCATATCTGTCTTCTCAACCAGCACCGCAGTACCAGGTCACCACACACGGCGGCGAGGCTGAGCAGTCGCACCGCAGCGCGCATCAAGCCAGCAGTTTGCCAGCTTCGCACTCGCGCCGTTTCATCGCAGCTCCGCTAGGGCAGCCGACGAAAAGCATCACATACACCAACCAATCTGTGACCAACAAACAATTACTCACATTCAAAAAAGGCTGAACAGGTGTCAGGACACCATTCTCCTTTCCACGGCACCATATATTGCGCCGCAGCCTGGGTTGTCTTGCCTCGAGCACCGGTCAGTAATTTGAGCTCATATCGGTCACTTGGTAAAATCTTTGTGACCTTGTACGGGCCTCTCATCCCGGAGTCCAACTTTCCAGTGCTCTGTGAATACTTAATTACAAACACTAAATCTTTTAATTTAAATCCTTTAGGAGGTCTACGGTGTCGATTAACACGAGAATTTTGTTCGTCCTGATTCCTTTGAAGGAGCTCACTCGCGCGGCTCCTGCATATCTCACGCCAAGCCTCGCGATTTGGGTTAGCGTCTTCCACCGCCAAATCTCGCACCAACGCACGAATTATAGGTGTGGTCGCCTCAGTGCCAATTAACAGATTTATAGCGGATGATTTAGTGGTTTTATGTTTTGTAATATTTAAAACTAATTGAAGTTTCCATAACAAATCAGACCAACGAGTATTTTTATTACTCGTCTCGATGCGAATCATGTTCAAAACAGTGCGTATATAACGCTCCGCCTGGCCGTTTGCATGATGCATCTCGGGTGTGATATAGTGGATGTTGCAGCCCATTTCGGTAACTAAACTCACAAAACTAGATGCCTCAAACATACGACCACGGTCACAAACTATTAATTTTGGAACACCAAACAATGAGATCGCGTTATTAAACACGCGTTTTAATTCCTCTGCGTCTTGTCGACTCATAGGATAAAGCAGACAAAATTTTGTGAACGAATCGATCAACACTAGTACAAACTTGTAACCATTCGATTCTGGCAAAGGGCCCAAAGCGTCGACATGTATAGTGCTGAATGGAATGTGTGATTTTTCCCATGATGTTATGGGTTGTAATGGGGCTCGAGGTACACGTTTTTTGGAAATACAAGTAAGACAATGGGAAACATATTTGCACACAAAAGCTTTAAGTCCGGGAAACCAAAAATGCTTAAGGATAAGATTCAATGTTTTCTCTACCCCGATATGTTCATGCTCATCGTGATATATCCGCAGCAGGCTTAGCCTGTGGCCTTTGGGGATATAGCACAATAGGCGAGATTCTTCGCCAATAGGCGAGAAACGGTAATACAAGACATCATGTTGACAGACGTAACGCCGCGGATCCAGATTACCCTCACTTAACTTTTGAATGAGCTCCTGGGTCTCATTATCTGCACTTTGTGCAATCTGAGCCCAGTTGCGAGGTCTTTCAACCTGATTTACATACGCCGCCAGTGGATTCCTGCTTAGATAGTCGGCATGTGACATTAGTGCGCCTTTCCGATACTCGATGGTGAAGTTGAAATCTTGCAGGTAAATCCACCAGCGTGCCACTCGAGGAAGCAAGTCTTTTTTGCGCTCGGTTGATTTCAGGGCGTTGCAATCAGTTATGATTTTGAACTCTAACCTAATCAAGTAATGTCTGAAATGCTGCAATGCCCTGACAACAGCCAGCGTCTCCAATTCATAGGAGTGGTACCTACTTTCAGCGTCTTGTGTAACTTTACTAAAATAAGCCACCACTCGTTTAGTACCATCGATATGGACTTGCATTAGAACGGCCCCATATCCAGCACTGCTAGCATCAGTGTGGAGCTCCGTGGGTAGGCTAGGATCGAAAATAGCAAGTATGGGCTCACTTGTTAGTCTCTTTAATAGGTCTTGTCGAACGGTCTCCTGTTCGAGTCCCCATTCGAACTTTATATCCCTTTTAGTTAAACGCGAGATACTTGCTGTTTTCGTCGCGTAACCTTCGACATAACGTCGAAAGTACCCAGCTAAACCCAAGAATTGCCGGACTTGTTTAACGTTAGTCGGGGCCGGGGTGTTTACCAAGGCTAAGATTTTGCGCTGACTCGGCCTAACCTGACCATGTGATATGATGCGGCCTAGGTACTCTACTTCGGTGGTTAGAAACGAGCATTTTCGGATATTGACTGAGAAGCCGGCTTCGGTGAGTGTTTGAAGCACTTCGTGTAACAATTTTATGCCATCGGCAATGGTTTCACTCACAAGGAGCACATCGTCGACATACACCAGGACATTCCCGGCTTCAATCAACTTCCGAAGAGTACTGTTTATTATTCTCTGGTAAACGGTGGGGGAATTACATAAGCCAAACGGCATTTTTAAAAATTCAAAGTGGCCTTCAGTGGTAACAAAACCAGTTTTATGGATAGAATCCTCATGAATCGGAATCTGATAAAAACCTGAGGCCATATCAAGACAAGAGAAGTATTTAGAGGATCCTAGGCGATCGATATGGTCGTCTATGAGAGGGAGTGGATATCTGTCCTTAACGGTAATCCGGTTGAGAGCACGAAAATCCACGCATAACCTATCAGAGCCATCTTTCTTTTTGACCAGTAAAATAGGACTGGCGTACTCAGATTCCGATTCTCTAATTATGTTTTTATCCAACAAATCTCGTATTATCTCTCTTACTTTAATTTTTTCTTGGTAGGAAAGACGGTAGGGATGATAAACTATAGGAGTCTCGCTTGTCAAACTGATATGCATCTGTCCTGTTTTCACCGTAGTGGTAGCAGTGCCAGATATTAGAAACTCCAAGAACTCATTAATGACGACCATTAACGCAGCAAGATCGTCTCCCTGAACAGGCGTATCTACTTTAATTCGCATATCAGTTTGAGTGGAGTTTACTTGAAAAACTTCATTTGGGGCACGACTCAAGTACTGTTTGTGTTTTGTACGAACGTAAACAATGTCGTTCCTGTTAAGAACATCCGTGCCGATAACAATTGGAGCATTCATGCATGAAGAGGGTATAACTACTAAGTCTACTTCGAGGGAAATGTGTTCGAACTCGATTGTGAGAGTCACGTATTCTCGAGAAACTATTTCGCTATCGCTCACCCCTTTAATAACGCAAAAAGTGGACCTACGCGGACAGGAAAATAGTTTGGCGACGTCTGAAGAGATCAAAGAAATATTAATCGCGCCGCTATCTATCAGAACATCTACTGGAATACCTTGAACGACAGCAGTAGATATATCACTGCCACTAGAACTGCCCGCGAGTTCCCTACATAGGTTAACTTTTCTTTGACTATCGTTCCGTGCCTCTGAACGCTGTTTAGCAAAGCAGTCTACTTCCTTATGCCCAATCTTCTTACAAAACGAGCATGTTGGTTTTGAAAGACTTTCTGAAGATTTTGCCGTACCTTCCGGAGGTTTCTGATTTTTCGGACACTTGTAACTTTTATGTCCAGTCTGACCGCAAGAAAAGCATTTATCATTAGAAATATGGCGCCTTTTTATTGCGTTAGAGGAAGACACGCGTGCTTCATTCTTGGTACGGGCAGGCTTGACATAAATTGCTAGAAACGATACCAAATTATCAATCGTTAAGTCGGCATTCGCGGCCGCTGCACGAACATGTGGGTCGGTAATACCACGTACTATGATCTGCACCATTAGCTCATTACTCAGACCTTTAACAATACGCAACCGTAACAGCGAACGTCGGGCATATTCTGCATAAGTCGAATATTTATCTGAAGTAGAATTCATAACCTCAAACAAAATATTGGCGTAGTCGAGTTTGCGGGGGCACAACGGTTTAAATTCCAATTTAAAATTAGACCAGCAGCGGTCATTGGTATTCCACTCACTAAGCCAGGTTTTTGCATCGCCTTTAAGGCAGTTACACACTCGCGAAAGACATTCGTAATCATTCCAATGATTTGATACTTTAGCGCGTTCCACCTCTTCACACCACACCTCAATGTCATGGATAGCGGGATCAAAATTGGATACGTAATAACCATGTGACTTTGCAGGATTTAACATGTTTAGTATCTCCGTTAATGTTTGTGTCGTTGAGGGTACACTGACATCTTGAGGCGTGCTGTGACCAGCGGGTCGCGGTGAAGTTTGAGGTACGCTTGCGGAACTTTCCTCGATTGCATTCAAACGCGAGACTATCGTTTGCAATGCCTGTTTTACGGAGCTTTCCCGACTACGAGATCTTCGGTTCGATCGTTCACGCGACTTATGATGAGCTCGCGAACGTGAAATGCGGTGAGAATGAGAACGGGACCAATCGCGAGAACGGGAACGGGAACGGGCTCGATCGCGGGAACGGGAACGGTGCCGTTTACGTTTATGTATGCGTTTCTGTGGGTAGTTCGAGTCGGACGACACACTACGCGATCTTGTCCGAGGCATTTTTCAAAAACCAATATAAGTAACACTGATATAAGTTGACTGTTTCCTAGTATAAATCAAATTTAGTGGACCAGGGCGAATCCCACTTCTGATCTTAGGGACCAGGAGTGGTATTTAAATAAAAAAACAACCGTCAAGTCGGCCTAACTTATATTTAAATAGCAAAGTAAATAAGGAACACAAATAATCACGCACTATTTAATAGGAAACAATCAGCTTCAACAAAACACAATAAAACAAAGGCAATATTTGCACATAAAAAGTAAATGACCACCAAACCAAGACTTAGCTGTGATCCAGGACGAAATCCAACGACCTCTCTGCGCGAGCGCTGACAGGAAAAAAGGGGCGCGGCTCAGTTGACAACCGCTTTTATAGGCGTTGGAGTGACGTCCCAGATGACAGCTGTACAAAAACTCATTCTTAACCTAATAATATATTTTATTATGACAGTTCTGACAACGACGTTTAATACGTCGCCATGACAACCATTTCTTTTAGGTTCTTATCAGTCTGTAACTTTTAGCTGAAAATACATTCATACTTCTACGAAACTAATACTGGCCATCAGCATATTTCAAATTCATATTTCCTACATGGTATTATTCTACGAGTTCACATTATAAATCCAAGCAATGCAAGGATCAGTTCGAGTTTCGCCTCTAAAGCGAACACAATAAATAGACCTGATACTCCAGGTCCACCTATCCTGGGAACACTTAGCGTGTCTCCCTTAAAAGGCTCTGGTACCTGACGGAATCTCGCTACACCTCCGTCCTCCGTCCTCCGTACCAGTCGGACCGCTGGCGTGCCTCGCCGGAGCACTCTGAAGTACTGAACCTCCTGAACCTCCTGTACCTATTGGGCTGCGCCTCATCCGAGGGCCGCCTCAAAAGACCCTCCGGGATATACTAGGCCGCGCCTCATCCGAGGGCCGCCTCACCTGGCGGGCTGACTGCGTCCCCGCCATGCCTGCTCTCTCCTGCTGACGTACTGCGTCCTACTCCTGCCGCGTGGGCCTGCTACGGGTATCCTCCGTGCCGCACACGCACCAGCACCTGACCTCACCTGCACCTGCACCTGTCACCGGTACCTGCCTCGCGTCGCGTCTGCCTCTTCACCTCCATCTGCAACTTCACCACAGCCTCCTCAACCCACCTATCACTTATCTTCAACCTTCCTCACCCACTACATACCACACACTACATACCACAGCCATTTCATCTCCATCCTTATCTTGTGAATAAAACTTTAATTGACTTCAGTTTCTCTTTCTTTATTTTCTTAATTTAAAGTTACTTACTTGTCGCTACACGACAAGGTGCAATGGTGCCCATGGACTCTCCGACGGTCCTGCTGCTGAAGTTGCTGCGACGTGGCTTGCCGGCGCGACGATGTCCTGAACGCGGTCAGCCAGTTCGGATAGTGCCTCCAGGGTGCTGTGGGGCTGCAATACCAGGAGGGGCTGGATGCTGGTGGGGAGTCGGCTACACCAGATGGTGCGTACAAAGTCTTCGGGCACGGTTGGTCCTGGCAATCCCTGCAGGTGGCGAAGGAACTGTAACGGTTTCCGGTCTCCCAGCTCCTCGTGCATCAGCAGCTGCTTCACCTTCCGCTCCTGGGAGGCTGAGAGTCTCCGCACCAGCTCCGTCTTCAGCTTCTCTTACCTGTTGATGGCGGGGGGAGACATAATGACGTCCTTCACCTCTTTTGAAAACTGTGGGTCGAGATGTCCCACGACGTATTTATATTTAAATAAATAATAAATAACCAAATATCGGGCTCCTCGGGCCAAAACGGCGGGAGGCGCAAACGGAACACCTTTGGATCAGCTAGGCGCTTGGCCCTGCGCGCACGGTGCGCGAAGTGGTCGGCGGGCTGACGACGTGGTGTGTTCCGACTCACTGTCACTCATTGTCCCTCAGTGTTCTTTACGGGGTCACCAGTTTAGCTCGTGTACAAAATGAACAGGCTAACAAGAAATGAAAATACAATTAGATACAATACAGGATGGCAGGGACATCGACGCGCAAACGTCATGAAAAGGTGATGATGATGATGATGCCATAAATAAAATTACGAAAGTCATTCATCTCGGAACTGACCGGTTAAAAAAATTGTCATTTTTGAGTGCGCAATGTATTGCAAACAACTCGATCAAAACGCGCCGCGGATGGTACGCGCGCGCGCGCTACCTACCGCGATTCCGCGCGCTGCCCTTTCGAGTTTTATTTACATTGCTGTTTTAAGTGAAACAAGTGAATTTACTATTTTTTAATTAAAAATCTCATTGGGTTAAATAGAAATAATGATTTTATACAGTTTGCAGTAAAAAAAAATGCAGAAAAAAACGAAAAAATTAAGAAAAAGCCGACGAAAAATTTCAACCCAGACTCATGTACTAAATCCATGGTAGCGGTTGCGCGTCGATGTCCCTGCCACCCTTTATAACTATCAGACGTATGTCTCAACCATGACAGAAGGTTGTCAACTCAACAGCGCTACATAATCAGCCTATAATGTTCCCACAGCTGGGACACAGGCATCCTCTCGGTGAGAGGGAGCGGGCCGTAATCCACCACGCGGGCCTAGTGCGTGTTGGTAGATGTCACATGTCTTCGAATTTTTGCTTCTAGGACATGCCGGTTTCCTCACGATGTTTTCCTTCACCGTTTTGAGAACAGTGGTGATGAAATAATTTACACAAAGTAAAGCGCCTGTCTGGGTTTGAACCTACGACCTACAACTCGTAAGTCGCGGCCGATACCACTGGGCCACCAGCGCTACTCGTGGCATATTTCCGAACTAAGTCTGTGGTAGGAGTGAACCCTACATCATTCGCATCATCATCATCATCTGTCTGCTATCTTCATTTCTAAGAAACTGAAACTTTTCACTACTTAGTAAGAGCAGGGAGAAGGGGCGAAACTAAGTAAGTTCCCTACAACACGCTGTCAGATAGAGACCAAAACTAGTAACAGCTACGTTACTAGTTTTGGTTCTTACTACTTTGGTACAATATGCTATTATAATTAGTGAATTTAGCTAAATATCAGTTAGTAAACTACAATATACGAACATAAATTTTGAAACATCGAATCGAATAGATCATTCATTTGTTTCTTATTAACTGACCCACAATTCTTTAAATTCCAATTTTGACCTACTTTTCACGAAACTTGGTGAAAAGGTTTTTCAACCAATTAAAACAGGGCTAAGTTTTTGGGTTGGCCTGTCTCCTGTCAATCACAGCACAAAGCCAGCCCGTTCGAACAAGTTCGCTGATAGTACTTAGTAATATTTCTAGACGGCTCAGTTAGTTCAATTGGTTCAGTCCATCTGAATGAACTCGGAGCCTTCACAGCAGGACAACATTTTATTATATAGTACTAGGTACATCACAATTATTTATCCTAAAATAATGTAAACTACAGTATTTGTTTTCCTTTATATTATTTTATATTGAAATAACGAGAAGATTAAATCCGTAGAGAGACTAGTATTGTTAGTTTTTTAAAGATTTGAACTAGCAAAATACTTCAAAAAAATATTCACACTTTAAACTTAAGTCAAATAATAACACAGCTAAACAAAATTAAAAAAAAATAATTGTCCTACAGTTTATTTTAATATTTTTCTAATAATTATGATCTAAAATAAAGAAAAATACCCATAATTCTTAAAAAGTTAGTTTATGTTTTGTTGTTATGATAATAATATTTTTTGAAAAATGTAAAATATGAATTTTCTAGATTAACCGTTCTCCTGGATACAAAAGAAAACTTTTTTAGGCCATATATTTTTGTTGTACCTTACTATGGATAAATCAACCGAAATTTCATACTCTCTTATCTAGGACAAATTTCGTGTTGACCGGTTTAATCAAACACTTGAACAATTAAATAAAAAAGCTTTAAATAAAATTAATTTGACTATCACAATCATGTCATAAGTTCATTTTTAGTCAAATGAATAGAACGCTTGCTCGAAGAAGAAGTTTCTGTACCGACCCTTGAAGGTGCTTAAACTTGGGTCTAGTGTCCCAAGTTAAAGCAGTTGGAAGTCATCATCTGCCTAGCCTTTTCCCAACTATGTTGGGGTCGGCTTCCAGTCTAACCGGATGCAGCTGAATACCAGTATTTTACATGGAGCGACTGCCTATCTGACCTCCACAACCCAGATACTGGGTAATACGATACCCCTTGGTAAGACTGGTTGTCAGACTTTCGGGCTACTGACGAACCGTAACGACTGTCAATGATCCACGAATGACAGCAGTTGGAAGTATTATGTACATTTTAAATGTTATGTTTTGATGATAATTTTTATGAACATCCTAAGCTTTACATCTTTCCCCATTGATTCTGACTACTTCCTTTAAAGTCAAAGCGTTCCGAAATCTTCTAAAACTCCTGAATCATACCGTACAGCTTATTCTGTAATTGAAATCGTTTATTTATTACAGGGGCCGCGGGGCCGCGGGGCCCGGGCCGCATTAGGCGCGCCCTACAGCCAGCAGGCGGCTAAGTCGTCCGCACAGATTTATGTACACCTTGCCTTTATTCTAAATTGTTCTTTAATTTGTAATGACTTAAATAACCAGTGAAAAGTTTTAAAATGTTAAGCCTGCAAGCGATTAAGATTTAGAAGGGGCTGTGTTAGATTTGTTCTGCATGAAGATTTTCAGGCCTGGTACTTCAATAACGTATTCTTCTAACCTATCATACCGTTACATTTGATTGCCATTTATTAAACCTCGTATAACATTCTAAGAAACAAAGCCGAGAACATTAACTTAAACGCGAACATTACTTCTGAAGCACCGTTTCATCTGATTCCCTCATGTTACTGTAATATTGCCGTTTATTATCCGCGGTATTAACAAAGAAATACGTGCATAACACGCACTTGGCGTGCCATCCATCCATCACGTGTGACGGGCGCACAATACACCGTATTACCCATAAAATACGCCATAGCCGGGGAGATTCCCGCGAGCCCGACGATGTACAGAACATCGTCTTGAAGCCATACGTTTGATGTATTTATAACCCTCGATTATAACGAGGACTATAGGGGATATGCGATGCAGTGAGGAGCTTTTGACGTGATAAAGATCATGTTAGTTATTTTGAAGATCAAAACCATTTAAGGTAGGAAAGGATAAAAATGTGTGTAAATAATGCAGAATTGGATCTAATTTTCAGCAATGCTGAAGAAGGACGGAGCGGAGTGTTAAAAATAAGTACTAAAGGATAAGACTCATCACAGCGACGCATGGATCTACATGGACGGAAGGTCATCCCTGGACCCTGGTTAGACCTCACTTCTACCCTGGCCACTAACAGTGAACACCTAACTTAATGACCATAATGGAGCTCACTTGCACAAATCGTAGCTACGCGTACACGTATTAGCTAATATTCTGAACGACCCCGTAGGTATTAGAAAAGCGTGCGGTCGTTCGAGTCGACTCGCGGGTCCTATTCGATGTTATATCCTATGCGAGGAAAGTGAATACAAATTCGTTTATAGAATTTTATGGATTTTAACGGAAGAATACATGAGAACGCTGGGTTAAAGGTACTCCGGAAATATTGATTTCAAAAATATATGTTACTACGGTTCCTAGAGATATGAATTTGGGTACTTAACCAAATTGGGAACGTAAGTTCTTTCAATATTAAACCTTGGACATCATGTTTCAGAAAGATCAAGTTAAAAGAGCTTAAAATATTGTCCTTGCCTGCGCAAGGGTCAGAACACACTTATGAAGAAATTCGGCAATCCATTTTGCATAACTGACAATGACAAAATAAATTATGTTAATTCGAAAGCTTAAATGCCTTTAATATAAGTAGGTACTGTTGTTTCTTTGTTGCCGTGTCGCTAGGGCCTCGTCGCTAAATTACAACTGTTCATTAAAACTAACTGAGCGCAATGACCTCTGAACAGCAGACGAAAGCTAAAAATATCAAGACTGTTAAACCGTTTAAAAACTAATTCATTCAGAGTAGTTTGAAAGTTGAAAGAATAATAGTGTCTTGCTATAACCTCCCTCTTTCAACACACAGTAGGGAAGGGCAGAAGGACTTTGGAATTTATAAAAAGCTGTAAAAATGACATCAAATAATTACATAAGTGATGGCTTCTTTTCACACATCTACTCTTGAACAATGACTGATTGACAATGATTACTAAAATAAACTTGCAAGATTATAATTAAATCATCAGTAAATAAAATTGTTGGTAGCGGTTTGTTTTTAGGGTTCCGTAGCAAAATGGCAAAAAGGGGCCCCATTATAATTTCGTCATATCCATCTGTCCGTCCGTCCGGATCATAGAAATATCATACACAGCCATTATACAATGGCTATTTAATATGTAGACCATAGACTCAATACTCGGAGACTATTTTCACTACGAGTTTGTAGATGAAAATTGGAAAAGAAGGAGAATTCTGTGCACCGCTTAACAATGTTGTAATACAATTACGAAATAAACTTCCCATACATGTAACTGAAGCAGGGAAAAAAACCAATGCGGTATTGGTGAATCCCAAAAAATTCCATTTATCGAGGAAGGCTTTAGGCTATATAACATCACGCTGCGACCAATAGGAGCGGAGCGTCATTGGAAAATGTTGCAAATACGGGAAAAATTATTCCTTTTTGAGAGCTTCGGTTGTGCGCGCTTGGTAAACGGTTTAAGTTACGCAAACATTATAAGATGGAATTGTTCCTCTTTAAAAGTTCTAAAAAAAAGTCCGCTACAGCATATTATGTCTATCTTTTAAGATTGACTCTCTATAACCTTTTTTATGGTAGTCAAATTTGTTCGAAATTAATGCGAAGGTGTTTTATCAACATGATAATTATTAATATTTATCCAAATAAATATGTTATTCATCACAAATATTTAATTGTGAACAAATTTGCACTTGACATCACTTGATTTCAATCAACATCTTAGGAGATATCACAATTTTAAAATAACTGCGCAACAAAATCTATATCTACAATACTAATAATAAAGCTGAATAGTTTGTTTGTTTGAACGCGCTAATCTCTGGAACTACTACAATTCTTTAGCAAGGCTATAGGCTATTTAACATCACGCTAGAACTCTTAGGAGCCGAGCATATAGAAAAAAAAAGTCAGAAAACGAAGTAGATAATAGCGCAAGCGGGCAATGCGATGCGACGGGGTGGGTCGGGGTACTAGAAATTTCACGCGGGCGAAGTCACGGGTAGAAGCTAGTTTTTTATATAGTGTTTTTGTTACCATCACAGTGTTGATTTAATTTTATTACTGCCTACTGAGCGGGTGGACCAAATTAAGTTTCACAACTAATAACCGCAAATAATATGAAGTGGTCCTTTTGTATAATCTTCATAGTCACCCCGCTTTTTCCCTTTTTGCCCCCAGTGTCTCGCGACCATTAATTACCGGGGGGCGCCAGTCCAGCACATCGCGTTGAGACGCAGCGACTCGCAGGACCCCGAGACTATCGCAGTAGCTTGGGAGTTGATGGCTTGGGGGGACCCCGAGACTCGGGTAACCGGAGTCTGGAGGACACCGCAAGTTACCGGCCGCTGGGGACCGCTGAGACACGAAGTCGAACAAGTCTTAGAGAAGCCGTATTTATAATGCAACTTGCAGTATGTGCACTGGTTTTATGTTCGTTTCGGACTTGTCCAGAGAAGTCGTTTAAATCTTTTTCTCGGCAAGTTGGTGTTTTCTTCAGAAATACACATGTAATGTGTTTTAGGCAAGATTGTTCTGGTGGTATTTTCAAAACTCGACTTTAATTGTAGAAAATGAACTCTCTAAGCATAAAAAGCAAGTCTGCATGTTAAATTCAAATAATAAATGGTTGTTATTTTTTCAGCCATATAAAACAACTTTGAAAGAGTGATCGTATTATTCGTGCTTATTTTATACAAAAAGGTGACCTCCATACATATTCCTATTTGATTTCACATAACTTCACTAAAGTAACGAGGCACAATACAAAGTACTACAACCGTTCCTATCTGCCAGCTACTCGCCCACGGCACTTGCCACTTTACTTGCGTGCACTTCCTTCGACGCTGTTGCTCTAACACACCTGGCCGGGTTTACCGTCGTACGGTGAACAATTATTAAGCTAAGAAAGTTTTTACTCGCGGCTCTATTCGTGCTAAAGCAATAATAAAAACTAGTAGTATGTTCAGCAGAATTTACCGTTCTAGTAAAAATAATGTTTTGTTTCCTTTTCTCGAAACAACATGTCAACATGTCATAATGATCTAGACTGGCTTATTTTATGTTCCCGCTCTAAAGTTTACGTCAATATCGTAATGTTTTATAACATTACGATATTGACGTAAACTTTAGAGTACGAACTGTCGTACCTGACGTGTATGTACCTACGTTGAGTTAATTGTTTTATTTTAATTTATATTATTATTTTTGGAAAACTTACAGCTAATTAGACACAATAGTTACTAAGTTTATAACATGATGATGGCCAATTACAAGTTTTCACACATAGAATAACAACTAACTACATATGTACTAGGTAGCAGACAATGTTACTTTGGCATACTTCAGATTCGTGTATAATGCAAGGGCTATGTTATCTTGTCGAAAAAGTGATTGCAAAGAGCCTTCTTTAAATTGGACACACTAGTATTAAATATATCTATGTCAACTTCCTGGAGGGTTTCATTATACATACTGCTCGCCCTAATCATATAGGAGTTTTGTCTGTAAGTTGTTCTTGTTGTTGGTATGTGCAACAAACGAGGTTTACGCAAAAACGAAGAACATACGCGCAGCCCAAGTTTGCTCAGCAGCTCAGGGATGTCGTTGGATCCGTTCGCAATTTTGGATAAAAATGCTAAATCAGAAATTTTTCTTCTTTCGTAAAGTGGAAGAACATGAAATTTTTTACACCGCACGTTGTAACTAGATGGGTATGTTTTGGAACGAAATTGAATGTACCTAAGGAATTTTCTATGTATGCCCTCAATACGATCGATATAAGTATTGTAGTTAGGGTTCCAGACTTCAGAGGCATACTCGAGGTGACTACGAACAAAGGCGCAATATAATATCTTAAGAGTCTTGATGCTTCTAAAATCAGACGAGACCCTGCAAATAAAACCTAGTGCTTTCGATGCTTTGTTGACAATATTTTTAATGTGAGTGTCAAAAATAAGCTTTGTGTCAAAAGTAACCCCGAGGTCTTTAATAGAATTGACCCTGGCTATTGGGATATCTAAGAATTTGTAAGAAAAATAGAAAGGGTGAGGTTTGCGAGTGAAAGAGCACACATAGCATTTGGAGACGTTCAAGTCCAACTTATTTATATTGCAGTAGGTTTGAAAGTTCTCAAGATCCTGTATTAAGAGAGCATCCGCATGGGTGGTAACCTGATTCATGATCTTGATGTCATCTGCATATAGCAATATTTTAGAGTGCCGAAAACAGGAAATCACGTCATTTATAAAGATATTAAATAAAAGGGGCCCCAATAACGACCCCTGAGGAACTCCCGAGGGAATACGCATAGCTCCAGATGAGTACCCGTTCAGCACCACAGTCTGACACCTGCCCTCAACATACGACGCAAACCACCTGAATAGGTCACCCCTGATACCCATGGCTAAAAGTTTACGCATTAAGATTACATGGTCAATTCGATCGAAACATTTGCTAAAATCGGTATATATAACGTCGACCTGGGACCGAAGGCACATGGACTCTGATAGGAAATCACTACAAACAGGTTGGACGTGGTAGACCGACCTCTTGAGAAACCATGCTGATGCTCGCTGAGACTTTGATTGACAGCCGAATAAACTTGTTTATAAACAATTTTTTCCAAGATTTTTGCAAACACACACAATTTGGAGATCGGTCTATAATTCTCGACAGAAGTCTTTGGCTCCTTTTTGTGTATCGGTGTAGCACTATTCGTAAAATTTTATTGTGATATTGATTTTAGGCTTAACAAAAGTTTGGTCCTTAGAACCGCTGATGGTGCTATTGTGTCAATAACGTTTTAATTCTAGGACGTTGTTTGTTTATAAAGCGATTCATTTGTATTGTTTTGGCAATGCTCATGTAGAGACATACTCACATACCCCTACTTGTAGCGAAAATGTTAAGAACCTTGTAACAAAATATCAACATTCGATGTTGGATCCATATCTGGCGTGTGTCGGTACAAAAGGTAAAGAGGATGTCCGGAACTGTAACTAATTGAAACCAATGGCGAGTTCCGGCGATGTGAAGCGATATGAAGCGATGTGAGGCGATATGAGGCGAGTGGCATGCATTAGCGGGACATCCATCACGCGATATGATCGGCGGCAACACGCCGCGACAGCTGCGACTCGTCTGAGCACGGCGCTAACGTGTGATAAGGCGCAGTCATGCTACCACTACTACTGATGATGGCAGATTCTGGTGTGTATCACTTCTAGATCAAAATAATTTTCTTTGTAAGATATCAACGTAATCTCGCTTTTGTGATCTGCGCACAGTGCGTTCTTCGTTGACTTACTACTACTAATTTACAAGTCATTTTGTTCCGTGGCTAGCTGATCACTACGAGAGATCATTTCGTGGTCGTCTTCACGATACACTTCATTAGTCAGTCATTATTCTCTTGCCCTTGTCCAATGTATTTGGGGTCGACACAACATGTCAACATGTTTTCACTCCATTAGTCAGTAACACATAACACAGTTTGCACATTATACATTATAAATGACGCAGTGACATCAGTAGGTACTAGATCATAGATTCACAGCCCTGCATCGAAGTAAGCTTAAACATTGCCTCACACGTGCACACTCTCGTTTATAATACTAGGGACGCAAATGTTCCGAAAATATTAGGGACGCAAATGTTCCGAATATACTAGGGACTCAAATGTTCCCCGGATAGGAATTCTTCGTCGCAAAATACGCGACCTTGTATTTTTCTAGTTTTAAAGAATTTTCATTAAAACTCCGCTGTTTGTGTGAGGCGGAATAAACAGATTTATTTCGGATGGACGTCTGTTTTCTTATTATTACGAAAATATGACGCTTGGTGGGCGAGAGTTGACGAAATTAATAATTACGATATATTTATCAAGACCAGGGAGGGTGCGCTGGTTTGTTTGAACAAGGCTTCCTTCGGTGGCTATACAGATCGAGTTTTTGTGCTGAGTGCAGTCAATTCTTTGTTGCTAAAATACCAGCATTATATGAGCATATACATTATTATTTGATCCCACATCATGATTTTACAGGAAACATAACTACCGTAAGTTAAACATTACATTTGTTTGCAGCAAGAGGCCCAAGTTCAGCAGAAGATGGCTTCAGGATGATACTAGCAAAGCCAAAGTAGACATAGACAAAGTTTTGCTAAAGTCACTCACGTCATTCAAATTCACCAATTATCTATTCTCTGTTTTTATTCTATAGCAGGTAAATGTCCGCCGGTGTCTCCAGTGGTTTCGTATTATATAATTGTTATCCTTTGCCTCAAGGAAACACAGCGTCAATTTAACGAAACCGTAACAACTGTAAATCCCGGCGAGCAACGATTAACCCGAGTCAATTATCCGCTTAGTTAAAATGTATTGTGTAATTTAGAACAAGACTCGCTGCGCCGAGCTACTAACGGATTACTGCGCGTACTTCCACCCGCCCGCGTGCCCGCGCGCCCGCGCCGGCCGGCTAAACCACTTTCTGTAATAGATTATGATTTACGAGCTGTCCTACTTTATACTAACGGTTTGGGACAGCGAAGGACAAAAGGACCACTCTTCACTATCAGCCTTTTCTTCAAGATGTGTTGCTCTTAGGACAGCCACGCATCTTGAAGAAAAGGCTGGTCAGTTGCCATTGCTGCCACACATGTTGCAATTGCAACTGACTATTAAATTATAATCCTCCCATTGTTATTCATGTCTCCAAGGCTAATCTACAGTACAATGACCAGCGCGGTAATTGTCTAACATACTAACTTCTGCTCATTTTGACACTTCCCAAAATTCTTCAACATTCTATTTACGTTGTTGAGCAGACACATTTTTCTAAAATATGAACCAATGGATTAGCTATATCCTTAATAATTGATTCTGATTGTTATTGATGGTGTTTTACGTAATTAGGGTGCTGAATTACTATAAAGAATAACGAGGAACACTCTCCAACTAGTGAGGAGGACGCAGATATTCCACTGTTTTATGTTCATTATTCATTTGTAAGCATATTATCGTGATTTGCGTAATATTATCCTTCTGCCATATTATTAAGTTCTGTTGTTGTGTAGACCTAGATTAGCGGTGAGTCTGATATGCAAAGTTGTCTCTCATCTCATAAATAGTTCAAGGAACGACGATAATAATGAACATTCCGAACTATCGATAGACATCGATAGTTCGGAATGTTGATTATTGTCGTCGTCTTAGCTAGTCTAAGATCAAAAGCATAATCAGTAGAAGCTAGTATTAAAACATACTGCTGATCGTGATCTTGTGAGCAGTCTATATGATCATGTGAGCAGTCTACATGAAAAGATTTTCTCCTACGAAAGTTTCCGGGTTAATATGATAATCACATTTCCTTTGTTTCGCCAAAGCAGCGTAACGATGAAATACGAAACCAGGAAATATTCCTTTGTTCAGACAAAATAGTTGCAGTAACTGTAGGAAGGTAGTGATTCCTCGCACTGAAACATTAGGCGAGCAATTCGAGTGTTCCTGCCTCTACTACCCGCAACCCGCAAGCTCTCATAGTTGTGTTTACAAGCTAAATGTTTCTATGGTCCGTCTAAAAGTATCTGATGAAAGTGTAAACAAACGCTGTTCATAAAGAAGTGTAAGCAATTTCTGTTAACTACTTACGTAATCACTTACTAAATGGAATCAGCAACACATTAAAGAAGAGTGTTTAGAAGGAGTCAACTTTGTATCTCACCACATTTTCCAACAATTATTGTTATTCAACCCGAGGTTTCATAACTTTCCAAGAAAAACATCAGATAGACTATTGAAGTAAAATTCCGCAGTATGAAGAGTTTAGTTTACCAGTGGACAGAAATTAGTGCGTGTTCAATGTGAAACTAATTATTTTGTGTGAATGCAAAGTCAGTTATCTCATGTTATTTTAGAAACACGGCGTTTGAATTGAATACACGCACCTATGTATAGTAATATACCTAGAATGTTGCGGATAGCATACTCGTATTAATTAGCATTTAGTATCAACCAAGTTTATTGATAGATTTTGGACTATTGTGCAGGCTCAAAGTCAGCTATAACTATTTACAAAATACTATTTAATAGAGAAATAAATAGTATTTTTTAAACCAATACAGAAATGTAATTTTGTTTCTTTTTTAAGAACACCGTCTATGCGCATCTGTACTTTAAATTACTTAAGTTTTGTTTTATATCTTATTTGTCCTCGTAAGTGATTTGTAATCTTTGAGAAATAAAGAATTTTTAAACCGTAAATATAAGTAATAAAATTTAGCATAAGCATAATCAGCCTATAACGTTCTCACTGCTGGGACACACGCCTCCTCTCTGTGAGAGGGAGTAAGCCATAATCCACGCAGACCCAGTGCGGGTCGGTGGAAGTTACGTCTTCGAGTATTTGGGTCTTGGAAATTCCGGATTCCTTACAATGTTATCTTTCACCGTTTTGAGATCATTGGTGTTGAAATAAATTACACAAAGTCTTTCTGTCTGGGTTCGACCCCACGACCACGGGGCCTCCACTGCCACTGGGCCCCCACTGCCCCCCAGTAATAAAATGATTGCTATACTTCCTTTAACCCAATAATTCAAACTCTTCAAAATATGACCTACCCGTTGTATCAAGTAATTACAACGCTGAAATCGGTGTAAAATATAATTTATATACTCTCTTTATTTAAGGATTTTATAAACATGAAAACACAAACCATTCGAATGAAAGCTTCTATTAAGAATATAATTTAAACTGAAGCTGTTCATTGTATTCAGAGAGAACTTGTTTGGAAATAGATTTTATTTAATTTTATTCATTTCAACTAAAAGTAAGAACTGAGGTGATTCTAGAAATAGATACCTACATAATATGTTTATTGTCTGACGTTTATTGTCAAAGTAATGTAAAAGACAGCTCTGTGCTTAGAAAACTTTCAAGACATTACAGGGTTATATAATTTTCCACGAGAGATAATGCCTACTTTGAAAGCGCCACTTATAATCTCAAATAACAAATATCCATCCATCAACATTGTAATTACACTTCGCTCTTAGATCTTTATTATAAATCACTGAAATTCGTCTTTAGTTTATCATGATAATATTGCTAAGTTATGAACAACCTAAATTAAGAACTAACAAAACAATATATTTAATACAAGTCCACAAACAACGAGATTTCTCAAATTCATCCTAAAAGGACCATCTTCGGCTGAGGACCAGCTGTCAATGTAAACAGCTCTTTCATAACTGAAGCTCTCCAGCTCACCTGTGTCGTAACGTTTGGACACGCTATTCTAACATTAGGGAGCTTCCTACATTAGCTATCGTAACTCTCGTCAGTACAACAGTCATTATCTACGAATACAGCCCTCCGTAACAATGTGTTCTGAACAAAGCAGGGGAAGGCTAAATATTACGTTTCACTAACGTACAAATATTATATAATCTTTTCTGAGAACTTTATTACTTTTCGAGGTGTACTTAAGTTAAAAATATTGATGATAAAGATGTTCTATTAAAGAATTGCTTGTTACAACGCAGAAAAGTATCTGTATTTTTTACTCACAAAATAAATTTAGTAAGCTCCTTCAGAAAAATATAACAGCTGAACATTTTCAGAAGAAAAATAAACCCAAGAAATAATTCTCAATCAACCAGAGAACAGATACTTAGTTTTCTTTGCATGATTGATTATATTATATTATCAGCGTAGTCACTTACTTACATAAGTGTACACTGGGGTGTACTGTGTACGGGTTTCTGAATTTCATTCAGAAAGCGGTTCACATTCATTTTACTGTAGTTGTGTTTTAATGTTAGAAATTTACACAAGGGAACACAGCCAGTCAATGAATGGTACAAGAGCCTAGTTCTCGTGACCCCCGAACATCCTCATTCACTGGAGCTAATATTAAAAATCATCAGCAAATGTTTAAGTTTAGCGGACGTCAAGCCTACTGTACTTACTAAGAGAAACTTAACTTCTTGTTCCTAACGCAGCCTCTTCGCTCTATAGATGAGACAGCCATATAATGTTGAACGTGTCTAGTGTTAACATCATGTTATTATTCAAAACCTCAACAAGTAAGAGACACGCTATCAATCACAATAGGGTGTCAGTTTGCGCGGATAATTATTTATTAATAAACCTTCTCGTATACAATTGATACACTCTTCGTCAACGTCAATCACATGTCTCACTTGAACAAGATACAATAACGTGGAGAGATCTGCAAGTAAAAGCAATGCTCGTATATCTAAACGATGTAGTCTTCTCTAAATGGTTCACCGTTCTGTCCGGAAAATGCTGAAAAATTCGCGCAAAATTCCAAACAAACATGCCTGTCCATTCTTATCGCTTTACGTCCGTGGCGGACAATGTACAAAGCGCTTGAAGTCGGTCCATCTCATCAGGGCTAGTGCTTACACAGCGCTTGCAGCGCGCTCCCAAGTCTGTCTGCACTTGTTAGAGTTTGTACGCAGATTGCGCTGCCGCGCTGCGTGGGCTTGTACCGATGCGCTCTTTTACTATTCAAACAAGTGGAAATTTAACTATTTTAAAATATTAATAACAAACAATAAGTTGTTGGACACCAGCTGCACAGCTGCACAGCGGCGAGCACTCGTCAGGCAGCCGCTGTACAACGAAGAGTTTGTTTTGGTGTAAAACCTACAGTTAACATTATTTGAATATAACGTTCCGACCTACCCTGATTTATGTTTTAATTTACCTCAGACCTTCATGTCCAAAATATTCATTTCGTTAAAGAAATTCTATGTAGGTCGTTACTCTCGTCGACTATTTTCTTTGAATGCATAAGTCTCGCGTTTTTCCATACGAAGTAACGTGCTCTTAGCAATTCCGATACGTGGGGGAAGCTCGCTGCATTGCAAAGCAAGCCATTCCTCTTGTGCACAAAATTTATGCTAGAAAATAATTACAAACGAGCTTTTCAGCTTGTTTTTATTTACAGAACAGTAGGCAGGTATATTCATTAAATAAAATATACATTAATTATATTTCATATTGTGAATTCTCGAATTACCTATCTGATATTTATACTACCTACCGAAACCTTCCTAGAATCATTAAAATATTTTAAAGCAGCGAAAAAATACACGTTGAAGGTGATAATTAAAATAGCACGTAAAATGGTTTGTGCTGGCCGCTTGGCTGCAGCGCCCAGCGGTCAGTTTTACGGCACACGGTTTTAATGGCATAAAGTTGTGCCTGGCTAGTGGTGGGGGGTTATTGTGCTCAGCGTGGGCAAACAATGCGCATTAGTCATAGCACCGCAGCCGCAGCAGACATGAGCCAAGTTGTGCGCGGCCAGTTTGTAAGACATTGTGTGTCCACACACACGCTAAGTGTTCGCGCTAATGGGGGGCGGGACAATGCACTCACATTATTTGCATTCTCCATGCCTCCTATTAAAATATGGAGACAGACAGAGAAATATTAAGCCATTACTCTAAACGTTTTCCACATAAAATGTTCGTTTTGTTAAGTAACGCAGTCAGAACTATCATGCCTATTTAGAAACCACGTTAGAGACTCATTTAAGTTAAATACGTACCTACCAAAAAATTGTGTGATTTTCACATATGTTTTACAATAATGCATTTTTGTAACAGCGAGTGTCAAGCACTCCAGTGCATGGCCCACAAAGCTCAAACAAGCAATAGCGCGTTCGACCCCATCCGTCGGTGTTCGTAAAAGGTCGCGAGCGTACGCAAGAGGTCGCAGGCATACGCAAGTGCACAGAGAGCGGTCGAGGGCTTGCCTTTGCACTGCCGGGATGTACCGGCTCAAAGGAAATCACAATTGAAGCGGAGCACGCAATTAGGTGGATTAAGTACGCGGAAAAATTTGAATGATCTACTCTTATTTCCGCTTGAGTGAAGTCGCACATATCTACGTCGTTCATAATGACGAGGCACATACTAGGCACACTTTTCTCCCGCGCTGTATCGGCTACATTTGCGGCACATTATTTCTGACTTGCAACAAGCGTTATATCGCCGACAATCGCAGCGAGTTGCACGTGTGCGCGGTCATACGCACGCAATCTCGTCGGATGCTCCGCCATTCATAAAGGCTCGTTTTGCAGACGAGACAAATTGGCCCGGATTAGTCTGCGCTATCGAGTTTGTTTGTGCGATAGAAAAGCAGAGTTCACTTTGGATCACATGTTGTTACCGTTTCGAAACTTCTAGTGTCTAATAATGAGCTACTTGACGAGATAGTTTTACTACCAGAGTTTTATTTGTAGACTTGTATCTAATAGAAATAATAACTTATGACTAATCTTAGTTTCCTAAAAAAATAAAATTCGTTAAATGAAAAACTGTAGCTACACTTTTTTAAGCCAACCTATCAATGTTTCGTAAAAATGTGATGTAATTGCTTTAACTGTATTGCGGGGTGCACTAATATTTAATGATTTATTTAATGGTTGACAGTTTGTCCTACTAATACTCGTATTATAAACGTGAAAGTTTTGTTTGGATGGATTGATCTTTGTTACTCTTTGGCGCAAAACCTTCTGAACGGATTTAGATGTATTTTGGCACACATATGGATTATAACCAGGATTATCATATAGGATAATTTTTATCCTGATATTCCCACGGGATCGAAAATTATGCGGATGAAACCGCGGGGCCTAGCTAGTCTTCAATAAAAGTTGGATTTAGACATCCATTAGATGCCCTCAAAAATAAACATATTAGATATTTAAAAAAATACCTACACAAAATGAAAACGTGATCAACTTAACTAACCGGGCTTCACTTGTTGATAAGCGAGTGACGAATCAGCCGCATGCATCACCAGCTACGTATCCGTCACTCCGTCACTGCGTCGCTTTGCATACCTTTCCGCGGCAGCCGCCACCGCCGGCTGTTTGCAGGGCGCATGAAGCACTTAGGCCTGCGTGCCGGAACCGCAGGGCTGCCACTACGGGTTACAAGCTAAAACACAAGTATTTTTGTTATTCAACACATTACGTGTGGATTCCCTGGGAGTATAGGCAGAGGTTTAGCTTTACTAAATCCATATTTCGCCAGTTATGTTATCAAGTTGGGTGCGTCAAGTGGCTCACCTCTCGTTGCGGGGCGCAATGAGAACTGAGCCACTTATCTTTGCCACTAACACGGTACAATTATCTTTGCCACTAACACGGTACAATTATCTTTGCCACTAACACGGTACAATTATCTTTGCCACTAACACGGTACAATTATCTTTGCCACTAACACGGTACAATTATCTTTGCCACTAACACGGTACAATTATCTTTGCCACTAACACGGTACAATTATCTTTGCCACTAACACGGTACAATTATCTTTGCCACTAACGCGGTACAATTTCATACTCCGGGCTGCTAATGGAAATGCTTATTAAATACTTTAACCTGACCTAGAAATTGAACCCAGGACCCCCACGTTCAGCAGTCCCACTTTCGACAACTAGATCAATAGTCACAGTTCGTCAAAGAGTGAGAGAGCTTCATTCATGATAGACACATGGAAATGTTCAAGTAAGCGATGTATACTAGTATTAATTTTTCTTTCCCATAAAATTTGAAGAGTTCCACGATAAGTTAGAAAGTAACGGTTAGTGGCCCATCATCTGGAGCAGTAAACTGATGTTTTAGGGCGCACTTGACGAGGTAACGCCATATTGCACCACTTTGTTGTTTACGATAACAGTAATGGCTACGTTATTATTGCTTTAAATGTGAACAATACAGTATTACAAAGTATTAAGTAGGTATTCACTAACACATATTATTTCTTTTTTAAATTCAGTCCTGGTGCACCATATCATATCATATCATAAGTGAGACTAGGATATGCATAATTATTATGTTTTTTTTTTTTTAATTAAAATCCTTAATCAGTTCTAGATGCTTGATAACAAAGCTTGTTGAACCTATCAACATCTCTACGCTTCAACGAATGCTTTCAAACGAATGGTAATTAAAGCCCTCTATCCCGTATTCCCGTGTCAGCCCTACTCCGAGCTTGCGGGAAGCTGTGATTTCTCTCAGCGACGTGTTTTTATTGATTTGAATGTAACATGTGCTGTAACGTTACGGCCGACGCGATCTCGTGAGATGTTGGTGCTATCGATGCCTCGCTGGATATTGCCAGGTTTTCCTGTTTTGATCTCACTCACACGTTAGAGGTGCAATTACTTTCACTTGATCATTATAATTAATACGATATTACATTACCTCTATAAATTACGAAATATGAGATAAACGTATTGATGTACTTGTACCGCGAACTCAAACGAAATTCAATGTATTAATCAGTCTGTACACAATGCATCGCTCACGTAACTCATTGACATTCTGGAATGACTCATGCATGTAACGAGAGCCTGTTATGTGGAATCCCATAGGTCATTTATTATCGTTACTGCTTAAGCGAATGCCAAAAATTTAACATTCATTTTGTGTTAGTTACTTTCGTCTCCCAGCAATAACCGCGCACAGTACTTATTACCTAAGGACCAAAAACCAGATTTAATGCGTACAGCATAAAAACATCTATTATACTTGAGTCTACGATCACTTCACTCATAAACTGTCCACATCTTACGATCTCGGGACACCATGGACAATTTTATTTCCGCTACAAAGTGCGGGGCTATAAATCTGCGGAGCTATTTCCCGCGCAATGGGCAAGGGTGGGCAAAGTGCCTGTATCGAGGTATTAGTTACAGCTGCCTATCGCGAGCCGCGCGAGGTGAGAGGTGAAGAGAAAATAATGGATGTGATGTTTCGGGAGGGATCATAAATGTTTTATTTTATTTTATTGGTTCACCAACAATTGTTACATCAATACATAATAAAAAGAGCTCAAAAAATTCATACTAGATGTACAATATTAAGAGGTAAACACCACATGCAATATATAAAAAGAACAACTTTAAAAGTAAAAAAAAGGACCAGAAACAATTTTGTTTTTATGTGATATTAACTGAAAATACATGGCAAAGTAAATATGGCATTAAGTGACATTAGTTAAAACTATCTTAGACTAGGCTTATACTAACTATATACTAAATTAATGTTAGAAACAATTGGTGCTTGAAGTGCTGAAGGGAAGAGCCAAAGATATCAATTTTACTAAATTTATTATGTAGTCGACTAAGTCTAGGGATTGCAGAATTACGACCTGAAACATTTCTGCGAAATGGTGAATATAGGAGATCAATAGGATTTCTAGGATAATTGTGCGGAATATGGAATTTTAATTTATTTAGTAGCTGTGGAGAATCGAGCTTGTTATTTAAAATTTTATATAAAAATATTAAATCAATAATATCTCTACGTTTTTCGAGGGATATCATATTAAAGGTGCTTAAACGTTTTGTGTAACTCGGGATTTTTCGTTTCGCAGTTGAATATACTAAGTGATTTAGAAATCGCTTCTGGATATGTTCGATCCTCAGGCTGTGGGTTGAGTAGTGTGGTCGCCAAACAACAACACAATACTCAAGTAAGCTACGGACGAGGCAATTATATAGATAGATTTTAGTTTCAGGCTTACGAAAGGATTTTGCGTTGCGAATGATAAATCCCAGTGATTTCGATGCCTTTTTTATAACATTGTCTATGTGTGGGATAAATGTTAATTTTGTATCCAAAAGGACCCCTAGATCTTTTATAAAATCAGCTTCGTGCAGAACCATTCATTTTATAGTTCACTTTGATAGGGTTCAGTTTTCGTGTGAATGTGATTTGGGAGCATTTTTTTACATTGAGTAGCATATCGTTGTCAGTGCACCAATGCATAATTCTGTCTATGTCCTCCTGAAGCAGTAATGAGTCTGATGGCGATTTAATTACACGGGCTATCTTTAAATCATCGGCAAACAAGTATGGTTTTGAGTTCACAAAGCAATCGGGAAGGTCGTTTATAAAAGCGTTGAAGAGAATAGGTCCCAAATGCGATCCTTGCGGGACACCTGAGGATGCTCTAAATGTGTTAGATTTATATCCATTGGCCACTACGTAAAAAGATCGATCTGATAAGTAGGAATTTAGTCATCTTAGAAGAGGTCCTGCAAATCCATACGCAGCCAGCTTTTGAATGAGCAGTTCATGGGACACCTTGTCGAAGGCTTTACTGAAATCAGTGTATATAACATCTAATTGGTTATTACTATCTACAGCGTCTACTATGCCCTCGATGAAAGTAACCAAATTGCTACACGTCGATCTACCAGCTATGAAACCATGCTGAGCATCGGAAATATATTTCTTAAGGTTATTTTGGATGTAAGGACAGATGATCGCCTCAAAAACCTTTGCCAAAGTTGGGAGTATTGAAATTGGTCTGTAGTTGCCAACTACGCTCTCGGATTCAGCTTTGTGTATTGGGACAACTTTACCAATTTTCCAACGATCAGGAAATACCCCAACCTCAAGAGACTTATTAAAGATCATGTGTATAGGTGTCGTTAGCTCATCCGCGCAAGATTTAACGAAAATTGCAGGAATCTCATCACTGCCCGATCCCTTTGTGATATCCAAGCTTTTGAAACGTTTGTTTACCTCGCTTTTGGTAAGACATCATACGGAGAGACAATCAGAATTATTTGCTATGTTGGTTAGGAAGGAAGAAGTTTTAGTAATGTCACGTGTAGGGGCATGTTGGCAGTACACCGAAGAGAAATAGGACCCAAACATGTTACACATCTCGAAGCCATCATCAGTGTAATGGCATCGTGCCATTTGACATTGAAGCGGGAAAGGCCTGTCTTCCGTTTCGTCTAGCTTTTATGTACGACCAGAAAAATTTGGGGTTCTTTGAAATCTTTTGTTCTATGTCGTTGATATATAGATTATAGCATTCTTTAGCCAGTTTGTCGCTATGCTTGCAACACCAACGAAACGAAATTTTATCCATCGGGTTTTTATACATATTATATCGTTTTCTATATTTCTCCTTTTCTCTTTTAATTAATTTTTTATTAAACCATAACGGCACTTAAGGGGACAATTTTTTTAATTAATTGATTTATAATTTCATAAAGAATATCAAGCATTTCATTGGGATCATTAATATTAAAAAAAAATTCCTGCCAATTGACTTTACTAAATTCAGCATTAATTTCAGAGTATTTAGCTTTTTTATAAATGTTGAGTGATTTTGAATGAGTACTGCGTGATAGTGTGTTGACAGATTGTTTTATTACAATATTGGTATCGCCTTTTATGTCAATGTAAACATACAAATTATATTTTTAAATATTAGAATATAAAAATTATAAAAACATTTAAAAATATAAATAGTAGCCCACCGGTATCGGGAACAGGGTCCGAGCTACCGGTGGTCAGGGCTCCAGAGAGAGGAACCTCCTGACAACGCGAGCCGTGTCCAGAAGTACCGCTTTCTGAATCAAGCCCTTGATCCAGCTGCCCAACGAGAGCCTCCTCAGGTGTTGGTCGAGGTTCTTGGCTATTAAGCCATTGGCTGTCACGACTATCGGCACAATAATCGCCGAGTCCACATGCCACATGTTGACAACTTCGCGAGACAAGTCAAGATACTTGATTTGTTTATCTTTCTCGACTTTCACGAGGTTATCATCATGCGGGACGGTCATGTTGTTGACATGACCGTCCCGCATGATGAGAACGGCATGAAAATGAATATAATGGCATGTCTATCATTGCAATATTAGTATTATTTTTAAGATTCTGAAAGAATATCGTTGTCGTAAAGGACCATGCAAAAATTTGTATGGGCGCTGTCCCCACCCACCAACAGACATGGCACTAGTTTCAATATTATTATGACGTCTGAAATACGACGAAAATACATTTAAATTATGACGTCGAAAATACTTATAACCATTTCGAATCCAAAAATCGACGGGATTTTTCTAAAAATAAATAAAAGAACTATTTTCAAAAAATCTGTTTATTTAATTAAATAACTATAAAATAACACTTTGAAATAAATTAAAAAGTAGGTACATAAGTAACAAGGAGGCGGTTGTCACGTGACATTCGATGTGTTAACCTTTAACAAACTACAACAGAAAATAATGCTTGTAGACATGCCACGATAGCAGTTTTGATAAGTCATCATCATCTGCCTAGCCTTTTCCCAACTATGTTACGGTCGACTTCCAGTCTAACCGGATGCAGCTGAATACCAGTATTTTACATGGAGCGACTGCCTATCTGACCTCCACAACCCAGTTACTGGGTAATACGATACCCCTTGGCAAGACTGGTTGTCAGACTTTCGGGCTTCTGACGACCCCTAACGACTGTCATAGAATCGAAATCCACGAATGACAGCCGGGACCAACTGCTTAACGTGCTTTCCGAGGCATGGAGGGGTCTTGGTACGTAAAGATGTCACCCATACATGGACCAACCGCGCCAAGCGTAGCCTTACCTGATCGAACGAATTATTATTTATAATAATAATAATAGCTCGTGCAGTCCGTCCGTTACCTAACTGGAAATCTCCAGGGCCGGACGGGCTGCACAACTTTTGGATCAAATGGTTTACAAGGTCGCATGCTCGCTTGGCATCTCAGTTCCAGACTGCTTTGGAGTCTGGTTCGCTACCCCAATTCCTAACGACAGGAGTTACCCACCTGCTCCATAAATCAGGTACCACCGCGGAACCCAAAAATTATAGGCCGATCACGTGTTTACCGACGGTCTATAAAGTTCTTACATCCATTCTGAGAGCTAAAATTAACAAACATATAGACACCAACTCCATTATGTCTGCCTCTCAAAACGGATGTAAGAATGGGTCCCGTGGTACTAAGGAGCTACTCCTCATTGATATGGCCATTAGCCAACAGGTTCGTCGTTCCCGAAAGGATCTGTCGACATGTTGGATAAATTATAAGAAGGCCTATGACTCGGTGCCACATACATGGCTCATGAGGGTGCTGGATTTGTATAAAGTAGATGCAACTCTGCGTACCTTCCTGATGTCGTGTATGGGGCAATGGAGGACGGTCCTTCGCTATCCAGGATGTCGAAATATTCAGAGGAATAGCGAACCGATAAGGATCGAGCGAGGCATATTTCAGGGCGATAGTTTGAGTCCGCTTTGGTTCTGCTTAGCCTTGAATCCTCTAAGCACGCTGCTGGAGGGTTCAGGTCTAGGCTACCGGCTGAGGAGAGGTGGTCAGGTTATATCGCACCTCCTTTACATGGATGACCTAAAACTCTTTGCTCCCAACAATTTGCAACTGATGGAGCTACTGAAAGTAACTGAAACTTTCAGTAGCGCCATCAGGATGGAATTTGGTGTGGACAAATGTGCGGTCATGCATGTAAAGCGAGGGGAGATTGTGGAATCCGTGGGAACCCAACTCTCGGATTCCACAAACCTTAGAGCCCTCTCCGTATCCGAAACCTATAAGTATTTGGGTATGTCGAAAGCGTTAGGCATCAATGTTACTGACATGAAGAAATCGTTGAAGGAGCGCTTCTTTGGCCGCCTGAAAAAAGTACTTAATAGTCTTCTATCAGGCGGAAACAAGGTGCGTGCGATCAACAGTTGGGTCGGTTTGGAGAAACCGAAGGTTTTGTCTGTGCAATTATGGACGAAGTTATGATGACGAACAATTACCGGAGATATATTGTGAAAGACGGCACGGTTGACATCTGTCGGGCATGCCACCGACCGGGAGAATCAATCAGGCATATTATCTCCGGGTGTTCTCGTCTAGCTAACGGAGAGTACTTGCATAGACACAACCTTGTAGCCAGGATAATCCATCAGCAACTTGCTCTGAAATACAGCCTTGTGGAATCTGAGGTCCCGTACTACAGGTATGTGCCCGACCCAGTTCTCGAAAATGGAAATATCACATTGTACTGGGATCGATCCATCATCACTGACAGGACTATTGTTGCCAATAAGCCTGATATAGTGGTGGTGGATAGATCAGAGCGGCGCGCAATGATTGTTGACATAACCGTCCCGCATGATGAGAACCTCGTGAAAGCCGAGAAAGATAAACAAATCAAGTATCTTGACTTGGCTCGCGAGGTTGTCGACATGTGGGATGTGGACTCAGCAATCATTGTGCCGATAGTCGTGTCAGCCAATGGCTTAATAGCCAAGAGCCTCGACCAACACCTGAGGAGGCTCTCGTTGGGCAGCTGGATCAAGGGCTTGATTCAGAAAGCGGTACTTCTGGACACGGCTCGCATTGTCAGGAGGTTCCTCTCTCTGGAGCCCTGACCGCCGGTAGCTTGGACCCTGTGTTCCCGATACCGGTGGGCTACTATTTTTTATATTTTTAAATGTTTTTTTATCTTTTATATTCTAATATTTAAAAATATAATTTATATGTTTACATTTAAATAAAGGAAATAATAATAAAGCTAGCAACACCAACGTCAACGTCAACGTCTCTTTTGTCGTCTCTTCACAATTTTCTAATATAAAATTTTTAGAAGCAGTTTTTATATTCATATGTACACACGCCAGCAGGTCAAGCTACCCGAAGCTGTCAAATTTTCCCAATCAACCTTGAACCTTAATGCTTTAGAGATAAAGTTGAAAATCTATTAAAGAAATTTGTCAGATTGTAGTAGCTTGATGTGCTGGCGTCTGTTCGTGAAACCATATCAGGCAAAACCAAAATTATTAAAACATACCTAATTTTAAATAAATATAATGAAGAACATAGACTTGCATCAAAAACTGCCGAACCGGAGGTGCCATCTGTCATGTCACCTCCGTTAAAAACGTGAAAATTACGACAAAAATGAAATCGTGAAGATGTTGACGAGATCAGTAGCACGTGCACGCCTACCACCTCCGGAGTCGTCGCTCAGCCCCGCCCCGCCGCCGTGCGGGTCATCCAACGCAATCACAGGTAGAACGATATCGCACTTGATAGGCTGCGCTCAGAGGTACTGAGCAACCAAATCGTCTCGACTCTGGCACAAACCGCGGCACAAGCGTCAACTATTGACGCTATCCCGCCGCGGTCCAATCATATTGAAGAAGAAGATGATAGGGTTGACACAGTTAGTAGCCAGTGCAACGTCCGACTGAGGATGCGTTTCGCGAGTGTAGGCCCACTCCAACCGAACTTAGACCCCGAATACCACGGCTACCTATATGCACAGAAAAAATAGGGCGCTGGCGTGTGCCTTGGACTCGCAGCTCAAGAATTTCTTCGAGAGCATCGAGGATCTCGTATATACACACTCGATCCTGTATTCCGCGGCTGTAGCGGCATGTCGTTTAGCTAACGTCAAGTTTCCAAATTGTGACGGAGCTACTCGACCAAAACCAGCCGTACCAGCCTGGCAGTACAGGATCGAGCGCCTTATCGATGGGGCCAGGGTACTCATCGGCAAACTATACTGCTTCAGGGAGGGAAATACACGACCACGAGTGATGCGATTTGTAAGACAGGCATTTTCGGGGACTGGAATCAGCCCTCGGGAATACATGTCCAATGTCACAGAGCGCATCGACTTCCTGAAGCAAAAAGTTTGTGCATGGGCGAGCCGTATTCGGCGGTATAAGCGGCGGGTTGCTCGGTACACGCTGAATCGCATGTTCCAGAGCGATGAGAGGTATAGCTTGGAGCGACCTGAACAAAACGTGCCGCCCGGATGATGCCACCACGAATGCATTCTGGCGCAGCATCTGGTCGGTGCCCGTCTGTCACGCTGAGGGTGGCTGGATGCAGGATATCGAGCGAGTGTGTGGAACTATACCAGAAATGGAACCAGTCGTAATTACGCCAATAGACGTAGTCAGAGCAGTCCGTCCGTTACCGAATTGGAAATCACCGGGACCGGACGGACTGCATAAATTTTGGTTAAAATGGCTAATTAGTTCACACAGTCGTTTGGCATCCCAATTCCAGTCATCCATAAAGTCTGGGTCGCTATCGCAGTTTCTAACAACAGGCGTTACCCACCTGCTTCATAAGTCAGGTAGTCCCGCGGAACCCAAGAATTATAGACAAATCACATGTTTGTCGACGGTTTATAAACTTCTTACATTCATTTTGAGAGCAAAAATTAATACGCACATTGACAATAACTCGATTATGTCTGCTCCTCAAAATGGATGTAGGAATGGGTCCCGCGGTACTAAGGAGCTACTCCTCATCGACATGACCATTAGCCAACAGGTTCGTCGATCCCGCAAGGATCTGTCGACATGCTGGATAGACTATAAGAAGGCATGTGACTCGGTACCACATGCGTGGCTCATGAGGGTGCTGGAATTGTACAAGATCGATGCAACTTTACGCACCTTCCTCGAGTCGTGCATGGGGCAATGGAGGACGGTCCTTCGATATCCGGGGTGTCGACAGATCCAGGGGAATGATGAGCCTGTATGGGTCAAACGGGGAATATTTCAGGGCGACAGTTTAAGTCCACTTTGGTTCTGCTTGGCCCTGAATCCTCTAAGCACATTGCTGGAGGATTCAGGTCTAGGCTATCGGTTGAAGAGAGGTGGTCAGGTCATATCTCACCTCCTCTACATGGATGATTTGAAACTCTTTGCCCCCAACAAATTACGACTGCTGGAGCTACTGAAGGTCACTGAAACTTTCAGTAACGCCATCAGGATGGAATTTGGTGTGGACAAATGTGCAATCATGCATGTAAAGCGAGGGGAGATTATTGAGTCCGAGGGAATTCAACTCTCGGATCCCATACACCTTAGATCCCTCTCCTCATCCGAAAGCTATAAGTATTTGGGCATGTCGAAAGCGTTAGGCATCAACGTTGCTGACATGAAGTAAACGTTGAGGGAGCGCTTCTTTTGTCGCTTGAAGAAGGTGTTAATTAGCCTTATTTCAGACGGAAACAAAGTGCGCGCCGTCAATAGTTGGGTCATGCCGGTCATGATGTACTATTTCGACATACTCAAATGGACTCAAACCGAACTCGATGCCCTAGATAGAAGGGTCCGTACACCACTTACCGCAAACCGGATGCATCACCCACGATCCCGCGGAAATGCGGGGGTCGAGGCTTTTTAAACGCGAAGATCCTCCACAACCGTGAGGTGTGCAATCTCAGAGAATATTTTTAAAAGCCGAAGTGTGTATGCACCGTGATGCGGTTGCAGTGGACAAGGGACTCACCCCGCTCTCCATGGCTAAAGAGAACTGGCGCAAACCTGTAATATTTACTACCGATGACCACAAGGAGGTAATAATTGAATAATTATTCGCCTAGACAAAAACTATACTAGACAATAATTCTGCTGGCAGATTAAATTCTATGTGACGCTCTTTCCCCGTCAATCGAGATTATATGAGCGCAACTTCCAATTGTACGGGTCCCTGTTAAACATGCGCATTACCAGTGTGTAATGTAATGGCATGTCTATCAGTTACAGTACAGTCTATTAAAAGATAACTATAGTAAACGCGTGACCTATATAACGTGTCTAGATTGTATGCGTGCTCTGATCAACCAGGCATTATAAGGTGTCATGTTGTACCTAGATAAATCATCTAATTGATTATCTCTGAATAATTCTATGTAGTAAAGTCCATTCCGCCAATGTTCAGCACAGTAAGATTTAGCAAGTTTTATATGATAGGTTCCCAAAGCAAATAACATTATACCATCGTCAGTTAATTGTGGGAAATCTTCAAAATGTGGCATACTAGCTTCCATGGCCGATGACGCCCAGATAAACAACGTGAATACAGCGGAACATACTAGCCACGATTGAGATGCGTGCTCGTGTGTTTAGGCGACCATAATAATATAATAAATAACATAGTATTAAAAAAACAAACAGTGAAAAAGTAGAAAAAAATAAAATATTCAAATACGACTTTTTGCATGAAAACCCCATTCCTACGGCGGATGTCGTCATAGTAGAAAATCATCAGTGCAGTCAAGATGTATTAGATGAAAAATGTTGGAAATCTGTTGGTGGGTGGGGACGGTTTTTTGCTGTAAGTTTGTAGGTTTGTTTGGTTTCAGAGAATTTCTTAACATGCGTGATGAAAATATAAGGACCCGTGGAGTACCAGTGCATAGCTCTCATTTATAAATAATATCAAGAAGAAGAAGTGCCCCAGAGGCTTAAGAGCTGAAAAAGTTTTCTTGGGTGCGTGGGTCCAACTAGTCCAGACAATAGTAACACCTCCACAGCAAGATGTAATCTATGTTATTTTATCGAACCATCGGAGAGCCTTCCGCCTGGATACTCACCGTGATCGACTTGGAAATCTCTACATAGTCTCTCCAGATGAGGGTTCACGGACAGCTCACATCTCAAGTACGTATGCGGCACCTCGCCACAGGCAATGGGCCTCCTTCCATCTTGCGCCGCATGCCCTGTCACATGTGTGCACTTGATGATTTTATGACTGCGTCAGTGAGCGGAGTTCGCGCAGCTGAATTTTGAGCCATATATGTTTGAACTTTTTGCCATCGATACGCTAGAAGAAGAAAAACAAGAAAAGCCAAATGAGAAGGAGAAGAAGATAAATATTATGTTCTCATTTCTAGTAATATCACAATACTTATGATCGAATCAGTCACATCATGGAAAGGACCAGTAGGGAAACGAATCAGTCACATCGTGGAAAGGACCAGTAGGGAAACGAATCAGTCACATCGTGGAAAAATCCACACGAGATCGGAAGACGACTTATGAGAAACGGCCGGCCCATATTGGATGCAGAAGGCACAGGACAGAACCAAATGGAATTCTTTGGAGAAGGCCTTCACCTGAAGAGGGGTTCTTGCAACTAGCAACATTTTAAAATACTGTTTTAATATAATCAGCGCCCCGCGGTTTCACCCGCATAAGTTTCGATCCCGTGGGAATATCGGGATAAAAAGTATCCTATGTGTTAATCCTGGTTATAAACTATCTGTGTGCTAAATTTCATCCAAATCCGTTTAGTAGTTTTGGCGTGAAAGAGTAACAAACATCCATCCATCCATCCTTACAAACTTTCGCATTTATAATATTAGTAGGATAAGTAGAAAAAAAAATTGTATATTTAAGTAAAAATATCATGATATGTACCTAATTGCAAGAAATCAAAGGCATTTTTATTTCATTTATTTATTGACTTATGATCGAATCAAGTTTTTTGGAAGAAATCACTGAAGTATATAACTTCTAATGCACCAACTTCTTCTTCAAATAATAAAAGCCAATAGGCAGAGTACATATTTCCCAGCGCGTGCAGACGACAAGTCGATAGCAGGCAGCCGGCCTTAGCGGCGGCCGAGCGACTGGAGTGGCTACAGCATCTATTACTTTATGCAAATCTCGGGCAGGGCGGCGACGCGGCGCTTAGGCCCGCGCCACTTGCGCCAAGCGACATCCGCGCGTCACTTGTTTCCTTCGCTCCGCAAGTCGCGTCGCGATAACTTGTGGCATGCTCTAAGCAACTTTTTTCATTTGTTTTTTCCGCAGTTGCTGTCGCAAGACGCGTGTCGCTAGAACGTGCTCGAGGCACAGGGTACGGAATACCGCGGATGAGCGACTATGACACCACATTTCCCTTTCAACTTGGCCTGTTGAAGATATTATTCTTATGATAAGCTTTGAAAAAAAAAAATTTGGTTTCATTTAAAGAAACTCTTTGTCTTGACTTTCGAATTAGATAGCAGTTTCTGTAGTAACAATATTAATTAAAGAAACGATAAAACAATGAAGTCTTTTTGTAAAATAAGATAATTATCTACTATAAATATTTTATTTTACACATTATGAAACGTCTTCGATTTGTTAGCCCGTCTAACTGATGTAACACGACAATATTTTTATCGTTAACCTACCCTTGTAGACGTAATAGAGCCATAAATTCTAAAATTGGAACTAGGAAATTACGTTATTTTACTCTTAGGTAGAATACTGACAGGACTTTTTACACTTTATGCGTAAAAAAAATTCTGCCAGTTACACTTACACAAAGTTAGTACAACCACCTTATTGATCTCTATTTAATCTTGTCACATTGAAGTCGTTATCATTTAGGTTATGATAACGTGCAATCTTCTATCCATATTTGCAAAGTTCTGAATCTTCATAGGCCCACTATACTGTTCTCGTAATGGCACGACATATAAAGACAAGGTCATTCCATTTCCTTTATATATTTGTCTATGTGACAGTTAAGTAGATAGCTTCAATTTACTGGGAATTGTTGTCAAAAGTGGTAAAGCTACGACGAGGCCGAGTATACCCAGACGAGGTGCGACGTGACACACGACCAACACGACAGCAGTGCATTGAACAGTGACAGAGTATCGTGTAGTCTGTTTCACAGTAAGCTGGTGCAGGATTACCTACACGAGTCCTCCCTTGGGAGCTAATGTTACATGTGATTACCGATACCGCCGCCAAGCCGGAGATTATGCAGGATCGCCTCAACACGACTGTTGTCGCCGAGAGACTCTCTCGCTGTTTATTATGATAATGATCATTAACAGATACTTTATTAACATTTATGTACCGTTGGGGAAATTAATTGTTAAGCAAATTAACGCCTTACGTCAATTTGCCGTCTTGCAGTCATTTCATACAACTGTCAAAGACTAGGCCTGAAAGTCCTTCCAAAAAAGAAATCGCCCCCGGGTGGGCTCGAACCACCAACCTTTCGGTTAACAGCCGAACGCGCTATCCATTGCGCCACGGAGGCTATGGCTCCAGAAGCAAAATTGCATGCCTTACTATTGGGTGGATTGGGGTAAGTACTTTGTCCCGGAATCGTACCTCAGCGTCCTCAGCCTACCAATAGCCATCGTAAATTGGGCTTTCCCTAAGTCTTGGGAAACTAATCGCAAGGTTGTGGTGCGCCTTCCTATCGAGTGCTCCGCCGCAGCTGTGCATGCGAGCGCCACAAACCTCGAGTGTCCGGAGTGTCCCGAATGTCGCGTTGCGAGTGTCACGACACCACATTTTTATGGATGACACGCTGTGACGTGCTCTGCAGCCGATTGCTTTATAGCGACAACTTCGGACAAACTAATCTACTGTGGTGCATTTTCTCCCAGAATTTATTCAGATTCAAAGTTAGAATTCTGAAAATCTCGTTTGTAGAACGTTCGCAATCATGAGACACAAATGGCTTTAATATTCTAGCTCAAAGAAGTCTCATTTTTCATCGTATATTAGAAAATAATGTAAAAATATCAAATAAAATATTTATTTCACAGCGCGGACTGTTTCCCAGGCTAAGATTGATGAGATTTAGTACAAAATTATTTTTTAAATAGCGTCGCGTTGAAATATTTTACACTACTTACTAGGTATTTTCATTTTAGTCTGTCATGATAGAATTTAGCGATTCTGAAATATATTCAGATGACGAAAATATTCGTAATGTAGAATTTCTTCGCGGTTCGCGTGACGCAAGTTAAGTTGCTAGGGAAACAGGCAACTGTGGCAAATATTATGAAGTCGGTTAAAAATAAAGTTGTTTTATAATCAGTTCTCGTCGTCTTTGCTAGGGCTACTGAAGCACCGCCTTGTGCATTGTAATTGATGACGGTCCAGATTCATATTTTAATCACATAACCAATTTTAGTAAAATAATAAACACCAACGCCTTACTCCATCATACTGATGTACCTGACAATAAACGAAGTATGTCAGAATGTAAAGCTGCTCTCCAGGTGATCAGATAACGCTGACCATTACGAACCGCCTCAGTAAGCTATTATTCGAGCAGTTAGTGAATACTAGTGAATTCGGTAACGGCTTGTGTTTCCATAATCACGCCGGCCGCTGCGCTGGGGGGCACATAATTGCTATGATAGGGTTCGGATCGGCCGCCATTTGTGATAATGTAGCATATGTTAAACAGTAAGGCAACTGGGCCGTTTTCTTCAAATGATTATCCATATTTACATAAAATCAATAAATTGAATGATGCTTAATGCCGGGCCCAGATTGTTGAAATGTAACACAAATGAGCTGTACAATACAGGTTTCAATGTGTGTTACATTTCATCATAATATGTTCCACCAACCTGTACCCGGCATTAAACCGCCGTTTTATAGTTTGGTCTATGGAGAGTCTGTATTAGATACGTAATTCATTATAATTATAATTAACGCATCAAGCATTCACTATCCGCGAATATACCGCCGATACAATTGCGTTAGCAGATGTGACCCCTGGACTGACTAAAACTGTTGGTCCTGCAATATATAAACTGGTAGAAATTAATGTTAAAATATTGCCAAACTTCAAACAGCTGGTAAGCGTGTGGGTGCATACTGAAGTAGCGGCGTGTTCCAAGTTGAGTTACTGTGCCTGTATTGACTATGGTGGTAGTGCTTGAATTATTTAGATGATCTATGTTAGAGGGACCACGCCCCAACTAGCAAAGAGATCGTATAAGCAATTATTCTCACGACTATGGATCTAAAAACACTCGTATGAAAGATCCTATTTCAAAAAGCTTTATAAAAGCTACTTTCTAGATTTTTTTAGCATTCAACGCTTTTTGGCTCTATCTATAAAATGTCTAGTACAATACAAAAAAAAAATACAAAAAAAAAAATACAAAATGTTTATTTCTGTACCAACTAGTTTACATTAGTTTATGGTTGGAGCCTCCTTTTAAGCATGATGACGCCTGTGTTAGGAGACTTCCAAAGCTTTGGCTGTTTGTACAGCTTTTTTTTTTTTTTTTTTTTTTTTTTTTTTTTCTGTGTGGGAAATCATCATATGACTTCTCCCGCTCTGGGCGGAGCAGGAGGGCGTGTCAGACTTTTACTGACTAAAACCCACCCGTGTTCCTTCAGTTGCCTATGCCAGGGACCACGGTATCTCTTCCGAACAACCCGCGGCCCTGGCAGGCAACGGCCCTAACGGACCCCGTCACTTCTTGCTGACATCTCTTTGAGGCGCGCGTGGAACACAACGCGCCGTCGACTCGGGCCTGGTCCTTGCCGGGCGGCGAGCTGCCCATAGCTCGCCGCCCGCAAGCCCGCGCCTACGGTGGCCGGGAGTCGGCTGGTGACTTACAGAATTATTTTATTTTTAGTTTTTTGAGTTACACTTTTTTACATTAATGTGGGTGTGTTGGGTGTGCGGCGTGTGTGATGAGTGAGGGGTATGTTTAGTGTGTCCAGTGTGTGTGTGTGATGTCTTTGGGGTGTGCGAGGTATGAGAGGTGTGTGGTTGGTGTGGATGTGTGTATGATTGGATGTGCGTGTGGGTGTAGAGGTGCCAGTTGACTAATTTCCACTTATTGTAACAATAGTTCAATATCTGCATAGGTGCGTGATTTTAACCATTCTATTAGCATTTTCTTACCTTTATGAAGATGTTCAGTGTATATGTCTTTATTAATTTTATTATATAAACGTGCTGATTGAGTATTATATTGTGTAGCAGCAAAATTGGTTTTAGATTGTGGCACTTGCGCAATAATATCCTTTCTTCTCTTTAAAATTATGTTTTTATCATATGTAAGTGTCTTATGCTTTTTTAAGATCGAGGCACAGATATATAATTTCCTAACAGATAGCAGGCCACTAATCTCATATAGACATTCAGTAGGGAATCTCCGTTTCTTAAAGTACATTATTTTTATCAGACCTCTTTGCGCTCGTTCAACGTCTATAAATTTTGATTTCACTGCCCCACCCCATACAGGTATGTATACCTGTATGGGGTGGGGCAGTGAAATCTGTGATAACACTGACAACACGCAATCTGTGATAGTCTACTGTAGTAGACTATCACAGATTGCTGGGCTAATTGCTTCCCAATATTAGAAAAAAACGTTATTATCAGAGTTCACTGATGCAGTTGGAGAGGCTAGGATATTTAATAATTCAGTGCTTTGATTTTTAGGTTTATTTGAGTAGGTAATTAATTTTATATTTTATATTTGTAACCGAATTAGCAAGTAATTTTCTTTCGAATTTTCTTTTCAATTTTTTTATAAGATTATTACAGTAATATCTGTAACGAGTGTACGTTATTTTTAAAATGTCATTATATGGATCTGATCCATGGCTTTTTTGTAATTTATTTCGATTTTTAATGCATTTTAATAATCCTGGGGTGATCCACGGCTTAATTATTCGTTTGCTGCTAACGATAACTTTTGTGTTAGTGTTGTATTTAATAGAATCAATCAGTTTTTGAATGAGTTTGTCTGTTAGCAAATTCGGGTCGTCACAGAAAAGCAAGTCTCCAAGACTTTTTTCTTGTAAATATTTTAGTGCATTTTCAAAGTTTATGGTCGTGGTGATTTTACTAGCGGATTCCTTACTTTTTATTTTGGAAAGTGATAGAAATGTAGTACAGTGATCGGTAATTGAAGTTTTTAAGACAGCAATTGCAGCTGATGTTTTTTTTTTTTTTGAATCCTCGACATGTAGTGGTCTAAGCAGTTCCGTTCTCTGGTCGGTAATGTATGACCAGGTAAAATACCATACGTTAAGATACTTCAGTCGGTTTTTTTTATCATGAGACATTTCCAAATCCTTCGCTCTAATGTTGATATTTATGTCACCCGCTATTATTATGTTTCTTTGTGTAGGTAACGTATCTAAGTGCTGACTGAGTGAATCTATAAAACTATCCAGGTTGGTGGTGCATGGAGACCGGTATATACACAGAAGAGTGTTATCTAGTATGTCTAATTGGAGACAGGTCGCCTGGTCTAGCCGAATTTCTTGAATTTTTGATTTTAACGTTTTTTTAACGAATACAACCACTCCATCGTTTTGATTCATCTGCCTTGTTGATACAAAAGACTGATAATTGCTGAGTTGAGGTATATGTTTGTTCTTATTTAATTTTCATTTTGTTAATGATAACATCTGTTTCGAATTCAAATTCTAGTAAAGGTAGACTTGATGAATTCATATCGCATTTACTCGATACACATATAAAGATATCTCTCGATTACCTTCATCCAACCGTAAATCTTATGACAGCTCTTTGAAAGCAACTGAATTGCTAATTTGTCGTAAAACTAGCTTTTATAGCACTATCATTCGACATTTAATTGTTACAGCATTATTGTACAGTAAACGCTGTTCATTCGACAAAATAGCATCTCAGTTACTATACCGGCACGTAATGTCATATGATAGCTTTCTGTAAGGCTTTCATTGGACTTAACTATTGAAGTTGAGAAAACGCTTTAAAATTATCTATTACGCCCCAATGGTGCTCTAAAAATTATTTGAAAACCGTCTTACAGCGTAATAGTGATATGAAAGTTAGATAAAATCTTTTATAGCACTGTAAACGCCATTTTGTTACAACAACAACCGTATTTTCTTCTATTTTAATAAATATGGTGGAAAAATATTAAAAGAAGTGGAGTTTTCCGACGGAAAGTAAATAAGATTTACAGAGAAATGAAACAGTCAACATCTACATTGGCAGTAACCACAAATGAGCGATCAAATTATATAAGTGTGGGTTCTGTAGGAAATATTCACAGTTTTGATGATTACATTTTTGAACTTTCACCTAGTGTAGTGTCTTTTAATAAAATTATTCCTAATTTACTGCCAAATGATCCTCGTACTATTTTGAAAACGAATACATCAAAGATTAATATATTTACTGTTGGCTCTGGATTATACTGGCGTAACGGATTAACAGAACCTTTGCGAACATGGTTAGAAATGATTGATTGCAATTCAGATGTTTTAACACAGGCCTCCACCAGCCTGTGCAATACAGGCTAGGGTGCCCCCGCACCTGTTGCCTGCTGGCCTCCACCTGGGAGGAGTCGGATGACGTGTTCACAGAAGGAGGCGACTGCCGCCCAGGACCCCTCATCCCCCAGCATGGCGTTAACCAGACCGGGGAGTGAGAGGTCCGGTCCGATCACCGCAATGAGACTGCGGCGCGGCTCGGACCATGACGGGCATACCTCGAGGGTGTGCTGCGCCGAGTCCTCCGCCACGCCACAGTCGAGGCACGACGGCGTCTCCTCCCGTCCGATTCGGTGCAGGTACGATCCGAAACAATCGTGTCCGAACAGCACCTGCACCAGACGGAACGAGATGAACCCATGCGACCGCTCGAGCCAGTCTCGCAGGACCGGCCATTCATACACTCTGGCGAGCACCCACGCCTTGAGCTCCCAAGGAGGGGTGCCGGCCAGAGCGCATGCTGCCGCGAAGCCCGTCGTGCGTTAGGCCCGCGCCACCCGCTGAGCTATGGCCCTTTGGGGTGCCCGCAAGGCGGCGGCGTTCTCCCTCCTTTGGAGGGGGTCCTCCCAGATAGGGACCCCGTATAGGGCTATGCTCTTCAGGATGCCGGCGTAAAGTTGCCGGCATCGTGCGCTGGGCCCCCCCGAGTTGGGAAGCAGCCAGGACAGCGTGCCCGCAGCCTTCAGCAGGCGCGACGACAGCCCGCTAAAATGCGGGCCGAAGCGCCACCTGCTGTCGTTTACAAGGCCCAGATGTTTCATCTGGGCCTTGACCTCGATTCTGACGCCCTCCACGAAGATGTGGGTGTCAGGTGGGGGGCGCTGCCGAGGTCCGTGGAAGAACACGCCCTCGGTCTTGTGCAGCGCCACCATTAAACCTAGGCGGCGGATCCTCCCCGCGACCAAGGATCCGCCCGCCGAGACCAAGGTGGCCGCCTCCCTGAAACTCCCCCTCCCCTGCCGGTGAGGAGAGTGTCATTCGCGTAGCAGACGACACTCGTGCCTCGGAGGAGAGTTCCCCGCAGGAGCCAATCGTAGCCGACGTTCCAGAGGAGAGGTCCTATGACTGACCCCTGTGGAACGCCGGCTTCAACGGCGTACCGCCGGACTTGGCCAGTCCTATTAGGAGTTTAGGAGGAGGCCTATTAGGAGGCCACCAGGTTACCAGGAGGATCGCCAGATCCTCCAGGTAACTGGCCAGCAGACTGCGCAAGTATCGAGGCACTTCGTGGAATCGGAGCGCCTCTAGGATGGTGGAGTGGGGATCAGAGTTGAAGGCGTTGGCTATGTCGAATGACACAGCCAACAATCCGTCCCCCGCCTCCATCGCCTCCTTCACCTGGCCCTTGAGACAGGCCAGTGCGTCCACCGTGGAACGCTTAGCCCGAAAACCGAACTGAGCGTCCAACAAGTCCGGCCCGGTATCCCGGAGATGGCCCTTTAGGCGGGCAGCGATTATCCCTTCGTTATGGAATGTGCCTACTTCAAGTCTGTTCAACCTCAAGACCTTAAACAAATAATTTCTACCAGACTCGTACTGAGAACACAGTCCATCAATAAGTGGTGTAAGTCTTCAACAACTCCGCACTCCACACAGTTAGGCGAGTTCGTTTTTCTCATCATGAACGCAAACTTATTACATGGAATGTGTCCAGATCTGATTCTATGAGCCGTATGAACTAGCGGGCCGTAATCCACCACGCGGGCCCAGTGCGGGTTGGTAGATGTCACATGTATTCGAATTTTTGCTTCTAGGACTTGCCGGTTTCCTCACGATGTTTTCCTTCACCGTTTTGAGAGCAGTGGTGATGAAACAATTTACAGTAATCATTTTTTTTAGCAAAAATCGTTTCTTTTTCACCAATTTTTACAATAATCGTAAAATTTCTCAATAAGACCATTACCTACCTATTTTGATCTAATAATAATAATTTAATATTTTGCACTAAGGAACCCTAAACTAACAGCAATGGCGGTCCTAGAAGTCGTAAAATTGAAACCTCATTTCTATTTCTCAGTTAAAAGCTGAGTGAATGCTTTGTGATGATAAGTGAGTTGCTATTAATGGCGTAATAACTCATTATTTACTAAGAAATTTTGCGGCCCATGAAAATATTAACTAAAATGTAAGAAATGTAGTCGAATAATTTAATTCCGCTTATGAAAGTAAGACCTATGAGCCATTTAACAGGTCACGAATTGTCATTATGTCTGTAGCAATAGATATAGCATATTATGGCAAAATATCTAACATTTCTTTTCTTTTGTTCCACACTAAAGTGTTGTGTGTTTTTCCACACAACGCTTTATGTTTGAAGATAAAGAAAATGGACTATGACTGCTGCTTAGTTGCATTTACACGATCAAAGAGTGGACTAATTGCAACCGCACTGCTACAACAAATATGTCGAATGAGAGAGCTTCCACCGACTTGGGAAAAGCTGATGTGTGGAATAATGACAAACTGATGTCTATTATAGTACTAGTAACGTTCAAGTTGCGATTACTCTATATTCTTTCGACTATTTGGCTATTCATACGATAATCTTACGATATCTACATCGCTTAAAGCAGAGAGAAGTGCGCCCAAATCGCGCTGAGAGAACATGCACAGATCATTTACTCGACATTTAGGAAACCCACCAAACACAGGTAAATGCTTCTTTATAGTTACTATGTTTGCGATGTTAGCAAAGGGAGGGTTTGTTGAAACAGTAACAACGTCCTTTCTTTAGAAATAGTCAAGTATGTTCAGGTAAACAAAGGCGATATGTATACGTATTTTAATAGAAAAGGACATCGCCGAGTCACTCCAACTGTAATGTTTACTTGTACTTACCAAAAACTACTTAAATTGTCTATCGCGACTTGGCCTGTTCTATACAAATTAACATTTAGTTCTATTCCCACAATTTCCTGCCGGTTCCAGCAGCTCTAACAAATAATAGACCCGTAACACCGGTCACTCCACCTGCTGTCGTAATATAATTACATGCTATGTTGACAGCGACGAGCTCCGCCTTAACGCACTTAGACGCGATCTGCTTCTTCTCATTTAGCTAAAAACGCTGTAGAATTGTCTTCAACAATATTATGAGTAAACAAAGTAATAATAACATTGTAGGTAAATGAATGTTAATATTAAAAAAAACCGGCCAAGTGCGTGTCAGGCCACGTATAGAATAGGGTTCCGTAGTCACCCATAATGGCACGTGGATTTATAAGGCGGGGTTAGTATTATTACTATGAATAAAATCCGGTCCAATAGATAATTTTTTTCCCCCTTTTTTAAAGTATCTCACTTGGTGATACTTTATTTAGAATACAATCTAGCCTATTAGCTAATAAGTAATTTAAATATAACTTAAAGTGCTAAGTAACTATATAATTAAGAAATCGTCCAGTAACGTTTTTCTTATTCACTAATATAAGTTATGGGGAAGACACTTGTTTCACGTGTCCTTTATAAGATACAGCACTTGCACTAAAGTTTGAGTTCACTTACACTGCACTAAACTAACTCAAAAGGTTTTACCCGTTTTAGTCTTCGCACTAATTCAGTATTGTTAAGGAGTTGAATCGCCTCGACATTCACGATAGATAATTGTTATGATTTTATTTTTAATTGTCATGTAGCGACAAGAAACTAACTTTAAATTAAGAAAGTAAAGAAAGGGAAATTGAAGTTAAATAAAGTTTTATTTATAAAGCATAATAAAGGATGGAGATGGACTGGTCAGTGGTGTGTAGTGTGTGGATGAGGAAGGATGAAGATGAGTGATAGGTGGGTTAGGAGGCTGTGGTGGAGTTGCAGATGGAGCTGAAGAGGTAGACCGACGCGAGGCAGGTGCCGGTGACAGGTGCAGGTGCAGGTGAGGTCAGGTGCTGGTGCGTGTGCGGCACGGAGGATACCCGTAGGGGGCCCACGCGGCAGGAGTAGGACGCAGCACGGCAGCAGGAGAGAGCAGGCACGGCGGGGACGCAGTCAGCCCGCCAGGTGAGGCGGCCCTCGGATGAGCGCGACCCAGTAGTTTGAGGAGGGTCTTCTGAGGCGGCCCTTGGATGAGACGCAGCCCAATAGGTACAGGAGGTTCAGTACTTCAGAGTGCTCCGGCGAGGCGCGCCAGCGGTCCGACTGGTACGGAGGACGGAGGTGTAGAGAGAGTCCGTCAGGTACCGGAGCCTTTTAAAAGAGACACGCTAAGTGTTCCCGGGATAGATGGCTCTGGAGTATCAGGCCTATTTACTGTGTTCGCTTTAGACGCGAAACTGGAACTGATCCTTGCAATGCTTAGATTTATAATGTGAACTCGTAGAATAATACCATTTAGAAAATATGAATATGAAATATGCTGATGGCCAGTATTAGTTTTGTAGAAGTATGAATGTATTTTCAGCTAAACGTTACAAGCTGATAGGAACCTAAAAGAAATGGTTGTCATTGCGACGTTTTAAACGTCGTTGTCAGAACTGTCTTAATAAAATATTTATTAATAAAATACAATTAAATCTATAGTTATTTCGTATTAAAAGTATAGTGTTTATAGGAAAAATGATATCAATCAATGTGGGCGAAAGTCCCAGACCTTGGATGTCATTAAATCGTCGTAGTGTTATGTTAAAGTTTCATGACTGTGTCTGTGTACTGATTGTGGATAAAACGCGACCTGGTGTCGTGAGGAATAGTCAGATCAGCGCCTAACGGTAACGGAATGCTTGTCTGACCTGGAAGAATGAATAAAGATAACTGTGAGTATGTACATGATGTTACATAATATTTTACTTATTATTTCGTTATTTTTGTACGAAGTTTTCCAAGTAAGCCCATTTTACAAGTTAGGCCTCTATAATTCCTGAACTAAAAAAGTTATCTAAGCCGTCATAGTTTTCCTTCAAAGTTCATCACATGGACTACCATCATGAACTTCCTCAGATTTTTTGAGCTAGCCGTTTAGCTTTTACGAGGGAGTTACCCTATTTTAACAAAAAAATGCGCTTTATACATATATATGAATATCTCGCAAACGGATACCTAAATCAAAAAAGCAACCTCTGAATGCTAAAAATACCTATCTAATGATACCCCAAACCATGGGGTAAAAGCGAGAAAAAAAAAACCCACTTTACATAAAGGGAAGGTACCCCAAAAAAATTTTTTTCATGATTTTGCTTTAGCACTTTGTCGATGTGGTAAATACACATATTCATGCAGTTTCAACTTTGTAGCACTAAGTAAGCCGAGGACGGACAGACTGACGGACGGACATGACGAAACTATAAGGGTTCCGAGACGTGAACTACGGAACCCTAAAAACCGGCCAAGTGCGAGTCGGACTCACGCACAAAGGGTTCCGTACCATTATCTATAAAAATCACATGTGTTGTATGAGAGCCCCCCTTAAATATTTATTTTATTTTAATTTCATTATTTAATTTTAAAGTATATATATATACAACTGTTGCCGTTAATATCGAGCAAAAAACGACAAAAAATCACGTTTGTTGTATATGAGCCCCACTTAAATATTTTATTTTTCTGTTTGTAGTATTTGTTGTTATAGCGGCAACAGAAATACATCATCTGTGAAAATTTCAACAGACAGACAGATAGACGGACAGTGTAGTCTTAGTAATAGGGTCCCATTTTTACCTTTTGGGTACGGAACCTTAAAAAGATCTTTGTGATGGAGTTATTTCGGGATTGTATTAGCGCGATAATGGAATTCTTGCCGCCAAGTAGATAACGTAGCTGTGTACCAGATAAAGGTTATATGTAATTGCAGTGGATCATGATGACAAGTTTCATCTTGTTATCATGTCTAGGTACCGGACGCAATGACATAATGCGTATGTCAGACTTAAGTGTTAAATTGCCATACAAGCTATCGCATATTACCTACATGTGCCATATAGCACATATAGGTTATATGCGAAAGTTATCAATTAACTCTCAACCGGATACCCCAATAAGTGCTACGCTATGCTTTAGTTCCAACATGACTTGTAACCACGTAAACAACTTTAAATCCCTTCTAAATGCCTCGCAATACAATAACTTGCTTAACGCTAAAGGCAAAACACTTGACCATATAATATCGAATAGTTCCCGTAACGTAAAATTCGAGCCCTCAACTTTGCTACCTGTAGACGTAGACGTATACCATCCTCCGTTCGTTTGTGATACAAATATAAACGTATAAATCCCTCCCCTGAAAAAACAATACATCTATTGCTGCATCATGTCATTATACAGGAACAACACGGCTTTGTCAAACATAGATCTACTACCACAAACCTTCTATATTTGTCTAGTATTCTTATTTGATAGCATTGATGCTAATGAACAAGTGGACATTGGGTACACAGACTTTTGCAAGGCTTTTGACAACGTGGATCACGAATTATTACTTAATAAAATCGCCTTCAATGGAATCAGAGGAAACTTATTGCGTTTGTTCGCAACCTATATCACCAACCGCTGCCAGAGTGTCGTAATCAACGGATACAGGTCGAACATTACCAAGTTAACATCTGGTGTTCCACAGGGTTCTATTCTTGGGCCATTATTATTTGACATATTTGTCAACGACATAGGGAAATGTTTTCAGCATACTTAATTCCTTTTGTACGCAGACGATCTGAAGATGTACAAATCAGTGAAAACTGTTGACGATTGTACTCTTTTCCAGCAGGACTTGGACCGACTGTCCGACTACAGCTGTACCAGTAATAAGCCCAAGTTAAGTTTACCTAAGTGTAATTACATTACTTTCACCAAAAAAAGAACGTTATTAATTTTACATACACCCCTCGCTACGCACACCACACACATGTATGTATGTCACACACCACTCGCTAAATTGAACTCTATTCGGGATCTGGGTGTTATATTTGACTCGAAACTCTGTTTAGACCCTGCATATCGACAAAATTGTAAACAAAGCTTATCAGATGTACGGATTTATTATGCGGTACACCCTTTTTTTTTTTTTTTTCTGGTGGGAAATCATCAAATGACCCCTCCCGCTCTGGGTGGAGCGGAAGGGAGTGTCAGACTCTTACTGACTAAAACCCACCCATGTTCTTTCCTTCGCCCTTTATGTTCCGGGGTGGCGGTAACCTTTTCGGACAATCCCGCTGACCCGGCAGGCTTCGGCCCTAAGGGGCCCCTCAAATTATGCTGACAACTCTTTGAGGCGCGCGTGGAACACTTATGCGCCGTCCGGCACGGGCCTGGTCCTGATTGGACGGTGAGCTACCCATTGCTCTCCGCCCGCAGGCCCGCGCCTACAGTAGCCGAGAATCGTCACGCGGCTCCCGACGCCCGAAGCGTCTCTCGCGGCGGCTGGGACGGGAGGCTCTCTCCCTCATGCGGTCCACCCTTAACTTTAAAAGAACCTCATCTTATTTATGCCTGTATAAAGCCCTAGTTTGATCTCAATTGGAGTATGCGGTTTCGATATGGAGCCCCTTTTATAAGAAACTAGCTTCTGCCCGCGACTTCGTCCGCGTGAAATTTCTTATTCCCCCGACTCACCCCGTCGCAACGCATCGCCCGCCCGCGCTATTAGCTATTTCGTTTTCGGACTTTTTTTACCTACATGCTCGGCCCCTAAGAGTTCTATCGTGATGATAAATACCCCTAAAGAACCCCTCCTAAAGAATTCGGCTATCAAATGTAAAAATATTTTTTTCAAATCTGAATGGTAGTTCCAGAGATTAGCGCGTTCAAACAAACAAACTATTCAGCATTATTATTAGTATATGTAGATATAGATTTTGTTGCAGAGTAATTTTAAAATTATGATATCTCCTAAGATGTTGATTGAAAATCAAGTGATGTCGAGGACAATTTTGTTCACAATTAAATACTTGTGATGAATAACGTATAAAATTTATTTGGATAATATTATCATGTTGATAAAACACCTTCGCAAATAATGTATTAATTTCGAACAAATTTGATTACTATTACTTTATTTCATTTAAATACCTACAAATTACATTTTTAAATATTTTTATAAACAAAAAGATAAAAAAACATTTAAAAATATAAAAAATAGTAGCCCACCGGTATCGGGAACAGGGTCCAAGCTACCGGCGGTCAGGGCTCCAGAGAGAGGAACCTCCTGACAATGCGAGCCGTGTCCAGAAGTACCGCTTTCTGAATCAAGCCCTTGATCCAGCTGCCCAACGAGAGCCTCCTCAGGTGTTGGTCGAGGCTCTTGGCTATTAAGCCATTGGCTGTCACGACTATCGGCACAATGATTGCTGAGTCCACATGCCACATGTCGACAACCTCGCGAGCCAAGTCAAGATACTTGATTTGTTTATCTTTCTCGGCTTTCACGAGGTTCTCATCATGCGGGACGGTTATGTCAACAATCATTGCACGCCGCTCTGATCGATCCACCACCACTATATCAGGCTTATTGGCAACAATAGTCCTGTCAGTGATGATGGATCGATCCCAGTACAATGTGATATTTCCATTTTCGAGAACTGGGTCGGGCACATACCTGTAGTACGGCACCTCCGATTCCACAAGGTTGTATTTCAGAGCAAGTTGCTGATGTATTATCCTAGCTACAAGGTTGTGTCTATGCAAGTACTCTCCGTTAGCTAGACGAGAACACCCGGAGATAATATGCCTGATTGATTCCCCCGGCCGGTGGCATGCCCGACAGATGTCAACCGTGCCGTCTTTCACAATAAATCTCCGGTAATTGTTCGTCATCATAACTTCGTCCATAATTGCACAGACAAAACCTTCGGTTTCTCCAAAGAGGTCACCGAACCGCAGCCAGGCTACGGACGCTAGTAAATCTACATCGGGTCCATGTAGGGCCCGGTAAAAGCGTCCGTGAAGCTCCTTACTTTGCCATACTTCCATGCGATCATTGGTGTCAAGCACTACTGGCTTGCGCCAGTTCTCTTTAGCCAAGGAGAGCGGGGTGAGGCCCTTGTCCACCGCGACTACATCTCGATGCATCCCCACGTCGGTTTCTAGGAAATATTCCCTGAGACTGCATATCTCGCGATTGTGGAGGGTCTTAGCGTTTAAAAAGCCTCGACCTCCACACTTTCGCGGGATATACAGCCTCATTACCGATGACCGTGGGTGATGCAATCGATTTGCGGTCAACAGCGTCCGGACCCTCCTATCCAGGGCGTCTAGTTCGGTTTGAGTCCATTTGAGTATGCCGAAAGAGTACATCAAAACCGGCATGACCCAACTGTTGAAGGCACGCACCTTGTTTCCGCCTGATAGAAGACTATTAAGTACTTTTTTCAGGCGGCCAAAGAAGCGCTCCTTCAACGATTGCTTCATGTCAGTAACATTGATGCCTAACGCTTCCGACATACCCAAATACTTATAGGTTTCGGATGCGGAGAGGGCTCTAAGGTTTGTGGAATCCGAGAGTTGAGTTCCCACGGATTCCACAATCTCCCCTCGCTTTACATGCATGACCGCACATTTGTCCACACCAAATTCCATCCTGATGGCGCTACTGAAGGTTTCAGTAATTTTCAGTAGCTCCATCAGTTGCAAATTGTTGGGGGCAAAGAGTTTTAGGTCATCCATGTAGAGGAGGTGAGATATAACCTGACCACCTCTCCTCAACCGATAGCCTAGACCTGAATCTTCAAGCAGCGTGCTTAGAGGATTCAAGGCTAAGCAGAACCAAAGCGGACTCAAACTGTCGCCCTGGAATATGCCTCGCTCGATCCTTATCGGCTCGCTATTCCTCTGGATATTTCGACATCCTGGATAGCGAAGGACCGTCCTCCATTGCCCCATACACGTCATCAGAAAGGTGCGCAGAGTTGTATCTACTTTATACAACTCCAGCACCCTCATGAGCCATGTATGTGGTACCGAGTCATAGGCCTTCTTATAATCTATTATATTATTAAAAAAAGGTTATTAGGTAAGGTGAGTCAATCTTAAAAGATAGACATATGCTGTCGCGGACTTTTTGTTAGAATTTTTAAAGAGGAACAATTCCATTTTCAATAATTTTTGCGTAACTTAAACCATTTACCAAGCGCACGCAACCGAAGCTCTCAGAAAGGAAAACTTTTTCCCGTATTTGCAACATTTTCCATTGATGCTCCACTTCTATTGGTCGCAGCGTGATGTTATATAGCCTAAAGCTTTTGTCGATAAATGGACTACCAAACAAAAAAAAAATGTTTCAATTCGAACCAGTAGTTCCTGAGATTAGCGTGTTCAACCAAACAAACTAACAAACAAATTCTTCAGTTTAGATAAATCGACAGGGTCATCAATCCGCGGAAAGTCTTATCACCGAAATTCAGAAAAATTACGTATTTGCACAACGCCATCTATGAGTGAATGGATAAAACGTCTGCACAAAGCATGTGCACGCTATGAATAAAAGTTGTATTCCTGAATGTTTTAGCGGCATTTTGCGTTTTTAGTAATTTTATATTATCTCCGAAAATATATGACCAATTGACATACTTACAGCCCAAATATTATCTCCTTGATATCTTTGTGATCATAAAATAATTTATTTTGATAAGGATTCATATTTAAAATTTATATTTTCATCCAAACGTAAGCATGTCAAAAAATTCCTTTTTTAAAACATAAAAGCGATATTAAAAGATAAAATATAGAAATATGGTGTCGCGAATTTTTTTGTAGAGCTATTTAAGGCGGACCAGATTGCCATACATTGTTTTTAGTTATATACAACTGTTTAGGCAGCGCATGCAAATAATTCTGTTTTAAGAGGTATTCATTTCCGACTTGCTAGACAAAAGTTGTGATAGCTCAGCTAAAATGCATGATGTAAACATAATTTATAGCCTATAACACTCACACATAATGTAGCTTTCTACCAGTGAAAACATTTTTTGAATTTTATAATTAACTCCGGAGATTACCTCCTACATACAAACAAACAAATTTTACCTATAATATTATATTGAGTAATTAAGTGTTACAGGGAAATTATTGAAAACGTATAATACAAATTTCTACGTGCTATGCACTACAGGTCCCACAGATCTTACCTACCTTATGCCCAGTTACTCAGCAAGTACAACTTTTATCATTAAACTGCCGTAGAAAATACCTTGAAGCTGTCATGCTATACAAAATTGTTAGAAATATATTCAACTGCATAAACCTTAATAACATGATCTGCTGCGAACCTAGAACCTTCCACAGGCGTCAGGTGCGCGCAGGTACGCTGTTTGCAAAACCCTCCTGCTGAACTAACTCCGGCCTGCGCCCACCCATCCGCCGCATGGTTGACTCGTACAATAAAACTTTTGTAAATATTGACATCTTCAATAGCCCAATAGGGAAATTCAAAGGTCTTATCTTCAAAACTCTTGAAAATTAATACATAATTATATAGATGTAATCTTCAAACTATTTTTTTAAATCTGTCTTGGTTGTATACTTCTTATTTGTCATCTTTCTTTTATATATTTTTGTTTTATTATTTTTTACTTTTTTTCTCACCCCTGGCGATTATTGATTTTTTTTTATATTATTATGATAACCCGAGGACAGTGTTGTGGGTCACATTATTAGCAAATGCAAATATTGTTATACTAGTTTTAAGTTTTCATAATTTAACTGTTTGCTGTTCCTCTTAATAAAAATAAAAAAATAAAATGCCTTATGGTAGAATCACTTGAAACGTGTAAATAATATTTAACAACACCATTGTAACAGTGTGTTCTGCAAAAATAAATAATTTGATTTGATTTGGTTTGAATAAAACTGAAAAAGTAAACGGTGTGCAACACGTATATAAACTCAGAAAGTACTTTTGCCTTTGAAAATGTATTTTCCCTCTATAAAAGTCGCACCGAACATTTTCAGAGCTACCATTCAAGCGAAAAATCTATAATTTAGCCTAAGCCCTAGTCGATACGTGCGGTTTAAGCGTAACTGTCGCTTGGCCGCAAAGTGTCGCTTAGACGATATTAATTTACGAGCGCGATAAGCGACGCTCGCCGTTGTGAACTCGCCCCAGTATTAATCATATTCGGATGACTTAGACTCTCCCGCTCGAGTCGGGGCTTGCTTTTTGCTTAAGAACCCAATTTATTGATGTTTGTGGTGTACATATTGGCAAGAGTGGGTGTTGGCGCTTAATAGTGACGCTTCCAAGAAATGTGTGTTGTAACATAAACCCACAACGTAACACGAGTGTGGTCCCTGAAGGGAACTACAGATGTGTATACTAGTTACTAGTATACACACACTGGTGATACACAAAGGTAGACTCGAGCCGTGCATTGATTTTAAACAACGTCTGATATTACAGAACTGGGGCACACATATGTAGTCTTTTTAAGTAAACAAGAACTTTATACATTATTTTGAAAGCTGTTTCTGAAATTGGATCTCAATTTTCGTATCAATTTTATTGGAGTCTAGACCGAGAGCCTAAAATTATACGTACGTGTGGTCCAATCTGTACTTACCACAATGGTATCAAAGTGTACGGACTGGAACATTACCTAACCCACACAATTTATACTGGTCGGGGCCATTACATTAGCGCAGCGGGGCAGGTCTGACGGTCAGGCGGTCAGCCGGTCAGACGCTGTGCGGTCCGGTCCAGCCGTGCAGCCGGTAAATAAGCCGTTTGTACGCATTTGAGCGTGGCCCGACACGGAGGTCGCACTTTATTGTTACTATGGTGCCACCGGGAATACTACATATTTGCGCGCTCGTGCACACTCGTGCAGATTTGTGAGAGGCTTTGCATAAACAAACAGAGCTTCAAATTTAATTTCGTGTGTTATGCCAACTGATGTAATTGGTTCAACAGTAATAAATAGTTACAGTCAGGGTCATTAATGCATTATCACCTTAAGGACTGTATTGCTGTGAACGCGTGTGCATTAAGTGATATATCAAACAGAATGCTCAATTCATTACTGATTACAAACTGACAAATTATACTATGTATTTGCCACCTAGTTGTAGGAGACTAATTGCTAATCTTTTAGCATACAATATACTCAGTGACACTGATACTTGCAGTGTACCATCGATTACTGTTAGTACTGAGCAATAGATGATAGAGCAATATATGGCCGCAGGCGCGATTCTTTAAGGGAACTGTTTAGAGATATTAACATCATGACGGTACCTTGTCAATACATATATGAAAACATCATATACGTAAGATTTTTTTTTTAATTTATTCAATAAAAGAGGTGAAAGACACAACTATAGGACTAGAAATTGGGACCAATTAGTTCAGACAGGTTTCAGACTGGCTAAAGTAGACTCATCCTTCATGGGGTACTGTTTCAAATCAAATCAAATCTCAAATCGTTTATTGCGTTTCGTTACGTTTCGTGTGTTTAAAATATTACAATATAATTCCTCCCCACATACTCCATCTGAAAGAAACGAAATTTAAATCTTGTATTAAACGCACACTATGTAGCCAAGCATATTATAAGTTAGGGGATTACATCGCTGACAAAAATGCTTGGCTCAATGCTGGTCCTGCTCCACGGGGGCGCATAAACTAATTAGTATTCGGAAACATTGTTGGAGCTGCTGAACATTGGAAAAACCTATATTTGCATTGTATAAATTCGATTTCTTAGTATTGTATAATTGCATAGCACACGTGTGAGCACTATGTACTTTCTATAAAGCTACCATTTACTGGTACGTCTTTTATCGACTTGAATGTGCCTGGCGGCTGAGAGTATGTCATGCTCACTCGTAATGTCGCGCTGGTGGTGGCGTGTGTGTTGGATCATTAAGTTCCCTTCAAAATGGCTGAGCTGAATGGTGCTGAACCATACGTCATGTTGGTGAGCGGGCGCCGTCAGTGGGGACTAGTCATCTCTTAACTACCACGGCTTATTTTAATTTCTGAATTGTTTTTATGTTTTCTATAACGGACGCTTTTAACGTGCACGTCATTTTACATCGTTCTCACATGGTTAATTTCAACACGAATGATGTAATCAAATATTTTGTAACAATTTATGATTTAAGAGAGTGTCCATGGAGTTTCTTGCCCGTTCTTCTCCATCGGTACCTACGCTTTGGAATGGGCAACTAGCTTCATCTTTCTGACTGACCGACCCTTTGACAATTCAAAAGTGCCTGTAATTGGCTTAGTTGAAATAAATGATTTGAGTTTGAGTTTGATTTCCGGCACTATACACATATATATTAGAAACTGCACTTTTTGTAAAAAGAAATCCGCATTTATTTATTAAACTGTCAGCAGTCAAAAAAACTGAATTGCGTGCTCAGTACAAAAATCAGTTATGTAACATAAAATGTAAAACTGCTTTGATGTACAAAAGCTTTTTCGGAATGGCTCCTAGAATATAATTATAATAAAATTCCTAATTCCGAATAATGACATTGTCAAAATTTAAAATCGTACTGCAGAAACTTCTTATTGATAAATGTTTCTATACACCAGGCGAGTTTTTAAACGATAAAATTTTCACATCTGACATTTTTTTTAATAATGGTGCTATGTTTCCTTTTGTTAATGACATTTTGCTTAGTTTAATTACTTTGCATGTTACCATATTTGTATGTCTTAAGACAAAATATAGCGTACTATTTTATATGTATGACCTATGTTCTATGTTCTATGTTATGGGATTGGTTTCCGCACTTAGTCCTTCAGGTGGACCATTGTACGTGGGCCATGGCGGCCGTCGGTGGTTTATTCCAACCAGCCCACCTCCCTCCAGAAGCTTATTAGGTCTCCTGGTCTGTTAAGAACATCTGTGTATGATCTGGGTGTCCCGAGGGTTTCCGACCTAATCTGGGTGATGCCTGTGCACTCAAAGGACTACCCCCACTTCGGAGTGGAATAAATGTTTTAAAAACTGGTTCGAACGCATGCAAAAGTGTATTAAATACCGCGGAGAATTATTTGAAAAACAATAAATGGTAATAATCTATTAGATTGTCTATACTTATTTCAAACGACACAACATAAAAGGCAGCCCTCGTATGTCAAAAAATATTCAAAAAGATGCTAGTGCTTTTGCTAAATCAAAATTTTTAGGCGATACAATTAAAAATTTATTAGAATTTTCAATTGTATCGCCTAAAAATTTTAAAAGGGCCCAACATCGTCCTAGATAAAGAAGTGCTTGAAACTGTAGGCTCGGCAATTTTTCTAGGACTAACAGTAGATGCCAAACTTCAGTTGGGACCTCATATATCAAGTCTCGCAGGAAGGCTAAGTTCGGCTGCCTACGCTGTCATGAAAGTAAGACAATACACTGACGTTGATACAGCTCGTTTAGTCTATTTTAGTTATTTTCACAGCGTTATGTCCTACGGTATTCTGCTGTGGGGCAAAGTTGCTGATATACAAAATATATTTGTCCTTCAAAAACGAGCTGTTCGAGCAATTTACCAGCTAGGTGCCAGAGTTTCTCTAAGAGATTTTTTTAAAGATATTGGTATTCACACGGTTGCGTCACAATTCATCTTCGCCAACATCTTATATATTAGGCAAAATTTACACTTGTACACTAAAACAGTGATATTCACAGTGTTAACCCTACAAATAAGGACAAACTACATGCCCCCTTTCACTGGCTTCATAAGGTTCATAACTCATTTGTTGGGCTTGGTATAACCTTTTATAACAAGATATCCTCTTCTTTGCTAGACTTGCCTTTCAATGCGTTTAAAGCTCAAGTAAAATCAAGCCTTTGTTCAAAAGCATACTATTCCATCAACGACTACTTACACGATAAGAATAGTTGGCTTAGTTAACGCAAGACAATGTTTGTGTTCTTTCTCCAGAATTAGCTTACTGACAGGTTATTGTTATTAGTATTAACATATTTATTTATTTTACTTCGATGGTCCTAGTTTATCATTTAGGACTTCAAGTGACAGCTGTGTGAACACAGCAATGTATAAATATGTAAGCTGTCACGGCCTTTATGCCTGGAGGCTTTTATTTACATTTTAATTTTAATTAATTATTTTTTAGCTTTAGTACGTATAGTTTTTTATTATATTGTTGGTATATTGGCGGGGCTAGCTGACATATGGCAAATAATTTAATTGTATGTTCTGTGTCTTGTAATGTTAATTACTTAACATAGGTACCTATCTATGTAGAAAATTAGAAAATTGATTGATACAATACTAGGTACCTACCTAGTATTGTATCAATCAATTTTCTAACTGAACAGACAGCTGTGCTGCGTGGGAGTTTGTTGCGGCACTTCTTCTTCCCAGCGACAGCGCTAGGAAGTGGTGAAGGGCGGGCGTTTTTGGGGGACTGTCTTTTGTAATTTTGACGTTCGAAAAGTGCTGATTCTCAGCCTAATTTGAATAAATGACTTTTGATTTTGATTTTGCTCACCTCAGAATTCGCACACTAGCTGGCGTCGAACGAATCAAAAAAAATACCGTCGCTTTTGCACACAGGCTATGTAATTACGTATGATCTTGGTTGGTTCATACCATTGCTAAAATTGAAATCTTTACTTCAATTACCGATAGCTGGTAGTCTTACGTATTGGATTATTGAATGCATAGGTCTGCGTTCCAATCTCGAGTTGGGACTTTCATTTTTCTTTTCCAAAAATAATCTTTATCGGTTTTTTTTATTATTCGTTTTTATAGAAAACAATAAGATAATAAACGAGAATAATAATTTAATAATTATTTTATTTTCTTTATTTCATTTACATACTTACAAATTATATTTTTAAATATTTTTATAAACAAAAAGATAAAAAAACATTTAAAAATATAAAAAAATAGTAGCCCACCGGTATCGGGAACAGGGTCCAAGCTTTTATATATTATTATTTATTATATATTGTTTTAAAAATAAAAATATTATATAAGTGATTTCAAAATGTTTATTCGTTATAATTTTATAAACTGGAAATAAATAAACTTCTAGCCAAAACAGTTTATTTTCTCATAATCTTAGTAATATAATAATATTGTGCTATAATTACTAATGTGTGTGGGTACTCTAAGAAATCACAAGTAGCAAATCAACTCACGTAAATAAAAAAAGTGCGGACTCCTTGTCACAACATTTAAATTACTCAGTAGTACTACTATTTGTTTGCTGCCAGTGCGTTCGTTTTAACTTTAGTTGCCTAGATCTCAAACGTCACAGTCGTATTTATTAGGACAGCTTAAGTATTCATTTTCATTCTGAAAAGAAAATTGAAACTAAACCTCAAAATTATCCTTATTTCGGAAAAAACAATATTATTTAAATATTACTAAAATCAATTTGTAATTTATAGCTCAATACTTTGTATAACCCCCATTATTATCATGCTATCAAGTAAACGCTGGTCCATGGAACCAATTTATATTTTTTCCTCTTAAATATTTCCATGCAATGCAACTTTTTTAACTGCTCATCCAGATCTCTCATTCCGTGCTTCCCATCGCTGTATCGCAAAATGTAAACGTTCTTGTTTATCTTTTTCAATCAAATATGGGCGAAACGAAAACCAGCTCAAAAAGCTGATTTTCGTTTGCACGGCAAACGAAACCGATAACCGCTAGGCTATCATGCCATATAACCTAATGGTTGAATTTGTGAAATACAATCAGTTGCAAACGAATGTGAGAAAGTGTGTCTATATTATAGAAATTACTCATTTGAAGAAGGTCGTAAGTTAAACAAAAGTGTCAATCTATTGCTTCGTGACAATGTCACTCCACTTATGACCCTAACTGTACCTATGATACACTACTCACTGTTCATCTAGCAAGCCAGTGAATATTAGGAAGGTACACCAAGGTAACATTAATATTGACCGGCTGCCCCTTTTCCTGACCAATTCATGTGGTTTTAAAACCGAAAATTACAAGTCCTTCCTTAATTACGTGAACATACTCGTGGAGCGGAGTGCGTACATCTTGGTAGCGTCAACACTGAGTAAGCACTAATTATCGTAAATACACAGCGGAGGAGCGCGAGGGACGGCGCTGGTCAGCGCTGGGCCACTATCTCGCAGGGACACTGTTGATTTAGGCCTGTTTGTACCGCACCTGATACATCGGGCCTAAACACATCAATTGCGTCCGCCACTTTATGAGTCTGCTCTGTCGGTACAACTGCGATACAACACCCGACATGTTCCGACACACTGATTGTGGACTTACGATCTGGCGGACCAGCAGTTTTGAACAAACACACCCCTAATATTTTCAACTTTTGCCTACTCATATTTTTTGTGAATGGATCTGAATGGCCTGGTTGGAAATAACGACTTGAAAAGCACTAATTTAAAAAGGCTGCGTTTGTATTTCAAAGCGAACTAGAGTAATCCAGAACGTAGAGTCAGAGAAAATGGCACATAAGAATAACTGTTCCTCTCAAATTATAAGCGAACACGGAGTGGGACCGTCGGCCGGCACTCCCGCATTCCCGCGGCTCACACACGCAGGGTACACAATTAAAACGTCAGCCGAACTGCGCGCTTGTGTGACGGACATAATTAGGGCTGCCCCGTCCCTGTTGTTTTATAATTTACAGTGAGCAGCGCCGCCGCGCGTCGAGCCAGCCCTGCCAAATGCCAGCGATAAAAGCCTTCCCTTTGCGAAATGGAAAATTTGGATAATAGAACATTATTCTAGAACACCTAGTTCGAATGCGGGAGCTGCAAGCTCCTTTTGATCTCGGACAAAGGCCAGTAACGCGATCGCCGAGGAAATCAAATGGCAGAGCTCACGAACTTATCTAATGCGATCCATTCTGAGAGTTCTTGTCACAAAAAAAGTCATTCCAACTCGATGAGATTAGCCTTAAAGAGCAATTGAAGGCGCGTGGTGGACGCGCACGAGCGGCGCACGAGCGACGCACGAGCGGCGCAGGGCGATCAAGTGCGCGCCCGCTGTTGTATGAAGTCACATCAGTTTCTCAAGAATAATAAAACACTTTAAAGGTGAAACTTTCGTCGGCTAATGAGTGTCCTCCCACCAGTACCGCGCTGCGTCCTACCCGCGCAGGGTTTTACAAAATAAATTGTGGAAGTACTCATCAACTCTTTGCTTTGTTATTTCTATGGGTGTAATAAAGCTTCCGTCGGGGAAATTATTTAATAATGTTGTAAGTGTCTATTATATCCTTTAACCGGTACGAAACAGCGCGCTAGTGAAAATGAAAATTAAAAATTACAAACCCTACAAATTAAAAACCCTTTTTTCATGAAAATAGCTTAGTGGGCAGGTGGGCTATTTTAATGAGAATAAAGAATTGAGCATCCCTCACGAGAAATAATCCACATCCACGTACATAGAGGGTCAATCACGCGCACTGATTACACGGAGCTGTATAAAGGAGTTGAGAGAAAGCGGAGCATTTGGCATGCAAATGTATTCCGTTGTACATCGCGAGTTAATCCTTGACGAATGCTAAATACGTTAACTCGCGCCCGTGTTCAGGAGCCGGGAGAAAAAACGTGTGGGCACCGGACCGGCGGCGGCGGCGGCGGCTAGCGACAGCGCGGCGGGGCCGGGCGTGCCTCGCGGCAGTCGCGCGGCGCCCGCCGCAAAGTCCGCTTGTCGCTGCGTCGCACCGCCGCTGGAACCGTCGCGCCGCTCCGTTCACTCGAGCTCGTCGACTCGATCAGCCGCGTTCGGAACACCTGTGACGTGATAGTGTTATGGTGGAAGTTTTCGGAATGCTAGTGTGGTGTGAATAAAAGAACGGGGCTACCACGGAGAGCCGGCACCGCTCGAGGTGGGTTACATGTATTATTTAGGAGATCACTCTGCTGTCGCCGTTCAGCGAGTTATTAAGACAGGCTGCGACGAGCCGCGTGAATGTATAATGTGATAAGTTGAGCAGCGAGCAGGTCCGCGCGGCGCGCCTGTGTCGCCGGAGCCAGCGATGCGAGCTGGCCGCGACAGATAAGCGGGTGGTTATTCGTCCCCGTACGTCCATTACGGACTCAAAATAGTCGGCACTACTCGTAACCGTTATTTTGAGAAGCCTCTTTTCTAAAAACTATATTTACACTATACAACAACGAGAAAATATTTTCTACTGAAATAGACTGAAACTTTTGTAATGACGACGGTCATTATAAAAGTTTAATATGAATTCCTCAACGAAGCATGCTCATATTGCTCATGTTCTACTTATTTTGATAACTGAGTGTACGCTCGATCATGTTCATCATGATCACGAGAAGTATGTGATGCATGCAAGAACGCTATCTAGAATAGAGTCCGCAAGACGTAAAGTGAACATAAATACTTAATAAGATCTTTTAAGCTTAAATTACATACATTAGATAAAATGTTCATACATGTTATGTCCTATTACGTTGACCCAAAAGACACGCCTTCATAAAACTTTATATTTTCACGAGGCTTTACAAAATATGTTCACTAACAAAAAGCTTGGTTTATTATCCACGAAAAATTTTACTTCATACACATTCTTGCAAATATTTGGCGTATGCCCAGAATGACGGTAGTTGCGTTTTTGCTAACTAAGCGTTACACCGCCTTCTAAGTTAAGCAAACGGTAATTTAATATAATACAACCGACTCGGTTCGCGAGTGTAGTAGGTAATCTAGCTGACAACAACACACTATATTATGTTATTACAAATGGTCTGCCTACCCGCTTTCCAATTAACGTTGGGAATAATGGCGGAGAATCAGAGCAAGTAATTAATGCCAAGAGCATGATAATTGTTATTAATTATTGTCGCACTGTATTGTTCATAGTTCATATCGGATAATGGCTTGTTGTGTAATATTAACGTCATCGGCAGCAACCACTAATGGTCTCTCGAACTTTACATTTGACATATTATATTATGTATGTATTCTGAGACTTATGATATATGAGATTACAGAGAAGAGTTCCTGGAAACCAAGCGCAGCCATTTAATAAGGAATGAAAAAGTGCCACATATCGACCTACGTATGTAGCCGAGAACTATTTGGCGACGAAGCCAACGACCCGTTTATAGACTCATTAGGGCTAAGTCTGGGTCTTTCAGAAAATCCAGCTTCAATTAGTAAGCTTACAAGATCTAGCTTTAAACTCTGAACTTTGGAGAAAAGCAAACACAATGCATTTAAATAAAATATATAAAGTAGCTTAACAGTAGGTAGTTAAGCTACTTTATATATTTTATTTATTAATATCGTAAATGCTGCTTCAAGTTTTCAAGAAAAAAAGGGATCCTTTTCTAGGGATTGAGTGATTGCAATATAAAGCTCAATTACGGACAGTTTCTGGATCTTATCAGAGTGCCTTAGTCCAACACAGCTATACCTGGGGTGTGAGTGTCTGGGCTACAAGGGCAGAGGCTCGATGGCGGGCGTGATAAGCGCCAATAAACTTGCTTTATGTCCTCAATAAAACTGCGGGAGCGGCACACTCACTGGCTGTGCCCGCACTTGCCAAGACGTTGTTACATATTTTAACTTACTTAGCTGCCCCAATGTTGTTGTAATTCAAGGAGGCAACGGAGCAAAATGAGTGCATAATTAAAAGCAACTTAGGGGGGAGACATTCTTTATTGTCATGAACCGTATGCATCTTAGAAATATAAGAGAAAGCTAGTAGATCTAGTTGTTGGTTTTAATCAAGTAGCACTGCAGGCAATTCTAAGCCAGTTAAAATAAAGAGCTCATTTTTAAATAGTGGTACACTTTTCTTGCACACTCCAATCATTTCAACTGTTTTAAGAAGCCACCGGTTAAGGTATACCATAAAAAACTGAACTTTATGATATAATCAATAACCGTGGTTAACCTCGATGACTTATTGTTTGTACAAAACGATGTTCTGCTGTCGCTCCCCCGTTCAACTTAATAACTGTGTCGGTTGCTACACTGCGCTGCGATGGACATGCAATTTGTCGCATCATCGCACCGCAGTCTTGCACACATGACGTGCTTGCTACATGCACATCGCACCGCAGTCCTGCACACATGACGTACTTGCTACATGCACTCTGCAGCCATCGCTAGGAGTCACGTACCGCAATTTCGCATCGGATTTAAAGATCGCCACAAACGTGATGGCTCGTACATCGAACACAAACAGCCACCAACCCATTTCACAAGCTTTGATTGAACTCCATCCAGTGTTAGTTCAAATCGTGCCAAAACTTAAGCACCGAAAACATATTTTAACATTATATTATTATAACCAGTTATTTTCCGAAAACACTGAGTGTGAGTGGATATGTAAATGATAACAATGTATCATTGCTTTTACGCTTTTTGTTCTTTTAGAGATAGTCAAATATTTTAGCAGCGTCTCAGCTTAACACAATATCGCCCAAAAACGACGTTTGAACAAAAACTTTAGTAGAACATTGTGCGTGTGTACCCGTATACCAGTTGTTAAAGCATTTTTACGCATATATATAGCATACGGCTTTAAAATCATTAAAAGCCGTCAAGAAAATATTCCTTTCACTTAACTTTCCCTAAAACTTGCAAGTAATTAAGCTATAAACGAATACACGTAACCGAGCCCGACACGCTCCGTGCTCGGTGCTGGCGCTGCTGCCGGCTGTTTGCGTATGATAAACTTGGACATGTGCTAGCATAACATTATCACATAATTACAGGCACACGCTTTTGTACATAGCCTTGTTTTCTTTTAGGTCTTTGGTGTTAGGGACTGGCTAATGGGGCAGTAAATTGTCAAGTGAGTCGGAAGCCACATTATAGTAACTAACACGCATTTTAGTGAAAGCAAATTCTTATTTTATACACGAGGATTTTAGGTGGGCTTTTTTACCAATACAATGGATACTATGTTGTTAAGTTCTCTTTTATGATACGTTAGAAAAAGTACAGAACAGAACAGGGAAGCGTGGCAGAGGAAAGGGGAGGCTTATACCCAGCGGTGGGTGACTCCAGGCTGAAACGATGACGAGGAAGAGTACTGTCTGATGCACTAGTAACTAGTACACGGGTGTTTATTAAGACAGAAGTTACTCACTTTGATCAGGTTTTCTCGATCAATATTATTTCTGTTTATTTTCTAATGTTGCTAGTAATTTACTTGGACTGAAGGAAAAAGCAATAAAACGCAGTTACCTGCTCATGTTATTAAACTACCATTTTTCAAAGACGTAAAACGATTAATTGGACACGGCTCCCGGCTCTACGATATTAAAACGTATTTCAAATGAAAAGCCAGACGTATTCATTACGTTACCCGCTGCGGCTCCAGTCGGCTCCACTTGCGAGCCTTTGTCACTACCCTGACTCCATTCACTTCTTTTTAATTCAATGTAAAAGCAATAAACATTTCATGAAAAACTAATAAACATATTAAATAATAATTCAATGAATTTAAATATGTTTTAGTTTTGGTACTTACATGTTACTTTTGGACAATATTTTCGTTTAGACTAGAATTTGCAATCCGACAGGCAAATTACACATTTAAAATAATGTGAATATTAATCAAACTAATAACAGAATAAACGAATAAAACTTTGTGAACTTAGTGAGAATTTCAAAAGAATTTCATCGTAATTAGTATACTTTTGAAAGTAGACAGGTTTGATGATATTTACTTAAGAATTTTCATAGAAAGTATTTAGAATGGCAGACATTAAAACACTATAAATGTTATGGAGGTTTGCTTGTTACAACTTTTATTCATTCTTCTGTGATACTGTCGCAATCATCGGTAAGAAGATTTTGACTGTTTTTTTAGTTTTCTGTTTGACCCGCAACGCAAACAGCAGCAATCATATAAATAACAACAGAGAAAAATCTGTCAATGTCATGGGTACAGTTCCACAAACTCGCAGTGCAGACAAAGTCGCGAGTGTGACAAGCGCGCGACCCGCGCGTGTGTAAATCGAGCCGGCCGCGAGTGCGGGAACAAACGCGCAGTTTGCAGCATTCCTTATTCATCAAGCTGATTGATTCGCGCGAGCCTCGCGTCCTGAAATATTCACTACAAACTATGCACTCGTTTTGAAACCTGCATTAGTTCGTTTGACGTGTTGATAAAAACAGCAGTACCTATAGGAATCTACATTTCGGCTGGATGTATTTTAAAATAAATATGAATACGTTCGTTATATACTTATGTGCAGCTACAATACAGCGGGTAGGTACTTATTCATCGAATTCCAAGTTTTATATAACTGGGCTCCTCTCCCGGTCAGGGCTATAAGCGAACTAAACCATGATAAGATATAGATCTGTAGGCTGAAGCGATCGAAGCGTAATAAAATGTACTCTGAATTTCTGAAACCATATTTCAGTACGATTTATAAAACGTTCAAAAGTAAGTAAAATGAACGATTTAGAGATTTAATAGCGATTTTATGTGAAAACTTTGTATTACCCCTAGGACTAGTAGCCGTGAGGAAATTGCACTAAAGATTTATTTGACGCTAAGTGCTGAAATAAATAGCTCCAGATAAAGACTATCTGTGCAGATAAATGCTCAATTAAGGGCGGAGACAGACGAGATGGATTAAGTATGAACTTAAAATATAATAGTGCGGCGGAGGCCATAAAATGATTGTTCGTCAGTAGTAGGTGATGATGGTAATATTAGTTCCGCTAAACTGGCGACGTGTGTTCGGATTGTATACATTGGGTGACCGATCATTATCAACTGCGCGAGTGGCACTCGTATCAATGATGGTGGTTTCGCAAATGTGTGTGAAATTATTTTGGTGCCAATTAATAACTGGTAAAATTCATAACAAAGGAATAACAATGGTAAATGCCTTAGTGTGTATCACCATCTGTTTGTACCTATACCGTTTATTGGGTTAAAAACAGATAAAACTTAAGAACCAAAGATATCTAACAGTAAAAGATGGCATCGCAACAACTCACAGTAATAAAGTAACAAGACGAATGATGGAAATGAGAAATAGAAGAAAAACTAAAGTGAATGGACCGTTCCGCCGCTAACAATATTACTTAGGAGAAAAACTGGCATTTTCTAGAACAGCGCTCTTGATGCAAAAGGTCAATTTAGAAAAAGTGGAGAACGCTTAATCACAAAGCAAGCTGCAGTCAGGAGTTCAGGGTTTTTATTTGATGGACGAATAAACGAACAATACCTATCCGTTAGGATACTATGACACGATTGTGAATATTCTTTATTTATAAAGGAAGAGTTTATTCAGAGGAGATTAACTTATTAAACTTTGGATTTTATTCTAACATAAAAAATTAATAAAACATTGTCACTGACTGATTGACAACAAGTTGACTATGAACATAAAATTTATTTTCTACTTTCTGTAACACAAGACACCCAGACACAAAAATGTTTTTTTATTAATTATTTTTGTTTCTGGGTAGTTAAAAATTAGGTGTGCATACGAAATTCAATTGGTAAGATTGTATTATAAACCAACTCCGGTAAAACCGCGGAGAAAAAGCTAGTCGGTTATGAAACTCCTTGACGATATAAATTTTACGTTTCAAAACGGTTAAACGTAAAACTTAAACATTTACTTTGTAAGAAGTTTAAAGCAAAATCCAAGAAAAGATAATAAGAACACTTTATCTTAAGTTTAATGAAAACACCCGAAGTTGTAGTTAGTCCAAGAGACGACATTGTAGACAGTTTAAATTAAAAACATGTCAGTAAACCGAAACGTCCTGCGACAAGTTAACTATGTAGCTAACTTTGACGAGTCACTACTAACATTAACTAGCAGGTATACATATTGTAACGGATGTGCCGGTGCCGGTGCGCTCGCTGGCTACTCATACGAGTAGTCTGAGTACCTCGTAGGTATATGTTTGATACTTTTAAGGTGTTGTTCTCATGTTTTCCAGATATAAATAATAATGAACAAGTCAAAACCCTCTTGAATTTACCAGTCATTGTAACGTTGATACTGGACCAATATTATATTCATTATTTCATCTGATACACATTGCTGAGTTAAAAATGACGTTTTCATAAATGAAAACACTATAGCTACAGCTACATATTATTTAAATGCGATATGAAATAATATATACAACTCAAGAACAGTAATAAAACCAGAAAGACGATTAAATAAAGCGACTGGACATGAATTTCTTAGTTTATCTTTTATCTAATACTTAGCCCAATTTAATTAACGTGAAATCGTTTTAAGGAAGACATTCGCTTTAAATGACCCGTTTATATAATATTCCTTAATGTTAGTAGATTATCATTTTATATAAATTCTGGACCGTACATAGATAGCATTACTCCCCTTTTGGAAGAATGTTTTCTGTGACAAGATATCTAAATTTTAAATATTAAGCAGTAAACTTTTAGTAGTTTTTGGTGCTATTTAATATGAATAATCCTGTATGCTTTTGTAAATAGTAGATTATATAAAAAAGAACAAATACATTTGATACATATTAAATTCAACAATACAAAACTTGCAAACATATTGCTTCCTACTTCAATATAATCCAATAAAGGGTACTTTGGAATATTTGCGACACATCAAACGCAAGACAGGATCGAAATTCAAATATCTTTCGAGTACGTTTCATCGCAATAGGCTGTCGCTGCACCGAGTCGGCACCTTCAGCGGTGAATTATTCGCATCACGTGGCGAATATGACAGGCTCGTTCAGACGACAGGCTTCAGGGAGACGCCTTCCTAAGGAGAAGGCTCGGGCGCGATCCGGGCCTGATAACGCCGCAATAAACTTGCTTTATGCGAACAATAAAAGGCGTGAGGCGCTCCGCGGCGCGGCCCCTTGTATCGCGCAAATTGACGCGCTACTACAGACTGTACTCAATCCTGCGGAGACTTCAATACGTCATCCAACTTGTTTTATCGTTTATTTTGATATTAGTTTGTTGAGTGAGCCAAGTTTAGTATTCATGTGGGAATATGTGCCTGAACTTCATATTAAAGTTTGGATATTAGCGGTGCCTTGCGAGGATCATGTCAAAGTTACACTAAACAGCTTTATGATGAAGTGACGCGTTAAAGATTCTAAATATTCACTCATATTAGATATAGGGTTTATAAGTTTACTTGTTCAAAACTGGCGAGGGTTGCAAGTCAATAATCCAACTTTTCAGGCTGTTATTTTCTATCTGTATGTGCATGTTGATCAACATTCAAAGCTAAAATTATCCATGCCGCTTCATACAAAATGCGCTTCAAGCTGAAAAGGGTTTCAAGTTGTGATTGCAATCTGTATAATGCGCGTATACTCCCATATTCTGTATGCGCGCGGTTATTGCCTCTCTTGACCTGCCCGTCAGCTCCGACCTGGTCAATTTGATCAATAATAGGACTGAACGAGCGACATGTTACATAGTGTATGCTGCTGCGTGCGTGTGTAGTGTTGCTGCTATTTGTTACTGATGGATGCATAAACAAGTTGGTTTGATAATTTTGTGATACTGTACGCATAATGGTTCTCACCACATTTATACATTTTTCGACGAAAAATATAATAAAAAAAACTTTCGTTTTTAAAAAAAATATTGGAAAAATGATACTATTAGTATCAACAAAATTTAATATAGAAATAAATGTATCGTTTTGTAGGTTTTCAGAGAACCTTCAAAAATAAAATGATCAAACTTAAAGTTTTACGATACGACTGGATTAAACAAAAAACCGGCCAAGTGCGAGTCGGACGTGTGCACAAAAGGTTCCGTACCAATAGATAATTGTTATGATTTTATTTTTAATATTTTACATGTTTAGTTATTATTTCGTTATTGTTGTACGAAGTTTTCCAAGTAAACGCATTTTACAAGTTAGGCCTCTATAACTCCTGAACTAACAAAGTTATATAAGCCGTTACGGTTTTTCTTAAAATCTAAAAAAAAAATCTGAAATCATTTATTTCAATTAAACCATTTACAGGCACTTTTGAACTGTCAAAATTAAATAGTCGCTCAGTTAGTCAGAAAGTTGAAGCTAGTTGCCCATTCCAAAACAGATCTCTATGGAGAAGAACGGGCAAGAAACTCCACGGACACTGACATCTTGGTACATTATTCTTATTGCTTCTATATGTGAGAACAATATATAAAAAAAGAAACAATTTAAAATATAAAATTAAAATTAAGCCCTGGCAGTTAAGAGATGACCAGTCTCAACCGACGGCGCCCGTTCACGAACATGACGCGTGGATCAGCACCATCCAGCTCAACCATTTTGTAGGGAACCGAATGATCCAACACACGCGCCACCACCAGTGAGACGTTTAAGTGAGCATGACATATTCTCCACTGCCATGCTCTTTCAAGTCAACATCAAAATATCATAATAAACGGATCCATGGTTCTTACATTTACAAAATTTAAAAATGCTTCTAAATTATACAAAACTATAGTTTGCAATTTATTTAAGAGATGAAAAAAAAGTTACTACCAATCAGGAAGAGGTATTTAATATTGAAGTATTCAAGAATTAAATCTTGATTGAATAGAATAAACATTAAATTCGTAATGTCAGAAACAGTAAATAAAAATAAGAAACATCTCTTCCAAATATTGAAATTGTGATCAATTAGTGAGCCCAAGTGCCTGTGGGGCAGGACCAGCATTAAGGCAAGCATTTTTATCTACGATATACTCATCCAACTTATAATACGCTTGTCTACATAGTGTGCGTTTAATGCATGTTTTAAATTTCTTCTCATTTAGTTGAAGAATATCGAGTGGTGTTTTATTATAACATTTTACACTGTAACCCATAAAAGAAGTTTTCACTTTAGACAATCTGAAGCGCGGTTGATGTTAGTTCATCACATGGACTACCATCATGATGTTTTTCAGATTTTTCGAGCCAGCCGCTAGATTTGAGAGGGGGGGGGGCATATTTTAACAAAAAAATGCGCTAGAAAGTTGAATATCTCGCAAACGTATACCTAAATCAAGAAATCGTCTTAGTAACCTTTAAATGTTTTTAATGATACCCCACACAATGGAGTAGACGCGAGGAAAAAAAATGATCCCTACTTTAAGTGTAGGGGAGGTACCCAAAAAAAAATATTATTCGTGATTTTATTTTAGCACTTTGTCGACGTGGCAAATACACGTCCATGAAAAGTTTCATCTTTCTAGCACTAACCGTTTGGAAGGTAAGCCGAAAACGGACGGACATGACGAAACTATAAGGGTTCCGAGACGTGAACTACAGAACCCTAAAAATGAAAATGCAATTTAAGAATTTCAATATTTTATTTATTAATTTATTTAAGGCGACGTAGGCCCATAGATACCCTAACACCTTAACCTAAACATACATATTTTTATTTTAAAATATTCTATCTCTTGTCTTTTGGAGGAACCAACTTCTTGTGGTGAAGTGCTCTGCATAGGAGCATTATAAACTAAGATTATTATATATTATAAAAGATTAGAGAGTAGAGGAACACCAATGAAACAATGGAGACAGGGAGAACTGTGCAAGATCTAGCTAGAAAGAAGGTGAATATCGAGGCGGCGGCTGATAGAGATGTACCGAACAAAAGAGACGCGTTACCGAATGCCCGATGTTGGTGCAGCGTGCATCAGAATTGTGTGCTCATATTTAAGGGTAGTACAGACCATCAAACTGAACAGCTTTCTCCATGGGACCAACGAAATAACCAGCTGTCCTGTACATTTGGATCGAGTAGGTATTCAAACTCAAACCATTTATTTCAATTATGTAAATCAGGCACCAACAGACACTTTGAGTTGTCACGGAGTCGGTCAGATGAAGCTAGTTAGTACCGTAGTTGGTACCTATAGCGAAGAACGGGCAACAACCTCCACGGATACTCTTTTAAATCAAAATGTTGGTTACATCACTCAAGTTGAAGTTATACGTGTGAGAACGATGTAGAAAGGCATGCACGTTAAAAGTGTTCATAGCAAACCATTACATAAACATGGATATGGTTTTGTAATTGTTTGCTATGAACGCTTTTGAATGAGCCAAAAGGAAGGGACCTTCCTTTTGGCTTTGCCGCAGTCGGCTAAAAAAATATATATTACTAGCTGCGCCTCGCGGTTTCACCCGCATAAGTTTCGATCCCGTGGGAATCTCGGGATAAAAAGTATAGTATGTATTAATCCTGGTTATAAACTATCTGCGTGCCAAATTTCATCCAAATCAGTTCTGTTTTTTCGTGAAAGAGTAACAAACATCCATCCACCCATCCATCCATCCATCCATCCATCCATCCATGCAAACTTTCAAGTTTATAATAGTAGTAGGAAAATAAGCCGCTAAGAGTGGCAGCTAAGAACTTACCAGTCTCAACTGACTGCGTCTGTTCCATGTTCCATATCTGTGCCATTTAGCTCAATCATTTGAAGGGAATTGAATAATCCAACATATGCGCCACCATCATGCGTCCCATAGAGAAAGTTGCTCAGTAAAGGTCTGTACTGTGGTACAGACAATAAAACTGACCAACTTTCTCTCATAATTAAGAGTGTGCTCCGATACATGCTGTATAGGGTGGACCTCTGGTCTTACATGACCAAACACATATTTTATGTTCAGGTAATGTCTTCTCTAATCTCGTAATTCATAATGATGGAGTGCATAACAAAGAGTATTTCTATTCTATATTCGAGAATAGAATATATATATTCTATTCCTGAAGATACATTATAAGAATATTTGGAAGTTTCCCCCAAACTGAATTCAAATCTCCATTTCTGAGAGGCAAGCGTGTGAGGTGATGTGACACAGCTGTGTTTGATGCTTCCCTGGAAGTAACTGGAAGCTAAGACCTGCCACGCGACGATGTTTGTGTTTCACTCTAAGGTTTTCACGTACAAAAAACCGGCCAAGTGCTAGTCGGACTCGCGCATGAAGGGTTCCGTACCATTATCTATAAAAATCATGTGTGTTGTATGGGAGACCCCCTTAAATATTTATTTTAATTTAATTATTTATTTTTAAAGTGAATAGACAACAAAATATTTTGTGAATATCTCAAGCGTCCACCTGTTGCCGTTATTAATATAACATAACATAATACGGCAAAAAAATCACGTTTGTTATATGGGAGACCCACTTAAATATTTATTTTATTCGGTTTTTTGTATTCGTTGTTTTAGCGGCAACAGAAATTCATCATCTGTGAAAATTTCACCACGGTTCATGAGACAGACAGACCGACAGACAGACAGTGGAGTCTTAGTAATAGGGTCCCGTTTTTACCCTTTGGGTACGGCAGTCCGTACCCAAAGGGTAAAAACGGGACCATTCATTTATACTTTTTAGGGTGCCCCCTAAGAAGTATAAATGAATGTCTGTTGTCAACGAACTATTTCACGAACGCTGTTTACGGTATTTAACACTAAGTTAATGGAGCTAAAGAGAAGATGCTAAATACGAATCAAAACTAGCTAAAACCAAACGAGACAAAAATACTGCTTTTGATAAAACGCACCAGACCGCGAACGACGCGGCGACGGAAAGATTAATTATGAAAGGAAATCCTATTTAAGGTACGATATGATATCCTTTGTCATCCGTGACACTTTGCCACTACAAAGACAAAGCCCACCTCATGACCTTACTCACCCAGAAATAAATCCACCCACAACGATATTAGTGCGGTGCTTTTAAGCACGACTAACTCAATTGGTCCAGTGTTTGATCCCCGCTAATAAGATGTAGTGTGGGATCAGTAATCACGTTTGATGGATGGTGGGTGGTGGATGGTGGGTAGGATGGGATTACACTTTGACGTGTCGCCCGCGGATCACTTGGCTTGTCACCATCTCTGATGTGACGTGTCCGTGTGCCGGTGATCTCGTTATTAGCTTCTACTGACTAATTATGTGTCTAGTGGATTACTTACTTATATTCGATTAGGCTAATGGATCCTGCATAATTATCTTGCGTCTCTGCTATAGATATAATATATGATGCACTGTTACTTTAATGGTCTTGTCGTCGTAAGTTTCCTATGGTTTTCATAAAATAAATAGTCATTTAAAATGTTTAAACATTGTAAGAATATGGGTAACGTAATGTATCCGTATTGTTACACGCCCAGAGTCCTCCACACACAATAGAGATTGAGCGAAAAACCCCGACATTATAGGCTTAACCTGGAACCATAAAATATAGCGGTATCTATCGCGGCAGTTTTTTTAGTCGACGCACGGGACCGGGCCGTTTCGCCCGAGTTCACCCATAACTTAGACATAATGGTAAAAAGAAAATTTACCTACGTAGGTACGCGATGTTCTTACATTTCTAGGTACACGTGGAAGTAGAGTTCGCACTCGTAATTTATGTACCAGTTTTGCAAACATTGCCACTAAATTAAAACTTCACTAAGGTTGAAACTATCTCTGTCACACAAAAATATACTTTTTCGTTTCATGACGTGCGAGTGACATTCAATCTGAGAGTGGTAAAGCAATACCGAGGTCGACCATATAGAATCGACGTGAATTCCGGGTTATTATAATTCTTCGCGTAGATAGATCACATCATCGCCAGAGGGATGAACAATAAAAGTTAAGTAGCGTCGTCCCCGGCGGCGGCGAATCGATCTCGACTTACTCTGAAAGCTTTACTATGTTCAGTAAAACGATTATCGGTAAGCGAATTATGTTGTTTCGTTTATAATCGCAGAGTTCTGCTGAATTGACGCGCGGTGGTTTACATACTGGGTAAATAATCTCCTCAGAGGTTCATTGTGTGTCTCAAGCCTATTAATACGTGTTAGAAACTATCTAGTTTGATTTATCACTAGTTTGCTCGAATATGACGTATGTATTATGTACATACGTATTAAATACGTCGTAGTCTTTATATGACTTCAGACTCATACTTGGTCCTGTTTAAGAAACTTCAAGATTTAGATATGACATAAGCAATAAATTATACGCCTAAACGTGACTGTAATATTCAATTTACTGAGGTCGGGCCATTCTGCTGTATTCTTTAATTTTGTTATTTATTTCTCATCTGTCACCGACAACTGTCCGGCAAACAAAGTTGCTCGTTAAATATTCCAGCGTCGAGTTGAACAACTAAATCTAACTCGAACAACTGTTCAACAAATTATTAACAAATACTAGAACAGATTCGATCTGCAGCGTCCAGCAGCAGCCGCGTCTTGAGGTGATTTTTTAAATTTTAATTGAAACGTTTCAACTTTTTAATGAAGGGAAATAAAGAAAACTTGTAAATTAAGGGCGGCCCGGCAGAGTTGCCTCTTGTCTTAATTAAGCTGAAAGACTCAACTATTTTCTTGTTCTATTGTTTGTTTAAGATTTTTTCACGAAGGTAGCGCCGCTGAAGAGTGCAGATATCGGGCGCGATAACGTTCGACATTGTGTCCGCCGCGATAGCTCCTGCCCGACAATAGGCGCCACCGGTTGGCGCTAATCTCGTCTTTTGTTAATCTCAGATAGATCGTATCGTTGCGACCTCCGTTTAGGTAGGCTTTACTTGTAATTGTGTTGAATATTTAATTGTAGCTTAAGTTTTCTATAGCCCGACTTACAGACACTCTATGTGACGGAATTAAACCTATCTCAAAAGAACCGACTGCAGTAAAATAATAGTGATATAATAACAATACTCTACTTATAAGTGAATTAAAATTGTCAAAAGTAAATAAGAATCCTTTCTCAAGGAAACGGAAAAGGACAAATAAAAGTCAAAAGATTACAAAGAATTGAGATAGAAGATATTTACATTGAAGCAACTTACAAGCTGGTGTTTGCAATGTAGAATAATGTAGATTCCTCCGAGCAGCAGGAACCACTCTTTTAAATTTAAACAAAAAACAAGGAAAGACCTCTTCTTTTGAGAACTTAGTTGGCTGTATATTTTTCGCTATGTAAGTATATATTTTTGTGGAAGTTCTACTTGTATTTGCATTTTAATATACAAGACGAGAAGTTATAATAAAAAATAAAGTGCCTGTGATGTCTTTCACAGTAAGTTTTTGATTCAAACGAAAGTATAAGATGCGATTTATAATACCTACTGTTTTACTTGTGGTTGTAATAAATGAATACTTATCTAATAAAACCTATTGAAGTTATAAATAAAAATTGATTAACAACTTACTGGTAACATTATTTGTCTCAAAATGTGGGAATTTCTCATTTAATATTGGAATAGAATAGGCAAATACCTACGATAGTTAAACAACCAAATTCAATAAAATCGTGAAATTTTATCCCTCGTTCATAGTCAGCTATTTTAGAACTTCCAAAGTTAGAAATCGATCAAGCTGAACTAGATAAAGGAGGACATCGTGGCCTATTTCCGATACACATGTGCTGATACACCAACTATGTAAGTACGCGTAGTGTGGGTCCGGATCGAGACGTCATAGAATAGACAGGGACAGAGGCCGGCTCCACGCAACGAGAGCAGACAGACACTAATTTATAATCTAAACTATATTTTGAACGATCTGTTTCCACAGACAAACTATGAAAACAGTTTTGTGGTGACTTGGTGCTTAATACTGTTGTAATGCTTGTTATTAATGAATATATTTAATATTTAAACGTGTACGTAGGGCGATTTTAAACAATCTCAAACGAATAACGGTCCCAAGTACGCTTGGGCTAGATTTACATCCAGAGAAATTAATTGTGGCGTGCCTCACACAAAAGTTAAAGAATGGCAGTTGTGATTTGAATAGACGGACAATTTATGTTGGTAGTCAATGTGCCTAGACGAGTGTCTGTGTCTCGTGCGTGCTTGCTCGTCATTAAAGGAGCCAGCCTTCTGTTGCTAGCTATTTCGTAGCGTGTGTCCGGATCGACACGTGGTCGACACGGATGGGTGTCTGATTATGTTTGCGCACCTATTAGCGAGGTGTTTGCTCGGCGCGAATTAACGACGAACAGCCGGAGCTATTGTACACCCTGTATGCAGAGATACGTGATCAACTCATTAGGGGATGCCGAGCGCGGCAATTTAACGGAATCGATACCTATGTTTGTTCTAGTGCGGGTAATTGAAATCCAAGACGTATTATTTGAATTGTAAACAATGTAATTTGTATTATTCAAATGTGGTACAAACAGCTCAGTGTTGTAAACAAACAATACAACAACATGACACCTACACTACAATCTCTGTTCCCTATTGTTACAAAGTAATGCCGTAATCGTTATAATTAATTATTCAGCTTATCTCCCTGATAGAACTCCCTGGTCGCCGCTCGAGACCGGCCGGTAGGAACAACGGGGCCTTTTTCCTGTGATAAAATTAAATTATCAAGTAATATAATACTAGCTGCACCCCGCGGTTTTACCCGTATAAGTCTGGTGGGAATATCGGGATATAAGTATTCTATGTCCTAGTCCAGGTATGAATGATGAACGATGTCTACCCATATGCGAAAATCCAAGCAAATCTCCGCGGTTTAAGCGTGTAAGAGTACAACTGCATCAAATCTTCTTTTTAAAATAGTATAGCTTAGATTTACTTCATCGAATTGAATAATTCTGCACGACTGTCTACAATGAAATCTTGTCCAGCAATTATATTTAAGGGGGGGGGGGGTCTATTTAGATGACATGTTTGTAAATATTACGTCTTTGTGGGAGTTTTACTTGTGTTTTCCTTTAATTTCCTTAAAAGTATTCGATGTTACTGAATGATACTAAGTAATGTTACTGTGACTCATCAAATTCCAATTATTTTGATTATTATTTATATTAGTCTGAAGTAATATCAACGGAACAAATCTAATAATGTTTGAAAGGAATCCGGCACCAATTGAATACTACCCGAGCAATTCCAATCTTTTAAACCAATACTCCAGTACTTACAAACTGCTTCAAGCTACACAATAAAATTGCATCCAGACTCGTTGCTACTTGGGATTCTGCACAGGAAACAGAAAACATTTAGTGTACAGAGTCTCAGCCTCGCCTTCTTAACATTTCGCTGGAGTTGCGCCGTGCCTGTGATATTTACACGGATAAGTCCACTTATAAGGAAGTCTTTCAGATTGGGAACGTTCAAATAATATTAATACAAATTGGGAAGCTCGCTGCTGTATTCCCACGACAATCGTGGGTGGCCACCAAGAATTGCTAATCCCCTAAGACGAACAAACCAAATTGGTTGCTAATTGATCTGTCAACCAATTAGGACTTAGTGAGCGGCTGCTCTGTGTTGTTCATTATTCAGTGGTCCATTATTCTTGTGTAGCTTTAGCCTTATTGCTGGACCATGAATTAATTCCCGATAAGCTATGTAGTGGGAACAGTTCATTTATTTAGTATCGGTTTAGGAGAGCTCGCCGAGGATTACCTCGCGGGTGCCGCACATATTTTCAATTATTCAATTTTGAATGTATTATTCTGTTCATTATCTTGTCTTGTTGTGTAACGTTTTCTACTGTGGTAAATTTTATATGTAGGTATTACGACGAATACCTGGAAATAATAATTTCTAGTAAATCTATGAAAACCGATACTGTACACAAACAGAAATTCATTACAGCAATTTATAGTCCATAAGCATTACAAACTTCCCCATGGAGGTATAAATTGAAAGTTACCTAACCAACAAGGTGAAATTTATGAGCGGTATTTCAATAGCTTCATGAAATTTCCATCCCCAAGCGATCGAGCTGAAATATCTCATGCTAACTTGGGAAACTGCAGTAAGTGGAGGAAAACTAAAAAGCAACTTTTAGTTTTTCAAGATATGATGTAAATTTTCATTAGCAATAGTTGTAATCCCCAACGAGATGGCCGCTTGTCTCTGGGGAAGGCTCCCGTCTGACAAGTTTACAGTTTATAGCTGGACTAGCTAGCCGTGCGGCGTTGTCTGTAGTTAAGTGCGGTGTGTTCGGAATTATGGACGTGTTTTTGCCAAAATCTGAGGCTGCGCGTGAATGATAGTTTACGAAAACGGTATTGCCGTGTCTGCACGAATTAATATTCCATTCCACTTTTCACTCTGAGGCTCAGAGTGGCGCGGAGTGGACCAAACCTGTTGTTATAATCAGCTAGTGTTGTGAGTGTGTGCGTCGTGCGTTGGGCAGGCGACCAAGTGCGCACGACGTAGAGGACCACTCCACTCTGCACCGAGCAATAACACGTCGGATCTAACATATTACAGGCAATAAAAAGTCGTATCCCAGCGAGTGCGTACAAGTTCCGCCATCCATTCGTAATAACTGCGTTATCTAGTCGAACAAACTGCAACTCCATTTGGTTAGTCGTTCGTAAATATTTTATTTTTAAAACTGCTCTTTTTGAATACGTTCATCAAACATTTGTGAACATCGCGGTTCTATTCATCGACTACTAGTGCTGAACTACTAGTGCTGTACTATTATTTGTTTGTTGGATTTGTTTGGCTTGTATTTTTTTTTTCAGAACGTTACCTGAGTACAGGTTGAAATAGTTAGGTACCTATGTATCTAACAGAATCGTCTAAATTTCTGCCTTGCAATTTATGCCCAGAAGGCCAATTCTCGTAATTTAAAACGTTCAGAACCTAGTCGCAGTCTCATCTCGGTGACAAAAAAATGTAAAAAAAATTAGAGGTATTTTTGGCAGATTGAGACTAAGATCAGACTGTGAACGTTCTTAAAATTACGAGAATTGCCCCTCATTCTAATTCTACAAATATCTTACAACGTAAATATTTGTTCTATATTACGGTGATATTAATTGGTAATTATAGGCTGATAATGTATTAATTGGTAATATCAAAATAGCGAACAGGGCAATTACAGACAGCGAACTATATTAAAGTATCAGTAAATATTCCCTGAGATTAATGCTCTCTAATAAACTAGGGATCGCTTTATTCTCAAACAATACGCTCGAATCGTTTCGTAATGAAGTCTCATCTAGTTGGGGACATTACTCTTTGAAGGGTTATTTGTAATGGGGGTGACACTACTGGAGTGTTCTACGTACATTTATATTAAATTTGCCGAACATCGATCACGAGCTTTCTTGATTGAGATTCTATTATACGGTAAATGAGATGACTAGAAGAGTCAATAAGGGTAGCAACAGTAACAGCATTTGATTCCAGAATGTAAATGAATCGTTCACACGTTCTTCCAACGGGTTGTTGAGTTCACAATACTTGAACTGTAGGGTCAAGATACCCACTTACTGTTTCATATTTCTTGAACCGAGCTTATCAAGAGTAAGTTATAGCTCATCCCACATAGATTAGTATTCTTACCTCGCGCGGAAGCTAATACATCAACTATATACTCGTATGGCTTTGGGATGCTCTGCGTGGATATAATGCCCCCGAGGGCCTGCACTCGCTCCGAAGAGGAATCGCCTTACTTTTAAATATACCTACATCATAGTGGAGTAATGGCCTCTTTATTATCCCCGAACATAATGGTCATTTTAATATTAACTTATATTTTGGAGCTGCTCTTGTGTACTTTAGGTTGGAACGTAAGTTATACGTCATTTGAAATATAATATTTTGTGAAAGAGACGTTATTTATTTATTTATTTTACCATTTTTGTACACACATATACACAGATAAGAAAAAAAGCAGAACAGAAATAATAGGTACAGAGGTTATTTCATATTGCTTATTTCATAAGAAATCTCTTCCAGCACACCCGTGACAGGACAATAGATACAGAGATGTAGACAGCATGTGAAATAGTAAAGGAGACAAAAAAATAATACATGAAATCAAAAACAATTCACTTAAAAAACCACCATGGTTGTTATATTATGAGAAACATTTTTGTGCAAACACAACATAATATTAACCGGTTGAACATACATAAGCTCACGTTGGATACTCGATAGAGTTGCACAGAAATCGGTTGCTTGCTACGGCTGCGTAGCAACCATCGCTACGAACCGCTACGCCGTAGCAACGCGTAGTCCTATTTCAAAAGTCCGTTCCGTTTCAATTGAACTTTGAAACCGTAAATTAATATTCAATTTCAGTAAGATACCTTACAACTTAGGTAAATATGTTACTAGTTCGAGTCCCCTACATCCTTAAAAGGGTTAGCATCCTGTAAAGAAGTATTGCCTCCTTTAAGAGTTTTTTGGGGTCCTAGCACCAAAAATTCCAAATTCAAAACCCACTGAGAGGAGGCCTCTGTTTCAACAGAGAGACGTTATAGGCCGAATATGCGTATGCTAAGACAGAAGTTCAGTACAGATCTCCTCCTGAACAAGAATAAAGCAAACATAGGTTGTATTTTAATCGTCATGCGCCAGGAAACTTGGCAGCTAACATTTAATTACTAAGTAAATCAATATTTGTACCATAATATTATTGGTTACAACAAAAATACTGGTTGGTATTCAGCTGCATCCAATTAGACTGGACGCCGACCCCTACATAGTTAGGAAAATGTTAGATAGGTGAATATGAAATACTAATGAAATCATACTCGTATTTGCAAAATATTCATCATGAAGTAAACATGAAATACCGCTAAATTCTGGTAATTATTTCCGTGGCCGTATAATCGTATTTCAGTACAAAGGTAAGTGGCCGCTGCGCTCTCAGTTGTACGATTGTCGCCGGAATTGATTCATTTGTGTCTCTTGTAATCATTCGCACCGCAGCGCCCTCTTCAGTTGTTTGTTGACAGTTTCGTTATAGCTGTTTGAACACAACACTGGGTTCAATTATATCCATTTACACTGTTATGTTTGTAGAAATTGCCACTTTGGTTTCTGGCTTTGTGTTTTTGATTTTAATGGATTAACTAGATATCAAAATTATACATTTCTAATTTATAGATATAGTTGTCGCGTTATATCATAACAATAGTGATCATTGCCCGTTCTCTACTTAATAGGTCTCTGTAAAAACCCAAACATGAAACTATGTATGGTTTTGCGTTTTTGGAACATGTTAAAGATTACAATAGATAAACATTACACTGAGATGAGTTTTAGGACGTTAACGAACTTTGTTTCAGTTTTTTAAATAAAAATTGCTAGAAAATGTAGGTGGGTCAATGACCGCCATTGCCCGCTAAAATGCAACAACTGCTCGTACAGTAGTATTAACTCAGCAGAAATAAGGCGTATGACTTTCTATGTTGTGATCTCTCATCATTTCTTAGAAATGTTAGAGCATTATTATTTTAGCTCTCCTTTTTTTCAGCCCTTCGGGGAAAACAGGCGTCATGTTGTGTATGGTTGTGTAATTATTTCAGTAGGCTTTTATAATAATTTTCTGGAACGTGAAAAACACCTGTCTATTGTGGTCGTCATTTCATATACAATAGACACACGCTTTATCATTTCCTACAGCGGCAGCATTTCCTCTGAAACGTACAACGTTTCTATTCTGTCCCATTTCATCCATACTGTGATTTCCCCCATGGGAGACGGCACAGGTTGCGATCAATCACGGGAATGGCCGCCGCGGCCCACAGCCGGGGGCTCGGGGCACATGGCTTGGTCGCCTGACCTCGCAACTTTACCGGACATTTCCATAACTACAGGTTGTCTGACCTCTTACTTTCATATTAATATACAGGAAGCGGTTACTGTAAGTACCTATAGTAGATTGTTTTGTAAGACTCCTGTGTAATAGTTAAGTATGGAGTGGGGAATGGGTTACTTATACTACGAGTACTTTGGTTTACGGGCACGAGTTAGTAAGTGGGCATATGCTGACGTGACTTTATTGTGATTCCACTTGGACATTAATGATTAATTAAATATTAAAGGTTTTCATGCGATCATACGGAAGCGCTGCGCGTCTCTTGTGCGCAGAGTGCGTGCCAGCTCCAATATCGTTCTGAGTATGATAGCAAGTAGGTTGGACTGTCCTTACGCGCGACACTGCTGTGACAGACAAGTTACATATTATATTGTCGCTCGTAAGAGACTAATGTAGGTAATGTATAATTAATTATAATTAATAATGATTGAATAGAAATTTGAATTTGTTTTATCTAATTTATGTGTTGATGTTGTATTTATATTGTATTTATTCGTTTGTATTTATTGATGTGTGATGTTTTGTATTTATTAATCTGTAATCATTTTGAAAAATTTTAATTTAAAGAATTGACTTAACCGCTGGCTTGCTTTCGATTGCAAAAAAACCGTCGAACTTTGCTCATGACATTTGACATTAACACTCGGCGCAGCCGCCCCTCATTAAAACTTGATTTACAATCGATCCGAGAGACCTAGCGTAATTTTGTTTATTGTTTTGTGTAGACAAAAAGATAAGGAAAAAAGTGACGTTTATTATTTTGACAAAAGTTGTGTGTACAATATTTTATAAGAGGCTAAAGTTAAGGTCGAGCATATTTTGCCGGTTTCAGTCGAATAACGTGAAATTGTGAAAAAAATTGCGCGATAGGTATATAGTTTTTCATCATTTTTATAAACTAAACTAGTTATTTGTACTATTGAACAAGAAACAATAACGATTGTGGTAAAAAATCTTCATTAAAAAAATAAAATAATCCACACGCCGTTGCAGAATTCACCACTAAAACTAGACGGACAATCATAGCCGATTTACACAAAAACTATAAAACCTAGAACAAAAATATACATACGTTATGAAAGGCCAGTTTATTAGCTTTAACAACAATATGAAAAGTCCTCCATAAGTCTATAAACTCCAGAGGTATGTGACAAACATTCCAAAGTTAGATTTATTTTTAAAGAAAAAGATAGCAATTTCAAACTAAAATTACGACGACACTATGCTCTCTTTTAACTAGTTGCAATCATGTAATGGATAGATATAATCCTATAGTTTAGTTTTGTGGCATAAAACGACAAAATATTGTTAGATATAAAATAAATTAAAAACTAATACTTACGACGACTTTCAGTTAAAAAACTCGCAACGACCTTGAACGAGTCCCATAAATCGCAAGATGGCGGTTGTAGAAGCTAGGGTTGCGCTTGACTAAATAATTTATTTTACATACCGGGTTAGAATAAAACTCCGAAAAATGTAAAAAAGAAATATATTTAATAATATTGCGGAAGTTTAATAACAAAAAAATGTAATAAAGGAAATACCTATATATTTATTGAAAAAAAAAACGAATTAAAATTTTTTTTCTTGTTGTGGAGCTCAGCAGCCAATATTGGAAATTTTTTAAATAATTATTTAATAAAAACAGAATATAGTTTTTTTATTTAAAAAAAAAAAAAATTACTAAAAATTGTTCTCAATATTGGCAGCCGAGGTCCACAACAATTAGGCCTGCTGTAAGACTTATAATGGCGCAGTGAGGTATTCCTCAAAGCATATTTCTAAGCAGAGCCACCGCACTGCTTACAAATATAGCTTGTGCGGCTTTTCATGCACCACTCACACCGTGCCAACTTACAGGGGTCCTCTAATTCGCCTTCGTTTCTTGCAACTCCTTGTCCTCTTCCACTTTCCCCTCTTCCCCTTCCTCCTCGTCCAGTTCCCCTCCCCCCTCTTACTCTTGGACCACTCCCTCTTCAAACCCCACCACCACCACCACTTCCACCAAATACTTCTAGTTCACTCCTATAAATAAAAAAAATACAGATACAAAAACCACCATTATGATAAATTAAATATATCAAAAAATTTAAATCATATTGTTACTTCTTTTAAAAAATCAAATATCAATAAAAAATTACAAAATATATAAATAAATAAATAATTATATTATTAAATATGAAATGTAAACAAATAAAAGAATATTAATAAAATAAAAGAACGTAAAAAAGCCCAAGCTATTTGTACCAACCCTACACGGTGAACCTTACTTTGCTTTCTGGAAACGATTGTTTCCAGAGCAATATTTCGTAACAACTTAGGTACTTGTCGTCAATATTCATGTAATCTAGCACATCTACAAGATATTATATGTCCATTTTACATTAAATGATTAAAATTATGTCTAAACTTTATTATTTCACACATAGTTACCCGCAGTTTTAAGGAATTACGGTGAATTACCACTTTAAAATACGTAAACAAACAACGTCGATGAAGACGCGTTCGACTCTTTCGATTTTAGCACATTTCACTCAAACTATCATTGACTAAAATATTGAAATATTATGGAACAGGTTTTCTTGCTTAATTTGGTACCTTAATTTTTGTAAAAAACAATATATTAAAATACTTACGGCATTTTTTCTTGAAGCACAACAGAGCACACAATGACACAGAGCACAAAGAAACACAAAATGTCGGCCTCAAACTTCACTTATTAATTGTCAAAAAAAATTCGTCGGCCGATGTTGCAAACTTGCGTTTAAATGTTAAACAATCTATTATTCTATGGTTTAAAGGCGTTTTGAAAGGACTTTACAGTCTTTAAAATAGAGTTTAGAGTCATTTGATAAAAAATATTTTTTGGCAACGATCGTTGCCAAGAGCAAAGTTCGAGTTTTGGTTTTGGAAACGAGCATTGCCAGAAGCAAGTTAGCGGTTAAAGATGTTTTCTAATATGGGTTATGTGGTACCTGAAATAAATGAATTTTAATTTTAATTTTTTAAATTAAACTTTTGAAATTGAAATCCGTGTATGAAGTTGGTAATCGGGGTCTCTTAACATTGCTCTTACTTTGTACAAGCAGAGTCAGTACCAAATAATCCGAATTCGAATAAATTTCGAGTTGATTCCTCTTTGTGTCAATCTCAATTTCGAATATGTACTATATAAGAGAGCAGTTCACCAGGGCCTCTCGGTACGGTTTTGGCTATAATGTTTGAACGATACTTGACAAATATTTCGTTGTTGAAGATATCCGGAATCGATGGACCAATGTTGGGGAAGCGCAATCAAATGATGAACTATGTGTTGTAGCAATATTATCGACTTTTACCATTTATGAGTCCTTTTCAGCATGAATGAAAAATTACAAGTAATGAATTCACAATAGTTTAAGCTCACATAAAACGGCAGACGTCAAGCCAGTGTTGCCCCTTCGAATGCACGCAGTTGTTATCTGAATTATTGCGGACTAGCTTCTGCCCGCGACTTCGTCCGCGTGAAATTTCTAGTTCCCCGACCCACCCCGTCGCATCGCATTGCCCGCCTGCGCCATTATCTACTTCGTTTTCTGACTTTTTTTTCTATATGCACGGCTCCTAAGAGTTCTAGCGTGATGTTAAATAGCCTATAGCCTTCCTAAAGAATTGGGCTATCAAATGTAAAAATAATTTTTGAATTCCGAATGGTAGTTGCAGAGATTAGCGCGTTCAAACAAACAAACTATTCAGCTTTATTATTAGTATAATTATGTAGATATAGATTTTGTTGCGGAATTATTTTAAAATTATGATATCTCCTAAGATGTTGATTGAAATTAAGTGATGCCAAGGGCCATTTCATTCACAACGAAATACTTGTGATGAATAACATGCATATTTATTTGGATAAGGATTAATAATTATCATGTTGATAAAACACCTTCGCAAATAATGCATTAATTTCGAACAAATTTGATTACAATAAAAAAGGTTATAGTGGGTCAATCTTAAAAGATAGACATATGCTAGAAATTTTTGTTAGAAGATTTAAAGAGGAACAATTCCATCATAAATGATTATTGCGTAACTTAAACCGTTAACGCAGCGCACGCAACGGAAGCTCTCAAAAAGGAATAATTTTTCCCGTTGTTGCAACATGTTCCATTGATGCTCCGCTCCTATTGGTCGCAGCGTCATTTTATATAGCCTAAAGCTTTTCTCGATAAATGATCCACCACAAAAAGATTTTTTCAATTCGAACCAGCAGTTCCTGAGATTAACGCGTTCAACCAAATAAACTAATTCTTCAGTTTAGATAAATCGAGAGGGTCATCAATCCGCGGAAAGTCTTAACACCGCGATTCATAAATATGAAGCAGTAGTATAAGCACAACACCATCTATGGGTCAATGGATAAAACGTCTGCACAGAGCATGTGCACGTGATGAATAAAAGTTTATATTTGTGAATATTTTAGCGGCATTTTGCGTTTTCAGTAATTTTATATTATCTCCGAAACTATATGACCAATTGACATGCTGTCATGGGCAATCTTATCTCCTTGATATCCATGTGATCATAAAATAATTTATGTTGATAAGGATCCATATTTATAAAATTTATATTTTCATCCAAACGTAAGCATGTCAAAAAATACTTTTTTAAAACATAAAAGCGATATTAATAGATAAAAGATAGAAATATGGTGTCGCGGACTTTTTGTAGAACTATTTAAGGCGGACCAGATTGCCACACATTGTTTTTAGTTATATCCAACTGTTTAAGCAGCGCATGCAATTATTCTGTTTTTATAGGTATTTTTTCCGAATTGCTAAACAAAAGTGGTGATAGCTCCGCTAAAATGCGCCATATAAACGTAATTTATAGCCTATAGTGCTCACACATAATGTAGATTTCTAACAGTGAAAACATTTTTAGAATTGGATCATTGACACCGGAGATTACCTCCTACATACATAAAAACAAACAAATTTTACCTCTTTATAACATTATTATTATAAGTAAAATTAGTAAATAAGCAATAAGCATAAGTATTTTAATTAAAATATGTATAAGTATAGATGGTGGCGCCAATTTAGAGACTTCGCTTAAATAAGTTAAATAGAAATGTAATATTTTTAAATAGGTTCCTAAGACTTATCACGAAAAACAATTATAAAAATAACTTGATGCAGAAAATACTTTCTAAAAAAGCACAGAAATTTATAAACCAACAGTATTCACAGCCCTTTTCTCAGACCTTTGAAAATACATTTACTGAAACCTTCGTACAATTCTTAGGCCTTTCAAGGGATTCTGATACATAATGTAGCTTTACATTTTTGTTCCGAATGAAATATAAGCGTGATCTCTCGAGCGGCACTCGACGATCAATTATTTCAATGACCGCTCCCGCGCTGAACCCGCGCCCTGCGGCTCTAAGTAGGATTTATGTGCGTACACTGTACTATATACAATTATTTATTTATTAAAATCTCCCTTACAACTTTGGGTACATACACCTGTAATGACTCACAGGTGTATGTACCCAATGCGACAGTGCGGTCCTTTTACAAATCTACACTAACTTAAAATTAAAAAACTAACAATTTAAATATAAGATGAAGAACTAAAACTATAATCTAAAAAGTAAGTGGAACTTTAACACAATACCTTATAAACAGAATCCTGAACCCAATAATATACTACCTATACCTACTATAACATAAAATAAATAACAGTGTCCAAGCGAATCCACTCAAATAACACGTGAACATATCAATTTTGAAATGAAGTTCGTTAATGATACGAATTGCCGGGGTCACAGGTGTTTTGGTGAGTAGGTGGTCCTGGCTGTCGGCACGTCCAGCAGTGGCGGGCGGCGGTTTGGTACGCAAAGACTTAAGCGCTACAGCACTCCAGTATTATGCTCGGTACCACAAAGTCATTTCACCAGATACGCTACAAGAGTAAACTCCCGTCGCGCCCTCAATTCATTGTTCCCGACCATACTCAGTACAAATAGAGTGGGCTATATCAACGGGTAAGACGCATATACCCCATAAACCTTCCTGTACAAGTGGCGCGAACTTGTTCTGAACGTGCTCCAACATCACCGAGTATTTGGCCTCATGTGGAGCCCATATAATACTATACTAGCACTATGTTCCAGATGACTCCTGACTAGTGCGTCATACAGGACCCTGACCGCTGCGATGTTGGTGAAGTCCCGTTCGTTGGTTACGTAATGTAACATACCTACTTGTATATCCACTTTTTTCCTGTTGTGTGCCGGGTTTTCTTTGTGTTGAAATAGTGACAAGTGACGACCTGATTCAGGTTTCTTGTACTTCGTTTTTTCTTCAACCAATTTTTTTACCAGGTCAGGATCATTTTATGAGACATGCGCGTCATGGGCCCACAATGCAGAGCATACTCTTATTTGCAATTTAATCCTCCACAAAATCAAATATTTCCGGTCGCTTGTCAAACGGACGTACTTCATAAACCCTTATCGCCGATAATATGATCTCACCAGCCGATCGATTCTGTAAAAATCTCACCGTGAAAAGTTAGGTGAAGTGAGCTTAGAGTGAGCTGTCAATAGTGTCAATCCCTTAGCACTTCACCTAAGTTTTTACATTGAGATGGTTACAGAATCGCACTGCAGCTCGGATGGCTACTAAGTACATACATAATTTATTTCCCACGGCTGACACGTTTATCTAGCCCGCTTATATAAACGAGATAAAAAAATTCATATGTATTACCGTTGAAATAAGCAGGACTGTGACGTTGAGCGATATGATCCCTCAACAAAATATAAAAGTGGGAACAAATCATTTGGATTTCAAGGCTTTAGTCAGGACACAATAAAACTGAATGGGAACGCAGTGGATCCGACGAGAGACATTTTATTTTATTAAACCAGCCAACGAACCGTGCGGTGGTATATTTCATTTGTATTTTTCCATTTTTCTCTCAGGCTATTGTTTGCAATTGATTTCGAAGAGATCGTGTGACAGTTATATGTTTTTGAACATAGAGCACTATAACTTGTAAGTGATATCTATATCTATGCATAGTCTAAATTGAAGTCGCTTGTCGTGTCTGGCCGTGTGCATTGTTCCCATAAAATCCACAACAGATGTTGATGCGGTTTTCACCATTTTTTTTTTTATTATTGATTATATTGATGGTGACAACCGCAAGCAAGGGTTTCCGTCCTGGTTTCCGCGAGTTTTTTGCTTAAAATAGATTAATATTAAACTCTCATATAATAAATAAGTCACGACTTTTCGTCAATCAGTGGCTAATCGCTATAAATATATAAAAAAAAACTGCTTTACAAAAATAATACTTACGGAAATGTTCTAGACAAATGTTTTCTTCCAAATCAATGTTATCATTACTCGGCAATATTCCAATCGCGAAGTTCCACCTTGCAGGGCGATATTTACCTGGAGTTAGTAACTGCCATCTGTTCCCTTCGCAAGTTATCACCCGTCGAAGAGTTGCGAACCTTGATTTATGGCGTTTGACCGGTAAACAAAGCCTGCCCGGTTTGTTCGTGAGGCTAACAAAAAGGTGACGAATGGATGGCGATACCACTCATACACTATTCTTTTGTTTCCGTTTATGAGGAGGTTTTCCTTCATATCTTTTATTTAACTTTGACTAATTTATTAACGCTGTTTTCTTTTGATTTTTAAATAAAACAATTTCAGATACACATACCAATAATGAGAAAAGCAATATTAATTTGATTTAAAAATGCTTTTAATGAAATTCATCTCTCTTTGTTCGACTTTATTATTTTAATGATCCAGGGACTCGTATGTAGTTCTCAGCTCTTTGTTGTCATGTGCTTGATAATAACAGAATCAATTTCGTATAATTTAAACTAGCTGTCTACGTTTCTTTTTTTTTTTTCGGATGTTTTTGTGTCAGACTCTTACTGACTAAAACCCACCCATGTTCCTTCCTTTGCCCTTTATGTTCCGGGGTAGCGGTAACCCTGTCGGACAATCCCGCTGACCCGGCAGGCTTCTGCGGGCCCCTCAAATTATGCTGACAACTTTTTGAGGCGCGCGTGGCACACTTACTTACGCGCCGTCCGGCACGGGACTGGTCCTGATCGGAAGGTGAGCTACCCATTGCTCTCTGCCCGCAGGCCCGCGCCTACGGTGGCCGGGAGTTGTCACGCGGCTCCCGACGCCCGGAGCGGCTCCCGCGGCGGATGGGACGGGAGGCTCTCTCCTTCATGCATCCCGCCACCTCCTTCGCTAGCATGACTGCTTCGCAGAAGGAGGCGACTGCTTCCCACTCCCTCTCGCCCCGGACCCTGGCTTGCACCAGGGCCGGGCGCGAGAGGCCGCCGCCGCTGCCGATCGCCTCTACGAGGACACGGCGGTGCTCCGCCCAAGCGGGGCAGAGCTCCACCGTGTGCTCCACCGTATCCTCTAGGCGATCCTGGCAATGGTGACATACAGGCGCGCAAGGACTATCGCCTCCAGATCCCATGGCGGCAGTCCGGCAAGCAGGCTTGCCGCCTCGCCCGCTAGCTTTCTACTTACAACATAGTCTAGAGCAACAAAGTTATTAAAACTACGGCCAAACTTGGTCGGGTTTATTATCTTTCGTTAAAATTATAACTGAATAAGGAATTATTAAGTTAGGAAGGGGTCTTAAATCTTATTTCAGAGTGAATTCAACGTAGGATTGTCTGAGCGCAACTACAAGCGAGCACAAATCTAAGTGCAGCAACAAGACGCTTCTGTTATAATCTCAACACTACAAACTTGAACAAAGTGCATAGGTACATCTCGAGTGGTGTTATTGTTGCAAGTATTGCCGGCGGGCTGTCTGTTGTCCGGTGTGTTGTTCGAGCTGTCCGGGCTGTCTGCTGTCCGGGGCGGTCGGACAGAGAGTGCGGAAGTCAGCGGTCGCGTGCTGCGGTCAACTACTTGGAAACTAGACGGTGTCATGAACTGTTTACTGTGTATAAATGATGAGTGAGATATTAGGATAGGTACTTTGTGACTTAGTAAGTGATTAGATAGTGAGGCAAAGATCGAAGAGACACGACACAAGACACGTAAGTGTACCTACTTAAATAAAAATGTAAGAGTGAATGTCAAGAATACTAAGTGATAAATAAGTAACCTTTCTGCACTATTCTGAAAATTCAATCTACAAAAAATTCGAAATTTATAGCCCCACATCAAGTTATCCGTAATATTTTCTACATACTTATTAGCGCTATCGCTCACAAAAGAAACCAAAGCCCACAGCTCTAAAAAATGTACGTTCCCCAATAACTCTTCTGTTACAAAAGTGTTGTCCACTATTCTGGAGATACATACAGTGTCAGTTCATCATCGTCTTGTAACTCGAGCTACACGACGGAGACAAATCTCGCGAGTCATTCAAACCCCGCCATCCCGCCATCCCGCGCCGGGGACGAATAGAAATTGCTTTCTCACTTGTCACCCACTGATCAAGGCCCCGGGGAATATATAAATCCGCCAAATAATATCGCGTTTCAATGTCTAGCGAACGGTAGGTATTGCGGAGAAATGGAAGAATAACAGAATGTGTCGGCTACTTATGTTACAGCGCAGGAGTCGGGGGATAGGAGGCGCCGGCTTTGTCGGAGTGTACTTGATGCCGATTACATGACGGTTTTGTTATTTCAGGGATATTCCCCGAAGATTTGAGTTGGTATAAGTTAGAACTAGATATTAAACATGGAAACTACAACACTATTGAACATTCTGTTCAAGAACCATTCAGAATAAGTTGTCAGCATTGAGCCAACAATACTGACAATTAAGCAATTAATATGACATACGAATCTCATAAAGGTGTTCTCTTAAATGGCTCAAATCGATTCAATTCACTCCAAAATCAATGTACAGATTTTCAATTTTTAACGGAACATACATATTTGCTGCTAGTAACTCAAGTGTCGCCGCATCGATACGCTGCAGCGCCTGAGAGGGTATTACATACGTAAGGACACGCGTACACTGCTGGTTGTCGTGCACTACAAACACGTAATATATGTGACGTCGTCCTCGCTGCCAGAGCTCCGTTCATTTTCAACATTTAAACTACTGGACAGCACATTGGAACTCTGTGTCAAAAGACGCGTATTTTTATATCTCTGTAAAAAATTATTTGAATAGTATGTCGGTTGTAAACCCTGTTACTCTGACATTACTTTATTATTTACATTCAATGGTTGGGTTGCTTGTGTTATGTAAATGCACACGTTTTGTTGTATGTAAACGTCGGAGCGCAACATGAATAAGTAATGCTAAATGCTCTTAATATTTTATCTACAATCACCTTCAACATTTTTTCTCGTTGTATTACAAAGACGATTCTATTTTCTTAAACAAACAGTTCTATTGTTACCAAAGAGTTTCAGTACAATTTCATTGTATTATTCAGCAAGTTCATACAATGTAATAATGGTGAGTGTACAACTTAAGCCGGCTAGAACCAAACAAAATAAAATGAAGCAATTTAATAGAATGCTCGCGGAGTCAGCAGCGAGCGAAGTTCCCGCAGTTTAATGTGCAGCCATAAGGAGTGGCTCGTGGCTCATGTGTACACCGATAGCTAAGTGCGGGCTTCATGCTTTTGTAGTTTAGTTCTCAAGATTTGTAACTTTGTGTTAGTGGCAGTACACTCTAGGTGACACTACAAGTGCTTTACAAAACTACGACGAACTTTACCTTTCTAGCTCTATTGTCAAAGTAATTCCAATCACTTACGAAAACATATGTACGTTCGAAAAAATCGACATCTTTTTAGTAAGATAAGTGACAGGCACAATTTTAACACTAGGAATAGGAACAAACTAGATCAACCGCGCTTCAGATTGGCTAAAGTAAAAACTTCTTTTATGGGTTACTGTGTAAAATTTTATAATAAAATACCACTCGATATTCTTCCAACTAAATGAGAAGAAATTTAAAACGTGCATTAAACGCACTTGGATGAGTATATCGTAGATAAAAATGCTTGGCTTAATGCTGGTCCTGCTCCACAGGCACTTGGGCTTTTTTTTTCTGGGTGGGAAATCTTCATATGACTTCTCCCGCTCTGGGCGGAGCAGGAGGGCGTGTCAGACTTTTACTGACTAAAACCCACCCGTGTTCCTTCAGTTGCCTATGGCAGGGGCCACGGTATCTCTTTCGAACAACCCGCGGCCTTGGCAGGCATCGGCCCTAACGGACCCCGTCAGTTCGTGCTGACATCTCTTTGAGGCGCGCGTGGGACACAACGCGCCGTCGACCCGGGCCTGGTCCTTGCCGGGCGGCGAGCTGCCCATTGCTCGCCGCCAGCAGGCACTTGGGCTCACTAATTGATCACAATTTCAATATTTGGAAGAGATCCTTCCCTTTTTTTAGTGTTTCTGACATTACGAACTTAATGTTTATTTTATTCAATCAAGATTTAATTTTTGAATACTTCAATATTAAATACCTCTTCCTGATTGGTAGTAATTTTTTTTTTTCATCTCTTAAATAAATTTCAAACTATAGTTTTGTATAATTTAGAAGCTTTTTTTTAAATGTTGTAAATGTAAGAACCATGGATCCGTTTATTATGATATTTTGATGTTGACTTGAAAGAGCATGGTAGTTGAGAATGTGTCATGCTCACTTAAACGTCTCACTGGTGGTGGCGCGTGTGTTGGATCATTCGGTTCCCTACAAAATGGTTGAGCTGGATGGTTCTGATCCACGCGTCGGATTCGTGAACGGGCTCCGTCGGTTGAGACTGGTCATCTCTTAACTGCCAGGGCTTATTTTTAATTTTATATTTTTAATTGTTTCTTGATTTTTTTTATATTGTTCTCACATATAGAAGCAATAAGAATAATGTACCCAGGATTCTGTAATAATATCTTGATTTAAAAGAGTGTCCGTGGAGTTCCTTTCCCGTTCTTCTCCATAGAGATCTACGTCAGCTTCAACTTTCTGACTAACTGACCGACTATTTAATTTTGACAATTCAAAAGTGCCTGTAAATAGTGTAGAGATATCAACACGGAAGTCCTGCATCTCGCAAGCAGAGTTTACCGCGCAATTAGCATACATACAAACTTCCCGACATCAATCGTGGGGCAATTGTCCGCCAGACACAACACCCGTCTGATCGGAGGATCCTCCCTTTTCTATGGAGGATGAATGAACTTTACACCCTGTTCCTCATACAACTAAAATGGTTTAATCGAAATAAATGATTTGAGTTTGAGTTTATTGTAAATGATAAACGATATATATTTCTGTAAATTGATTCAATAAACAGTCTTACACGTCAAAATTAAATTATGTTTTTAAAACTAGATGAGTTCGATGTTTCCTGACTACTCTGAGGAGAAAGACCGAAACAAACTCAGATGTCACAGTCTGCTTTAAAGTCTAGACATAATCATGGTCAGGCCATTTGAGGACCATGCAAGTTAATGTCTGGGATGGCCTTTTGAGAAAAGAGCCACACAGATTTGAGTGGTCCTGTCCAGTCAGTACACGCATTTGTCAATTGTCAATCGTGTAACTCAACTAACAACTTGAGGAGCTCAAGGACTCGACGAACAATACCAAAGAAAGGACTTTTGGGTAGGCTGCATAGAGTACTCAAACTGCTACACTAACTGAGGAAAAAAGTAAATATTCGTGTCATTGTGTGTCATCGTCATCGTCATCGGCAACCTTGTTCCACCCACTGCTGCGTATGGGCCTCCTTATTGTGTATATGTCGTGGCCAGATTTTCGAATTGATCATTTCATGAAGTGTTCGGTCATTTCATGAAATGGTTGTGTGTCGCATGCACGCGCAAACACACCCTACACACACACACACACTCACACACTCACTCACATACTATTTATACCAGAGGTACTGAAAAAAAATTGTATACTGCTGTGGAAGAGCGGAGTCTCCTAACACAGGCATTACTTGATTAACAGGAGGCCGATCACCAACTAATGCAAAACTTTTTGGTTCAGAAATAAATATGATTTAATTTGATATTATGAATATCACTGTTTTTTTATAAACAATTTTTATAGGCATATAAAAGATTTTCATAAATATACCGAGAAAAAAAAACATTACTTACATTATCTCCTTAAATTTTTCTCTGGGAGAGTGCTCGGGCTTAATTTATAAATTGATCGAGTAGCCCTTTTCTGCAAAACAAAGAATACCGTGCTGTCTTCAACGTAACTTCAATAACTACTTAATTTATAAAAAAAACGTCGAAAATGTAATAAAGCGCGCTGCCATATTTTATATCAATCTTCACCCGAAGAGATCCAATTCTTAATGATGAACTTCCAAATGAAAAGAGTTCAATAAAGATAAAAATATATTGAGAAAGTTACTGAGAATGATAGATGACGTCAGGATGACACCCGACGAATCGTATTAAAAGGAATTCTGTCAAGAGAGGGGCTGTCGTAATGCGAATCAAATAAATTCACACAGCCATGAAATTTAATATAGATGCCTGGAAACAAACGAAATGATTGAACATGAGTGACGGGAGGAGGCCCTTTGTATTGAACACAAGTAAATATGTGATGTGGGAAATGGGCGACAATTACCTGAACAATTGTGGTCCCGGCGCGGTGGCGGTGGACACGGAGTCTCGAATTACATGTGCATGGACATTGCTTGATATCACGTGGAGCAGGCGTGATGTGTCAGATTGCAATAGTGGAGGAATGAACCCATTGCCGTAAACACGACAACATAATTAATAATTATGTTATCGTGTCGAATAGTATTCTAATAATATTGCTACACACCTACATAGGTAATACGAAAATGAGCAACCGCATTACATAACCTATCCATACCTTTCTTTAATTTATGAGACAGTATGCAAATTAATATATGATACATTTTCGGTACCTTGATAAAATATTTGGAATCGTAATTCTTTTGTTAGACCGTCCTCGGTACTATCGTTAAACCGATCTAGAAATGAATTGCTACCATCTCCATCTTTGATAGGGAAATTAACATTTTATTGATTTAGGGATCGTTCCGTCAGTAGATATTATTTTAAGAACGGACCACTTATAATTCTTCAAAAATATTCCATCAAATACAATTGATGTACTCATCAATTGTATTTGATGGAATATTTTTAACGTCAAACGCTAGGCCACGAAAAGAGCAAAAATAATTATTAATATGAGGCAACATTCGCAACGGTTTGATCCTCTAAACGGAATTTTGTATCAGATTTCAGCAGAGAGGGCGATCGCGGCGGCGGGTAGCGGGGGCAGGGGCGGGTGGCGGGCGAATGGCGCTGTAGATTACGTTTGTTGCTTTGTATTAAAACTGATGGGAATTTATCTCAACATCCCGTTTTAAAGAAGCAAAGTGACGTTATCAAAAACCAATATCGTAGCGAGCGGCGGCGAACGAGAAAAATATTTTTCGTCATCATTTATCAAAAACACGGGTGTATTCGCGAGCGCCTTTGAGGCGACGTCTGTCGCTCGCTCACAAATACCATCCACAAAGAAAGGTAATTTCTGTAGAACTGTTCGGAGTGTATTAAAATCCTTTATGGAAATGAGCACTCAGTTTTTATGTTTCGTCTTGGCTCTGCCTTGTGCAAATATAATATTTTATCTACATTTAATATTTGCTCTCGATCATACGTTTTATTTAGTAAACTTCGTAGATACCTACCTAATTATTGTTTACAGATAATAATATTTATTTTTATTTATTTTGAAAATAATTAGTTACACAAAATTCTATAGTCTATAAAGTTTTCAGAAACTGATTTTATCAATCCACTATGATATTTCCGTAAAAACAGTAGGTTCATAAGACCGTCTACATCAATTTATTATGGGAAATTACAATCAAAATAAAATAGGTACATTTCAAGCAATTCCTCAGTTTCCGTTAGCCGGTCGCGTTGGCCTCGACGCGCTCATTACACCGTAATCGTATTTATGACAATACATAAGCAGGACATAAGAAAGGAAAATGTGACGTCATCATTTTCCTAAATCATCATCAGTCCCTTCCGGCGCTTAATGTGGAAACGAAGAATTAAATTCGTTTTACGAGAGGGACTGTTTTACGGCTCGCCGATTCCGCTGACGCGTCTTCAATACTTTCATCGTGATAGGCTTTTATTTCGGCCTCCGCCTCGAGCTTATTATGAAAATCATCTTGTTTATAGACGTCCTGGTAAATACTTATATTTGCATTTTTTCCTCTCTCAAAAACCCCGAGGTCGGTCAATAAACCCCTAAATTGAATAGCATATACTATTTATCTTCATGCTCTGAATAAATCTATTGAAACTCCAGTCGTGGTGTACAACGCACAAATGATTACCGCACGAAATAAATTAGCTTTGCCTTGTGGTGGTGTATTCGCAATTGCGGATAAAAATCCGTCCGCGGATGATGGATGATCGCGGATCCCGCGGCTTGCGGCGGCCACCAAATCCCGCTGACACTCGCTTATGGCGGAGGAATAACGCGAACCAGCACAAATGAACTCGAACTTCTTCAGTACGAAAAACCTCGAGTAAACCCTGATTACATTTTACACCGAATTACTTACGTTATTGTTCTCGGTGTGATCGTGTTTTTGGATTTTATTTCCAGAAAGTAGATTAGAAAAATTGCTACCACCCGACGGAGGCCGAGGGGAGTGCAGTACGAACATATCATAACAGCGAGCCTTATCATTAGACGACATTGTTTTTATGGAGAGGAAGTAACGTATGATATTGTTCGGAAGCGAGTAGACACAGTCGTAAAACTTGGCGAGATGAAACGATCCCGATATTGGTCAAAATCGGAGCCAAAATAAACAGACGAGACCATTGTGTGGAATCGAGTGAGGAAACAGACGGCCGAGAAGATTTGGATTAACGTTTGTAATAATAAACGAAGAGTACGGACGCAGGGGTTTAGGAGAGCGGGTCTTACGTTTGCGAAGATTTTCTTTTTGAACCCAATTTGGTTCAACGAATAACATACAACTACGGACATTCGTGTTTATCGTGAGGATCCCCCTCCCCCTCCCCCCGTCGCACTCGCTTTGACCGTTACATTTCCACGCAAATGCGCCGCGACGAGCTCTAATGGCCTCACTTCGATCACACGCTAAATTTCTATCGTTATTGCATTTGAAGAGATTCCGAGATAAAAGCGTGGGGAGCGGTAATGTCGACGTGAACACGACATTTCTTTTATTCGGTCGCGACGAGAACTTGGAGTGTAGCGTCGGGAGACGGATACTTTAAATTGTTTACAAGTTGCAGCTCCGACTCACTGTGCTGTGGAAGTTCGCGCACGGCTACAAAGTCTGCGCCCGCAAGGTCATCCACGAGATTAAGCGCGCTCGTAAATCTTGATGCTGAAAGTTTTGCACCCTGCGGTATAACTATACCCTCACTGGCTTATTTATACGTCGCGCGAACAAAAGCCTTTGTCTCTGAACTTATCGGGAGCCTGAAAGAAGAGAAATTCATTACGGTGGCTAATAACGACCAAAATTAAACAAGGCACGTTACTGGGCGGGACATCGATCCTTAGAAGGCGCTGGCTACAAAGCCGTACTCAATGAATTAAACTTTAATCATATTAAAACTTTGAAATCAAAGTTAGTTTAGAGTTGTTATAACATTTGCAGCGCTGTGCTGCAAACATCACGCCCTCGCGACAGACTCGTGGCTCGAGCTACGATATGTAATAAAACTGTCACACACAAGATGAAAAGTTCAAAGGCGGCGGAACGATTACAGCCAATAATAATTCGTTTTTTACTGCGAGAAACGTTTCCTTTTTACATCAAAGGTTGTTCGCTTGTCGCGAATACTCAACAGCTTATTCACGAGCGCTCGATGTGTATGTTAAATGGTGCGTCCCGACGTCGTTCGCAACACTTCGCTGGATTGATTGCTGCGATCTTGTCTCCGAAATACCTTTACCTTTGACCATTATATCATCAAACTCTTGGCCGCCTCTCGAAAATTAATATTTTTGGAGACACGTTCAATCTTTTGCTAATCTAACAACCTGTTTCCGTCAACAGGTACACTCAAGGATCCTCAAAGGAGTTTCCAATTATCTTCGAATCCGTCGCACTTCTCTTGTTAGCCCTGAAATTGGCTACAATGCCAAACGAGCTGTACAGCTTGGCTTTAATCCGGACGATCGTTAGGATATGCACTCAAGGGTGGAGTGGGGCCGCCCCGAGTGACCATCTATCAAAGTAAGCCTCGTTAACTAAGAGAGTGCTCAGTTTTAATCGTACTCACTTCTGTTTCTGAAAATCGGCAAATCGGGATGACAAATGTGCGGGGAGAGGCTGCGATTTTTTCCCAAAAGAACGAGGTCGCGGGACGCACAGCGTGATTTATATTCAATGCGCGCGCCGCCGAACAGATTATGTTGTGTCATATCACTAGTATCGGGTACACTATGTCTACCTGCGTCTGTGACATGTCTATCATCTGACATATAGCTCGCATACGTTTTCTCCGAAAATAAGGATTGTCTTTCTTTGGTTCTTTATTTTTTTTTCGCAAGTGAATCATGTTCTATAACGATGATTACGCATCTGAGTTAGAACAGTTAGATATACCTACAAAACTGTTTGTATTGCCTTTAAATTGTCTTGTAGTTGTTACCTGCTAATAAAGTATAATGTTATGTAGTATTCTTGAGGCCTCGCGCAGAGTGTCGCAGATCATCTGTGAGTGACGGAGCGTGTGCGGCAAGGGATGTGTCGATTTATTCCAATAAAGCACAATATTGCTGCCAGCGACAGAGCCCGAGACGGAATTTCGATTCCCGCATTCCCAGGGAGCAGATGCGAGCCACCAGCCACAAAGAGGGGCTCAGCAGGCGTGTGTCCGGACATCGTCCGTCACGCGTCCGGCCGGCTCGTGACTGCCGGACACATACATCATTCATGTCACGACAGCAATTTTACCGAATAATCGAAAAAGGAAATTAAGGTTACATAAATGCTCGGCGCTTTCCGTCAGTTGTTCATATTGGAATATGTCGACTCACGTTCGAGACTGGCATGCGCCTCAGCCAATGTCGAGCGGTTCCTTATTTAGACGTAGTGTGCACGTTTACCCTATCACCATCTGTCTAATCCGCAATCAGAGCTGACAGCTGTATACCATCACGCTATGGGTATCCAGCAAGGGGTAAACAGAGATGTGCTTGATTTCACCCCGCTCGCTAACAGCATTGCCTCCTAACACGAGAGGGCGCGAAGCTATCGACATTTATCGGGCACGGTTCCAACTTCGCATTTCGCCTGAGATTTTCACAGTGCGAAAAACCTTGAATGCACTTTGCTGATATGTAGATGTGAACCCGTAGGAGGAGTGCCAAAGGTTTGATGCCGTGTTTATGAATACTATATCTGCTGTCAAGTATTTGAATCTACGAGTATCATGAAAAATTGGCAGTTTGTATTTTTTGTAACTGTAAGTGTCGCATATCTTCAAAAACAAATTAGTGAAGGTAGGTACTACTCGTAAAACGATTAGATATATAGGTAGCAAAGATTACTGCACAAGCAAAAGCTATCAAATAAAAGGAACAAAACATTGGAAAAAAGAGTTAAAAGTGTGAAAACGTTGGAACGGTTCGGTCGCAAGAGGAACAGTAAATGTGAAGGAACTAGACGAGGGTGTGGAATGTACACTCTAACGATTTTGTGCGATCGCCAGCTGTCGACAGCGGAACCTCGTGTCGCCTGAAATTACGACTTCAGAGGACGTCTTATTGCTGATAGGTACTTGGCTACTTGTGACTATAAGGATGGAAAGAAACATTTTCCTGCTTCAAGAGACTTGTCAAAGAGTGACAAATAATCGACGTCGTATTTCCATTTATTTTACAACTGTATACATTTATTGGTCAAGGAAGAAAACTCAGCTTCTGAGCCTGAAGTTTGGGTTTAATTTTCAGGTAAACGTTTTTATTTTATTTTCTAAATCTGCTGGATTTGATGAGGATTTGGAATTAGATCGCCGTATTTGTCTGTATAAACCTTAATTGTTAATTCGTTTACTGAACAGCACGTTAATTTCAGCGTACTTAATATCCCGGAGGCAGTTTGTCCCTGTCGGGTGGCAGGAATGTTCCGACTCACTGCAAATACACATGTGTCATGTTGAGACACATGTTTACATGGGCGATGAGCCCGTGGGTCCGTGGGCCGGCCTTGTACATACAGATAAATTTATAATAGACAACCAGTGAATAAAATGCTTTTAAATAAACATGTCTGTCATATACATATATTCCGGTATCGTTATTTCTGGCTGACATCAGAGCCACAAAATGGAGGTGCACTTAATAATTGGGAGCAAACAGTTCCGAGCCAGTATTCCGATCTAGTCTTCTGCCTCGATACACGAACAGATCGTTAGCAGCCGACACAACTAGCCAACGAGGCCTGAACCAATACCAATTATAGCAAGTGGGAACCATTGCACTGGAGTGTTTGGGTACCATGGTGCTGGTGCCTGTTAACATTGTAGTAGTACCACATGAGAGAGGTTATTTAAATTATAAAACACCAAATGAGTTAATACTTTAATGCTTTACACTTTCGTTGGGAACGAAGACTCTTAATAATTACTATTGTTTTCGCGTATACAGTAGCGGCACGAGAGAGGCACGTGGTGACCTGCGCGGTACGAAAAATACGCGTCTGCGCAGTATGCGTAAAGTTATGATGACTAGGCTATAATCTGAATAGACCAAATACGTGGACACTTGTATCGACTGATAGTGGTTACCATAGTAGTGGTAGTCGTAGTGGAAGAATAGGCTTGTGTTAAATGTGCTAATAATATAAGCTGTACAATATTATAAGTAGTACATGCTGTACATGGCACAATCAGTTTAAGAAAGACTGAAACTTGGCTATGAATGACAGAGACGACGAAAGCCAAATTATTTATAAAACGCGATGTGACCTTCTCTATAGGAAGAAGGAACGATAAGGTTAAGTTCTCTATCATGAGCACCGTTCAAGCCGACAGGCTGACAGAGAGTTTAAGAGTGACAACTCTTTCCAATATTTTTGTTTTCTGACACAAAACCAAAGCAATTGTAACGAGGACTTCGGAAACACTCGTTTTAATTCGTGTTTATATCGGACAAACAATTCTGGCATAATTTAATGACGTGAAAACCAAACACATTACAGGAAAGGGAACAAACAATGCAGTCAACATGCAAAATGTTGAGGCAAAAGAATAATAAAGTGCAAGCACTTTATTATTTATGTGCTTTATCAGATTATCAAAGTCTATGCAACTAAAAATAAAATAAATGTGTATCTAGTGTTAGTACTTTTCATTATCAGCCTAGCCTTTTCCCAACTACGTTAGGGTCGGCTTCCAGCATGACCAGATGCAGCTGAATACTAATATTTAACATGGAGCGACTGCTTACCTGACCTTCAGAACCCAGTTACTGGGTAACTATCGTTTTAGCCCTTGATAAGACTTGTTGTCAGACTTTTGGGGCTTCTGACCACTCGTAACGACTGTCCAAGATCAACGAATGACCGCCAGTGATAGTATTTTTAGACCTTTTTTTTTTTTCCGGATGGGAAATCATCAAATGACCCCTCCCGCTCTGGGTGGAGCGGAAGGGAGTGTCAGACTCCTACTGACCAAAACCCACCCATGTTCCTTCCTTTATGTTCCGGGGTAGCGGAAACCCTTTCGGACAATCCCGCTGACCCGGCAGGCTTCGGCCCTGAGGGGCCCCTCGTTATGCTGACATCTCTTTGAGACGCGCGTGGAACACTTACGCGCCGTCCGGCACGGGCCTGGTCCTGATCGGGCGGTGAGCTACCCATTGCTCTCCGCCCGCAGGCCCGCGCCTACGGTGGCCGGTAGTCGTCACTCGACTCCCGACGCCCGGGGCGTCTCCCGCGGCGGCTGGGACGGGAGGCTCTCTCCCTCATCCGTCCCGCCACCTCCTTCGCTAGCATGACTGCTTCGCAGAAGGAGGCGACTGCCTCCCACTCCCTCTCGCTCCGGACCATGGCTTGCACCAGGGCCGGGCGCGAGAGGCCGCCACCGCTGCCGATCGCCTCTAAGAGGACACGGCGGTGCTCCGCCCAAGCGGGGCAGACCTCCACAGTATTTTTTTTTTTTTAGACCCTTGAATGTTTTTGCTGTTGGAACTACTAGTAGTTTGTACTACTAGTTATATTTCATGGCGCTATGACAGAACAATACTGTGCAAATAAAAAAGAGTTTTAATATAAACTGAATACATCAAATAGCAGCTGTTACTACGATTTATGTCCACGCAACCGCCACGACGGGCTCACTACGTTTTTAGCGTTTTGTAGAAAATGGCGCCCATTAACAAACTGTTTGGAGGCAAACCATAAACTCGTGAACACGCAAAAACAAAAAGCTCTCGACCTAAAATTACAAGAACACTTATTCATTGCTTGGCAGAGTTTTAGCACGAAATGCCTGCCTAGGCGGAGTTGAAGGAATTTCGTGTATAGCGGGCTAACGAAATTATTTGAGTTAGTTCTACTGGAAAATGTATGGTCGGCAGTAATGGTCGCGATAGCTATGATTTATATTTGTTTATCAACAATTAAAAGAATGCCTTAAAACGTGGTTGTGTCTAATTAGTAAGATATATGTTAGATCTCAGTCAAGTCCTCATCATAAACACGACATGAGATTTAACCAGATACTCTTTTTGAAAGATTAACTGAAGTTGGAGGTGGGTTTTTCCAATCGACCTACCTTTTGAAATTATTATTGTTAAGGATTCCCAGTGCTCGCAGTACCTAGTTCTATTGTAATCTTGGTGTGATATTGTTTAGAGACTAGCAAATTCTATTCAGCTTGGCAAAGTAAACTCAGCTACATTATTTAGATACAAACCTATTTATGTAACAATAACCATTGCGTCGCTTTCGGAACTCCGGTGCGATGAGCAGTTGAGAGCCATTGTATTTCTTCCAGTAAGATCATCGCTGAAGACGTTTCAACTAAACAAAATACTACAGTCGAAGTTGAGAAACGTTTCGCGATTAATAAATACAAATGAAGTTTTAAATAACACTCCATTATTCATAACGTTCATAAAAAGTCATTATGACAAAGTCGACCAAGTTTATGAAACTTCCATTAGTTTTAACATAAATGGCTACAGAACAAATGCAGCGCTCATTAGCAGCTGTTTTAAATATTTAATTGGGAACAGATTTCGTCAATGTGATATCCTTTCCTAATTGTATAATAAGCGTGGGCTAATGGGCGCTGGTTGCCGGCGGCGGCCGCAGGGCGGCGCTGCGTGCGAGGCGGCCGCACTCGCACTCATTTGCATATTAATCTATTACTCGCTCAAAGTTTCACTCTCAGGGATTTGAAAGCGATCCGGCCTCGTTCAACTTTTGTTCCTATTCATTGTGTTTCGGAACATTCTCTCTTTTTTGCTTAAATTTACTTAATGGATTAACAAAGGAAACGTTTTTACGTTGCTTTTGTTTGCCGCTTGTGTGAGTTTAATTTAAATATCTGGATGTACACGGAGGAAGTCGCTGGGGTGGTTAAGTGACAATTATTGTGATAAAGTGCTATGAAGGGACGCGAAAATACGACTTTAAAACGGCAAAAGTGCGGACAATTCTACATAATTACGTACTTGACCGACATTACAAAAACTTAATGTAATTAATTAAAGTGATGGTTAATACACCATAGACTAGTTATAATATAGTTATGTTTGGTCCATTATGTCATAACTTCAGCCTCATAGACGCCTAACGATTTAAGTTGAGTGTAAGCTTGATAAATGACCTCGTAGCGAGGAGACGAGTGAACTTATCCGTACATACATAATACACTCAACGGTCTGAGATGTATATTTAGAAGAGGTTATTAGATTGGAGATGTCACGGGTGCACCGCGCCAGAGGAGGGTTGCTTGAGGGGCTTACGAGGGCGCAGGGGTACAATACAGGCGCTATCACCCAGAGATAAATCTAACATTAATTTGAATTAATTAGGCGCTTTATACTAGACATAATAAACTGACCAGAGAGTGTGGACTAGTAGGAAGAGATAAATACTGCATGTACACAATTACTGATGACTGTATGAACACTGATATCATAACATGTGCTGCAGGCTGGTACACGTGCCAGCAGGCATTATTAAATTCCCGACTCTGTTCTGCTGAATTCTTTGTGCATTACTCATGCACAGAGAATTCGCGCGAGGAATGGATGGTACGGCGTACGGAGCCAAATATATTCGCTTGAAGCTCTCCATTCATTATTTACACTCACGCACTGTATTTAGGTAACATTACATGAAGGTTCCGCCAGTATAATTATTTAGTCCACCGACATTGTCAAAAATCGAATTTGTTACATCCTGAATTTGGGGCACGTGTAGGTACCTATATTTTTCGAGCTCACACATTTTACGACGAAGGAATCTGATTTAGGAGGGTTGCCCTACACATGACACGATTTTGTAAAAAAAAATTGTCGGATAAAAACTGGGGGTCTACTCCGAAGTGGTATCGGCCGAATGTTCGGCCGTTTCCTGCTACGAAGTTACTATTTGGTTCGGTCGGTCCCGATCCTACACTTTTTCGGATATTCACTATGGTCCCGACCCAACTGAGCTGATCCGAACTTTTTTCGCATTTTTCAATAATATTCGGTTCGGCCATGAGTCGGTCCGATCCGATCATTCGCACTTTGCATTTCGTAGTAGACCCCCTGTAGCGTGCTAGTTTCTGAACCACGTTGTTATAACGTTGATTTTACACACTCAACCATACCAGCACGACATACTCTGAAACTAACTATCTATTAGGTTATTATTTCATTTTACCATTTTCATTCTCTTTTAGATGTTTTAGCTGCCGCATGATCTTATCGTACAACTCCACATATCACATACCGTCATGCCTTTATAAATAGCGTGTCAATTATGTGACGACACTCCTTTACAAAATGCTGTCTTGTTGTATGTAACATTCCATGGCTGAACACTGAGCCCGAAAAACACAGGCTTAGGCCTAGTTTGGGTGTTAGGTTTTCTTCTAGTGACAATTTGTTTTTAATTAACAACTAAATTGCATTACTAAAAATGAATGCTGAGGAAACAAAAATATAGATTAAAAGCACTACAAGCTGTGGGGTAATTGCGTAACACACTAACAGTAGTAATGTCTTTCATTTTGACAGTTCAACAACATTCATTGCTTTATTTACGTTGTTGAGTAGACACATCTTTGGGACATATGAAGCAATGGATTAGCAATATCCTTCAAAATGATTCAGATTGTAAATAATGATGTGTTACGCAATTAGGGTGCTGGTATAAAAAATTACAGAGAGAAAATACCTACTACACAAGCAAAACAAAACCTGAAACGAAAATGTGTGACCACATAACTCAGTCATGACAAGCGCTCTCTTAGTTTCCTCTACACGTATATTGTATCGCTCAGAACCCACCGAAGTTCCTGACCGAGTCGGTTTCTCAATTTACTAGAAAGCCGTCTTGGAATATTTTATTTCGCTCCACTTTGGGGATGTTATCAGCAGAGAGCTGCGGATACTCGCAATTCCTTTGCGCTCAAACACTTATCTTGTGTTTGAGCGGTGACAGCTCCGCCTTGCACGACTACCGCCACTTTGCCGATACTGTTTTGATGTAAATCGGATTTGCTTAGTACGCATAGGATCTGGTGCAGACGTCTTTAAACGACAATGCGTACGTACGATAATGTGTAGAAATAAAGATAATTCCTACTTTGGATAGGTACCTACTACTTATTCACATGGCTATATTGATTTAAAATCACTTGCGATAGACTTACTAGCATTTTTTTTTCTTTATTTAAATACAAATAAAAAATCACAAGTCATTATTTGTTCAAACCAAGTTGAGAATCAGCACTTTTTGTACGTCTGCATTACAAGAGACAGTCCCCCAAAACGCCCTCCTAACCCTTCATCACTTCCTAGGGCTTTAGCAAAGTTATTTTGCCGCATTCCCTTACGATTATTTTGGCAATACAACCACTTACGCAGCCGAAAAGGAAACTAGAAAAAGAATTAGCTACTTATGAGCCCACACAAATCGCAAAGCTGACAGGCGAAGGGTCCCCGGTGACTTCGCCCGCGAGAACGTTACTCAATGCTTTATATCAATTGGATAAGCACTTTTATTCAATAAAACTTTTCTTTGTGAAGATAACACCGTTATGAAGCGTTCTTGTAATTCTTAAGTCGAACTTGTTGGGCCTTGAAGACTAAATAAGTACTAGAGGGAAAACATTTTTAACTTAATAACAGGCCTGTCGGGCCAGACATGTAAGAATCGGAAGTAATGCCTTGTATATGCATGCCTACATAATACATTTATATAACACAATAACACCACGCTGTGCACCTATAAGTACACCCACATTTCGCCAGTTAAGTTTAAACGGGGCGAGCCTATTGCCATCAACCGGGTGCTGATCCAGATTCCAGACTGCTACTGAGAAATTCCTGATAGAAAAACCTAATATACAATACAATACATTCTTCTTCTCCTTAGCGTGTCGATGGCAGAAATATCGTTTTTTTTTTTTAATAATTAATTCTGTAACAATACATTGATTTATTAATTCAGTAAATACATTGTAAACACAAGCTTATTTGCTAGAAATAATTATCAAAAACAATGACAAATTCCATACATCTATCATAGTTTATACTGTGACATTGCACTTGCTATAGAAAATAAATATTGCCCGTCGACACACAACTATGATTTGTAAAACAGGCCCTTAATTAGTTATTAAGTTAGGATAGTTTTAGTTATCTTTTTTAAAGTATTATTGAACTCGGTGCGTACTGCCGAAAAGAACCTCTCATATAATTCATTTACATTGTTTTTCATATGGCCTGGTATACTTAACTTACTAATTAAGTAATTATTAAATCTATTTAGATTTTTTTTGTATTGGAATTGAACACAACGGTTTGACCGCTGTGATCAGAAGGGAGATAGTTTACTATGGCTTTATCTAAGTATTCGCAGCAACAAAAAACATTATCAATACATGTAGCAGAATTTATAGTTACGCGGGTTGGTTCTGAAAACACATTTGACAAATTGAATGATTTAAAGAGACTTAATAATCGACTGCTATTTGAACTATTCTCTAAGATATTAATATTGAAGTCACCACAGATAATTAGCGATTTTTTACCAGTTCCAAGTTTTGCTAGAACATCTTCCATTACTGACTCATATATGGAGTAGTTTTGATAATTAGGGGGTCTGTAAACGCACACTATAACATGCTTATCTAGCTCAACACAGTTCAATGTTATGGTCAACTTACTTAGACAGGCAAACAAATGGAGGGAAAGCTAGACATGAAAGAATAATTGTTAGAAGTTAGCGTTGCTTATTATTAGAGTAATGAGATAGGCTGCCGAATCTAATTGAAATGCAACTGAATCTAATTAAAATGGTGTACTGTAACCTAAACTTATAGTCAATAAACTTTTAACTAATATGATTAGATCAGTACTTGATCTAATCATATTAGTTACATTGATGATGATGCTGTAATTACATTGATTCTATTGTCTTATGCTTTTATTTTTGCTTACGTGGGTAGGATGCCTAAATAAAAAAAAATATTAAAAAAACTAGTTTTGAATAAAATATTACAATGGAAAATAACGATAGTCAATGTTATTGTTTATTACGTATATAACAGAGTGGTATAACAATAATAGAATAACAATATTTTGATATTTCACAACAACAACGTTTTGATAATATCCATGCAAACAAAGTGACTAGACCCAGTGCATTGAGCCAAATCAACCAAAAATTGTGACTCAATGAATCTGTTACAGTCTATGACTATTGTGTGCTAATTAGAGAATAAAAGTAAACAATACTCCCCATTTAAATCCTCAGGTCGACCATCAGCTGCTCGTGAGAAGTTACCGGTAACAATGGGCAACCAAACACTGTATTTAACTTTTTAAATTTGCAGGAAAACAATAAACCCGAGTATTTGTGCAGATATATTAATACACTATAATAGATGATCAAACGAACTTACCTGTGTGAAGTTCGATCATTATTATACGAAGTGCTTCGTTCGAAGATATATGTTACTTTAACATGCAGCATTCTCGAGTCACTCGGCAACTACGCAATTTTCAGAGCTAAAACTAAACGTAAGTATTAGTATGCATGCGTAATCTGTGTCCTAGCGCGATCTGTCATTCTTTTTAGATTCTTGAAAGGTTATCTCGATTTTACCTGGGGTGGGATGGGTAGGGAACATATATCTTCGAACGAAGCACTTCGTATAATAATGATCGAACTTCACACAGGTAAGTTCGTTTGATCATCTATTATACTGCGTGCTTCGTTCTCGATATATGTTACTTTAACATGCAGATGTTTAGAGAGATGGTAAACTTGAGATAACCCTGACTCCTTAGTCATTATGTTCTTTAAAATAAATATTTTTATTAAGTCAAAACTGACATCTTAAATTCTTCTCTATAATTAAACTTAATTAACAATCAGTAATCATATTAACAATCAATTAATCAGCCTCATTCGGTAGGTACATAGGTAACCATCCGTTATTTATCAACTAATAATGACACATTTTTGATCACAATATCCATCGTGACATTACAATAATATAATAAGTAATAGTGTAACTAAAAATATATTATTCTGCATTAAGCACAGCATAGGCAAACTCTCCTGAATTGAGAATTAGCCTTCTATAAAATTTTGCAAATGTTAATGAATTATTTGTCCAACCAGCATTTGCCATTAGATGTAATCAGACAAACTGTCTGATTGCATCTAATGAAATTCCTTTTAAGTTAGCCTTGGATGTAGAGGCGTATCGTGTACTATGACCTGAGAAGACGCGCGTATCAATACCGCAGTCTGAAAGAGTATTTTTAATCCATCTACTAATAGTAGAAGAAACTGGTTTTTTTTTTTTTTTTTTGTATGTGACAAAAACCAGTAGTCATTAAGACCTCTTATATCTCTAGTCAATCTCATATAATCACACAATGTTTTGGCTGGACAAATCTCAGGTTATTCAAAAAAGGGCAGGAAAAGATTAGGCTGGGTTCGTCCAGCAGCTGAAGTTTTAATCAAATCAGTAATGGCAATATTAACACAACTTTCACTCAGTGTTATGTTCGATATTTTTATTAATGATAAGGTTTGTGCCCGTTGAGCTGTGCTTAGTGCAAGCAAAATCATCAGTTTCTTTGAGATACGTTCAAAACTCAATGTCATATTGGGAGTCCAGTTGTGTCCAAAACTTTATTTGGATGTTGTTTGGTATTTTGCTAACGGTGATTAGTATATAGAGATAGATATAGATTATTATATAGAGTTATAGAATCCTTTAAATAACCTCTTAATACAATCATCCTCCCCAATTTTAGAGCCTATAATCAAAGATAGAGCTGATTTATGAGAGTTTAGGGTCCCATAGGCAGCTTCAAAGTCAAATAATTTTGTTAAGAAATACATTGCAAGTAGTATAGATGGGAGTGAATGGGTTTATACCATGCTCCTGGCAAAAGGTCCACCAAATTTTATATGTAACATTATATTGTTTTTGTGTATTATGTGATAGGGATGCAAGCATGACATCCATGATATACACGAGGCATGACTATGATTACCTGTTGCCTTCTTATTTTTAATTTTTTTGTAAACCTTTTTCAAATTCGAATAATTAAACTGAATGGAGGAAAGGCATAAAAAAAAAATATTTTTAAAATAAATTATTTTGTCCAGGACAAACCAGGAGACATAGACAGAATACATTTAGCATTTGTGTGGGATACAAATAAATCAATTTTCGGGTTAAACCAGCTCACATACAATTTTTTGAAACGCTCCGGTGCTTAGCACCCGTTCTGTCTGGATTGATTTTTCGGGACTCTTCATTAGCCTCTTTATTTTCACTAGACTTAATTGTAGGAGGCAAAGAGCCAAATATGTCTCTCTTCCCACCATTGCCATATGGATCTGGCCAAGTTATTTAAATGTGGGAGCTGAATACCACCCATTCTGTTTATATATGATATTGCTGTCTTATTAACTACACGCAACAGGATATTAAGGTATTCCTTATTGTTTATAAAAACCTTTAATGTCATAAATTTTGCAAGTAATTCTAAGTAGTTAATATGGTATGTTTTCTCATATTTGCTCTAGAAGCCATGGGCTCTTTTGTTTTTGTAAACAGCACCCCATCCAGTCCTGGAGGCATCCGTGAACAGTTCAATATCATGTTTATGATAAGCAATACTTTACATACTGTACTAATATTATTAGCCCACCATTGTAGATCTAATTTTATATCTGAGTGTAAGTCTGCTTTCACAACATAATTTTCATTATTTTAAAATAAATATTTATACTTATGATGTTCTATTTTTTTTTTTTTTTTTTGTAAATCCAGCCGTATGTGGTAGCTGGGCAGGCAGCAATTAATATCCCAATTAATTTTGCCAGATCTCGTATAAAACAACTATCTCTAGATCTAGATCTAAGTATTTTTGAACCAACTTCTTAATATTTGATACTTTGTCTATTTGGCAATTGTAATGTCATATGTTTTGTATCAAACACCAAACCAAGAAAGTTGCAAGACTGTGATGGTACTATTACACTTTTATCAAAATTTATAACAAATCCCAGGCACTTTAAAAGAGCTATTGTTTCTTGAACATTCTGCAAACATGATTGATAACTAGATCCTGTACATAGTAGGTCATCTAGGCATTGAACTGATTTGTACCCTTTTCTTCTTAGATGTGTCACTACACTCTTCATGATCTTTGTGAAAATATTAGGTGCAGAGCACAGACTATAAGGGAGGGCATTAAATTCGTACAATTTTTCATATTGAAAACGTAGGTATTTTCTATCCTGTGGATTTATATTTACTAATAAATATGATTCTTTCAAATCAATTTTTGCCATGTAATCACATGGAGAAAGTAAAGCTATTGCTGTCCTATAATCCTCCATTTTAAAATGGGATGTTTTTACATATTTATTCAATTACTTTAAGTTTAGTATGAATCTCTTTGTACCATTATGTTTTGAAATCAAAAATATAGAAGAGATAAATTGGTCTTTACAAGACTTGTAAGGGGATATAGCTCCCAATTTTAATAATTTGGTGATAGCAGTATGCATATCAGTATTTTCCATAGCTGATTTCACTGAAGGGGGAAGTGGCACTCACATAGGCTAAGCTATCTTTGTTACTAACACTGTAGACCATTGTAGTCTGAATCAATAAAGATTATTATTATTATTTATTAAATTCTGATGAGGTTTCTTTACAAAGGTAATTGAGTATCCTTTGATATAATTAATTATGGATTTGTCTTTGCAAATTTTGTTCCAGCACAGTAAAAAAAGTGTGAGCTTTCCAGCATGACTTACCTCTATGTGCGAGCATGAGGTTTCTCCTGTGAGGCTTTTGGCTTTTTTGGCCGTGGACTGATAAAAGTGCCCGTGATGTTTCCGGGCTTGTATTGAGGACTGGGTCTTCTTGTGTCAGTACCTCGTTATTGGCCTCGGATTGTAGCGAGGGGGACCTTGTAAGTTTCCCTTATTTAATGTATGCTGATTGAATGTAGGTTTATTGATGTACTGGCCACTTTGTTGGCAAGTTTACAAAGCTTTAATTTTTTCACTAAAATTAGCTTCATATAGTATACGAGTATACTCGTCTCTTTCAACATCTTTAATGATGTTCAAAAACTTCTTATCAATCACAGGGAAGATCAAGTTTTTCCTTGATTTTGTTTGGACAAAATGTAAATCAGTCAAGATCCTTCCAGCATCACTAAGTAGTGAGATCAATTTCAATCGGTCTCCTGTATCATTGTTTACCAACAATGATATTGCATTACTTATTATAGACAGTCCAATGCCTAGTTGGTTTTGTTCCAACTCTATATTTTTGTGTCTGTTGACAATAATGTCACTTACCGAAGCAGAAATCTCTGGGTTTAGCTTTGGTGCCTTTAATAAAGGGTGATTTTTTGGAATCAATTGTTCCATTAGATATTGTTTTGTCTTTTTAATAAGACCCTTTTTCATAATATTGCTCCAAATACGAGCCAAGTCCCTATATAGAGGGATCATATGCAGGTGCATCTGGCATGAGATCACCCAGTGCTAAAAGTACCTCTGAACTTATAGTTGGTGCTGCTGAGGTAGGCTCAGGATCAACCATTGGTTCAGGTTGTTCTGGAACCGGGTCTGTCATAGTTTCTGGTGACATATCTCGTGGTAATGTTTCAATTATTTTTACTTCGTTCGAAGTGTCATCAATAATAAAATCTGAAAAGGAAAATAATAAACATACCACAGAAAAATTGTACATAAGTGATTGATAAAAACTGCTTATTGAAGCCTCACGGACTTCTCATAAGAGTCTAAAGATCTCGTCCGTATGTCTCGTATACGCCCCGAGTCTAAGGATTTCGTCCGTACATCTCGTATACGACCCGAGTCCAATGAGCACGTCGATGTATCTCGTACACCACCCGTCTCAACCGGTACAAAAGGTTATGAAAACCTTGTGGCTTTAACTGCTATAAAAGCCAGTAGCCGTACCGGTATAATAGCAATCACAAGACAACGTTTTGCTACCTGGAATACTCGAAAGTGAGGCACCACTTTCGTAGTTATCCCGACGACGACAATAACGCTTCGTTTTTCGTTAAATTTTTCTTATTTTCTTTTAGTAAATCCTTTTCTTCGTGGTGCCTTTTAGGCACAGTTAAATTAAGCAAGATTTCACTTTTAAAAACTCCAATTTACTTAAATACTTCTAAGAACACAGTATCAGTTGCCGCGCAAACGAAAATAATGACAGATCGCGCTAGGACACAGATTACGCATGCATACTAATACTTACGTTTAGTTTTAGCTCTGAAAATTGCGTAGTTGCCGAGTGACTCGAGAATGCTGCATGTTAAAGTAACATATATCGAGAACGAAGCACGCAGTATAATTACATTTAAAAGTTAATTAAAAATAATTTTACAATATGGAACCGCAGGCGATATAACTTCACTATTTACGTGTGAGGGGCTGCAGTGACCGCGACAGTGCACAGGCGACAAAACTACATACATGCCTGTATTCTCTGAGAGGTTGGGCAGAGGTGGCACCTACATTTCGCCATTTATGTTTAAATTCCATGTCACTAATCCAGATTCCAGGCTACTTCTGTTGCTTAGGCCCAACATGTTTGGAGATAGAAGATTTTGGAAGTTGTGAGAAACATGCTGCGTCGACCTGTTTCCTAATTACAACAATACTAGAATTGCGAATTTTGAAATTGAATTTGGTGATTTTCTAAAAATACCGAAAAATATCTTTGGCTTACGTAACACCTCGTTTTTTTAGTTTTCTGGATAATTTCCAGTCTAGGCTCGATGTGCAGGACTAGGAATTAGCTGATTTGAGATTGAACTGGTGAAGTGAAAACATAACCAAATAATGTAGGTAAGCAGAATTGTGTTGCTACCACCGTCAGTGCAACCCGACCCATATCACGAATATATGCAGTGACGTGAATAAAGGAGGTGCTCCGGCAGTGCCCAGCGCTGGCTGTGGCTGGCCATGGCTGGGCAAGGCTGGGTAAGGCTCGTATCCTGTGATTGGTGGCCACTAAACCTACACTTCCTGCGAAGATGAACGCTGGACCGAAACTTACGTGAGGTCAACGTTGTAAAATACCAAAACTGTTTTGTTTGTAGTTTAGAAGTATGAGGAACAGGGTGTAAAGTTCACTCATCCTCCATAGAAAAGGGAGGATCCTCCGACCAGACGGGTGTTGTGTCTGGCGGGCAATTGCCCAACGATTGATGTTGGGTAATTATATCTATGCTAATTGCGCGGTAAACTCTGCTTGCGAGATGTAGGATTTGCGTGACGTCAGTATGACGCGTTGTTCGCATGTGGCGTTGTAGATACCACTACAGTAGGATATATGTATTTCGAGTAGCTGCTGGTTCGACAGTCTGTTGACGGTGACAATAAACATATTTTATAGAAACCAAAGGCATTACGCATGGGGTATATGTAACGTAAACTTGAACGATTTTAAAATTGAAAATACCTACTCATAGCGTATTATTCAACCCACAATGTTCCCACTGCTGGGACACAGACAGACACCCCTCCTCTCTTCGAGACGGAGTGGGCTGTAATCTACCACGCGGGCCCAGTGCGGGTTGGTAAATGCCACAAGCCTTCGAATATTTGGTTTTAAGCCATGCCTGATTCCTCACAAGGTTTTCCTTCACTGTTTTGAGAGCAGTGATGATGAAATTATTTACACAAAGTAAATATTTTTTTATTATTATATTACTCGCACTTGTTGTGCTCTTCGCAACAATGTGAAAAAAAATCCAAAGGATGGTAATATTTTCGATGCAAAATGTTTCTAATTTACGTTACGTTAACGTCGCGCGTTCGTGCTTTGTGCTAGGGCCTCTGACTGAAAATGGGTCCAAATTCAGTGATTGAAAATAAATAAGAGCAACACGATCTAAACTAGTTTCGATTACCGGGTTCAGCGCAGCTTTCAAAGTTTAATTAACATCGCACACATTGTCAGAAACTACGAACATTTTCCATTAAATAGTTTACATCATTCTGAGCTGTCATAGAAACCCGATACCTATTGTAAAATCGTGTATTTTATGCAATTTATAACTACACACTAGCGGCGCCGGCGTCGTTTTCGCATTCGTTTGAAAGTCAAAGTTTAATTAGTAGATATAACTATGATGGTAATTTTAAATAAAAAACTCATGTGCACTCAATGCTGCACTAGTAGGTTTCAGAACCAGTTACTCAAACTGGTTTCTGAAAGCTAATTAATTTAATAGTGCTATCAAATGTGACATGACATTTTATTAATGGTTGTTTTATTAACAGACATCATTAAAGCATGAGTCTTGATAGCAGATTTAGGTACTGATGAAGCCTACAGAAATGAGGGGACAGACAGACAGACAGGCAGTGATGATTGTTTCATTGCTGCTATATGCGTCCATTAATGCCATCCATGATGTGTAAATTCCCCAAATAGTAGTACAGCAGGTGCAACAAGGTATCAAGCACCTTATTGTTGTTATTTGTTGTTGTTATACGGACAATGTTTCTTTAACACCAACACAAACCAAACACAGAACTTTGGAACACGCTGTGTTGCATGTTTATGTACGTGCTGTTCAAATGTAAGGAAAACAACGCATGGGAGGTTCATATTATTGTGGTGTTAAAATCGGACACCATTGGGGAAATCGACTGTTCATTCCATTCCTTGCGGGAAAAAGTAGGTGTCTGCTGGAATACTAACAAGTGTATCACTGTCACTATCAAGTTATGTGTTATGTAGAAGAAATTGTCGAAAAAAACCTGTCGCATATACATGCGACAGGTTTTTTTCGACAATTTCTACCTGCTGCGTATTTTTTTAAGCAAAAAGCCTGGCTCTTTTATGTCAAAAACGATAACTATTGATAAGATGTTTAAACGGCATCGGTATTGTAACCTCTGCTACGATAGAGAAGGCACTCTACTCCTTAAATAATTGATCGGGAACACCTGCGCCGCTGACAAATAAACACACATTATATATAACTACTTTACATCGAGTACGGAACCAATCAGGAATGTATGCATTCAATTAACCGATGACAACATATCGTGAGCAAAGCCACACGATCATGAGTATTTCCTACTATTGTTTACGATGAGTTCGAGAGGAGTGGGGGACCAGGAGACAAGCGAGGGCAGAAGGATAGCAGCAGCTACTACAGCTACTACTACTGGAATAACAAGGCACCAATGACGCAAGACAGATTATTCGTGCCTATGGAGCCCTATGCCTCAGCCCTCAAAGGCATGTTAATAGGTAGGTTGATTATCATACCTGAAATGCTGTTCGTGATACTGAGGGTCGTTGAATCTGAGCAGCGATTGACTAGTTTCATCCGGCGTGCCAACGCTTATCGATAAAACCCGAAAACGTTCAATCAATGTCACGTCCTGTGTCATTCCGACGTGTGTATGCACATTTGCATAGTTTAACTGAACTGTGATCAACTATTTCGATTCCAGAACTAGAGTATCCGACTCCAGTAAAATAATTTTGAATGTATGGAACTTCTGTTCCTCTAGGTTTTGGTTGATCGGTTGGAAGCAGAGAGCGATTAATTGGTAGATATTAATAACGTATTGTTTTGTGCGCTAGCGCCGTAAACAAAGGCGGTTTATGAGAGTCGTCAAATTTTATTTATATAAGTTTTATTGACGATCGCTAGCGAATGTTATGTTAGCGCAGTTCTGGACTTTTATTATCTGTGGGAGTTTTTCGTACGAAATTACATCAGAAACAATATTTTGAATAATATTTATTTTCTGGTTTTCGTATGTGTTTGTATTTATTTCAAATAATAACGAGTGAATACGCTGTACGTATATATTGGAAATGGACTTTCATCACTGCAGTAATTATGATTAGTGAATTACTGACAGTTGTCCCAGTACATACCAACGTGGAGGGATTAATAAGACTCGGCACTCTAGCTCGGAACAGTTCCACACAAGGAAATTACTAAACTGCAGTAATACACGTCACCTATCGTTCACTTCATAACATATTAACTTAAAATGGTATAACATTATTCATTACAAAGTTCTTTCCGCACACAATAGAGAAGGTTATTAATCTCCCTGTTTGTGCTTCAGCCGCAGCAGCTAATATATTGAACGTTAACGTAACGTTATCGATACAGTCTTTAGCGCAATAACTTGGAGGCGTGATAACCTATCGGTTCGATGATTTACAAGGTAGAAGCCTAATAGGAGGTAAAAGCCCCCATAATAAATGCACACACATTATGAAACAACGTTGAATTCGTGAAAATAAGATTAAATATAGAACAACTATGGGTAAATCCTGGCTTCTTGTTGTTATACTTCCTTGCAGGTGTAGATCGTCAAGTACCTGCTTAGGTATGTAAAACACAAACTGGTATCCAAAGGTGTAACTTTTATTGTTGCTCAACTTATGTTATGCCAACGGCAATTGCATCGCACTGGGTGAATCAGGCTTTTATTTACATTATTATGTCATGTGAAAACTTACTATGGTTTGGGGCACTGATCATCATTTCCATCTACATCCGCTTGTTTAAGTCGATTACTGTTACACAATTGTAACAAAATACACTCTAATTAGATATAAGTACAATGAACCGTGCCACAATAATTCTGATGGACATTATCGATATCGAGTTAGCGCAATCAGCGGGCATTGAGCGCTGGTCTGGCCTGGCCGGGGAGGCCTGGCTTGTGGCCTGAATCTCTAATAGCCGGTCTCGTTACGTGGCCGCGCCAAATTGGCCTTTTTGTCCTGTTTGTCTTTATTGGCGCCATTTGACGGCCAGCGTGCCTTCTCATTTGTTAGTTCAGTTACAACTGGCTCGTATATCCGCCCGAGATAAGTTTGGACTATTTGTTACAATGGACGTAGGTGGACGCTTAGGCTGGTCGGTCGGTGCTGATATTTGTAAGGAAATATTTTACAATTCGGTGTATGTAGATTAACGGTCTAATGACTTCTCGCAATTTTGTGAAACATTGAAAACTGTTCACAACATCCCACAAACGTATGGCAGCACAACGGCAGTGAATAGTTGTCTCGAATTTATCTCAAAAAAATAACGAAGGAAATACCGCAGCAACATTTAATCCAACCCGAACTCCGCACAAAACTGCCCAACATAATACGAGTTCCAAAACCTATGACTGAATAAGGCAGCCCCGAAAATATTCCCGAATCTTAATCAAGCTCTAATCTCTTGGAAAAAGGTATCTGCCCATGGAGAAAAATCTCGGACCGATCTCATATCGTATAGAAAAGTATTGGAGGCGGGTAACAATTGAGGGTTACCTGCGACTCGGGAAATATTTTTATACGAACTCAGACCCTTTCCCTTTTCAATGATACGTCGGGGAATATTTTGACAAACTAATATTAGCGGGGATTACTTCGACGCATAGTTATGCAAACATCGGATGATGTGGGCAATGTGGGCCCACAGCGGCCCACAGCGACCCACAGCGGCCCACTGCGGCCCACAGCGACCCACGGCGGCCCACCGGCCCACCGGCCCCGGCCGGGAACGTATTAAGAATTGGTTTTACTTAAGTATGAAAAAGGTAAAGGAGGAAGATATCTGTATGCTATAATATATTATTCTTTAGTTATTATTCCCATTTAACCCTGATTCCCAAACCCGAATACGGATCCTAACAAAATATTCGTAAGTCAATTTTGCGTGGAAGGTTATGAATGTAACGCTTCGTTTGGTTACTGACTGATATGCTAAATAGTAATGATGGTTGGTATTGAAAGTAGGATTTTTAGAACCAAAAGTAAAAAGGGTTTTTAAAGCCAGTCGTCAAAACAAACGTGCTTAACCTCATAAATACTACGAATACTGAGCCACTGCGCTGAGCTATCAGAAGAAATAGTGATAGGAACGTGTCTAGACATGTTCGGATTAGTCTAGAGTAGGAAGTGCCTAACTCCAGCGTATACATATATGTATAGAGTTGTAAGAAGGGAGAGAACAAATAATGATGATGGCAATGTGTATGTTCGTTAATTGTAATTAAGTGATGAATAGAGTCAAAATCAATCACTACTGGTAGTAGTGATTGATTTTGACTCTATTCAGAAACAAGGTGGCCATAGTCATAGTATTTAAATAAAGTAAGCAGTATTACGTCTTCATACAAATCGGCCGAAACGACGCGCTTCGCAATCTCGGTGTACCTACACCAGTATTCAACAGCCGCATGTGCGCCGCAGTTAATTAAGCGACACGTTGTCAACTGTTGCAGTTGCCTCTGTCGTCGATGCGTGTCGTTTGTGTGTCGCACACTAAGGACGCGAGAGACGCTCTTGCACATTTATTGACGTGAAATATGGCACGTAGTTATCGACTATATTGTTCAGTGTATGGACGATTCAATTCATTATAATATCGAAAAGAGAAATAATATTTTTTAAATTACCAACTTAGTCGGCAAGGTAAATGTATGTAATGTAGGTATTTTGCTTCTTAAATTAATCTAGACAAATATATATTTGTTTTATACAATTCTGTCATATTTTCAATTTGTAAATTAACATGAGCATTTACATTATATCTAAATACTCAGGTTGACATGAAAACATGATGGCATGAAGAAAACATAGTCCCCAACACAGAATCAGGTCGAATCACAGTTAACACGTGGGGATGGATGAGTGCAGCAGGCCCAGGGGAACTTGAATATATTCCTCCACGCGCCAACAGCTCGACTTACATTGAAGTACTAGGGAATGTTATGTTACCCACTGTGCGCAACGTTTATCCTTCTGATGAATGTAAAGTGATAACTTTTGTCCAAGATAATTGTCCTATTCATTGCGCGAGCACTGTGCGTGAGTGGTTTAATGAACACCCGGAGATAAAAGTTATTCCATGGCCGGCACGATCTCCTGACCTCAACTTCATAGGAAATCTACGGGATTTAATGATACAGCGATGGAAAGCTAGGAATGAGAGGTCTGATGAGCGATTTGTGATGAGGAACAGACATATATAGTAATATTGTAGGGTCGATGCGCCAGCGTTTATTTAACTGCATTGCTGATAATGGGGGTTATACGAAGTATTAAATTATAAGTTGATTATAGCAATATTGAAATTATATTGTGGTATATCCGTAATAAGGATTATTTTGAGGTTTAGTTTCAATCTTCTTTTCATAATGAAAATGAATACTTATGCTATAACCGTAATAAGTTCTAATAAATACGATTTGTTAACTTTGACGTTTGAGATAGGCTACTAAAGTTAAAACGAACGAACTGGCAGTAAACAAAAAGTAGTACTACTGAGTAATTTAATTGTATTGTCACAAGGAGTCCACACTTTTTTTATTTACGTGGGTAGATTTGCTAGTTATAGTTTGTTGGAGTATTCACACACAGTGGTAATTAAAGGACAATATTATTATATTACTAAGATACATATTTTCAGTCTAATGGTCGTAGTTCACTGATTACCTGCTTTACTTCGATAAATTGTTCTTTATGAGAAAATAAACTGTTTTAACTAGAAGTTTATTTATTTCTAGTTTATAAAATTACAACGAATAAACAATTTGAAATCACTTATAAAACATTTTTATTTTTAACCCCATATTACAATAACAATATAGTAATAAAAATATAATAATTTATTATTCTCGTTTATTAATCTATCGAATAATAAAAACAAACCAATAAAGATTATTGTTGGAAAAGAAAACTTAAAGTTCAATCTCGACATTGGAACCCAGACCTTGCGTTCAATAATCCAATACGTAAGACTACCAGTTACGGTACTTGATGTAACGATTTCAATTTTAGCAATGGTATGAACCAACCATGGTCATACGTAATTACATAGCCTGTGTGCAAAAGCGACGGTATGTTTTTTGTTTCGTTCGACGCCAGTCAGTGTGCGAATTCTGAGGTGAGCGTTCTGTGTTGATACATCACTTATACACACAGACGTAGGTACGGGCTTTACCGCGTGTACAGCAATACAGTCCTTAAGGTGATAATGGATTAATGACCCCCACTGTAACTACACTAAGGACATAATTTCAACAAATCGCGTTCAATCAATGGGGTTTAAAAAATAATGCTCTCCTTCCATCTTTAAATCATCCAGGTTTTCATCTTCCATCATTATATAAAGCCGGACTTACAAAGTATTGTTACAACCCAAGGCAACCCTCGTGCGTGTTACTGTTTGTCTACCGAGCGGCCGTAGGTAATTATTGTAAGGACACGTAACGTGAGACGTAATACTGCTTACTTTATTATACTGTGCCATTGTGGAAATGTCAAAACGTAATTCTTTCCCATTTTAGATGTTAAACCTACTTATATTTGTAATCTTCCTGTCGCTCTTTAGCAAACCTGATGGAGGTCGCTTACACACCTCTGTTAGTTTATTAAAATATCCTCTACAAAGGTTTCTCCTATAAACAACACGCAAGTTGGGTCCAATTAAAGTTAAACATGCCAGAACAGGTCGGGTTTAAAGTCTGCACTAGCAGGTAACTAGCGATCCTGTCCAAACAACGGACTGACCCAATTCCCGGCCACAAGTTATGAAGTGGTTACACTCGTGATCATCACTTGTGCTTCTTCAAAGGAAATATGTTTCTAAGCTACTAAGTATTTTACGATAAACAGGAAAATTAATTAAGTTGCTTACATGAAAACTAAATGATTTCCTCCTTCCAGTCCTTTTTCACAGGAAAATAATACGGACCTTGAAATGGAACCAATAACTTCAATTAATTTATTGGCTGACTTGACAGACTTACAAACTTGATTTGCCTTATTTCATAGATAGGTACAGTTAATGAGTATTATCTTATGGCTGATTTTTCCATCGCCAGATAACTTTATTCGAGAAATAAATTGGAAATTTTGACAATTATTTCATACAAAAACTGTCAACCGTCAATTTTATTCCTCGAATAAAAGTTATCTAGCGATGGAAAAATCAGCCCTAAAAACAAGCGCAAATACTTTTGCTGTTCAATTTTTTTTTTCGAATGTTATTATAACGCCTTTTATAAAATTACTAATTTCGCAATACAAACAAAAAAAAAACGAACGCAAAAAATGACAACAACCATACAGTACAATAATTCAAAAACCGTTCAATAATATTGTGTTTTAGTGAGGTTCGATACACGCCGCGCGACCATTAATCGCCGCTCGCTCCATCCATCACGTTTTTCCGACGCACTGTGGACTGTGGACTGCGCCCACTCTCTGTTGTTTTATTGCTAAAACATACCTACACGGTATATAGTCGTTCCCGAGCGGACTATATGTGTGTGTGTGGCAAAATATTGGATATGGGTTTTAAAACGCGTTTTGGTACGTGTTTGGTTAACAGTCGTTTTACAGTTTTGTTTTCACTATCATGTTGTATTTTTTATTAAAACCTCAAAAACCATGTCATTTTCGTTATTTTATTCATAATTTCATGTAGCAACTCAGCATACCAAAGGTAATGATTATAGCGTCATTCCCCCAGGATTGTTCATTGTATTCCCAGGCGAGATCCATGATCAGCAGTGTTGTACATAGCCCGATAATATTACAATAGAGCAATAAAAATAGTACATACCCCATACATTTCCAGTATCTGATATTATTCCGGATAACATAAACTTGCCGACACAAAAGCATTGAAAGCCTCCGGCAGTAGATAACAAATAAATAATACTCGTATTTGTATTATCCGGTGCACAGAGCACCGATGCTATCAACTTGATCGTCCACTCTAATAGGTACAGCGACGATACAATATTGTGTTCTTTCAGTCAGCGCAAAACTTTCTAGAAAGGTAAGTGCTTTTCAATATTGAGACGATAGGTGCGTTTTTAGCGGACTGTAACCATTTCAATGTCGCAGTGTGTCAGTTTTTAATAAATACATATATGTACTTAAGTAGTAAATAAGTTAACTCAGTCAGTTCAAGATCTAAGCCTTAATAAATTCAAATCATTCCGTAAACGTAAGTGGTGCCAGAAAGCCTTTTATACCGTTAAGGATTATATCGAGGACAAAAAGGCTTGGGATTGAGCTGCTTCCAATTTATACATATTGAATGTTTTTATTTTTTTCTCTTTTGTTGTTGTTTTTTTTTAAATATACACTTTGACATTAATGAGTTTTATATATACCATGACATTTGCTTACTTTGTAAAGTATTCTATTATTTTCATTATTGTGAATGTGAAGACTATGTGGGTCATTTTATTTTTTTATTTTTCTCTCTGTTCTGTTAGTTTTTGTCATGGTCTGGCAGTTTGAGTAATTAATTTGGCCTACCCAAATGTCCTTTCTTTGGTATTGTTCGTCGAATCGTTGAGCTCCTTAAGTTTTGAGTTGAGCTGCACGATTTCTAACAAATGCGTGCATTGACTGGACAGGTCCTCTCAATCTGTGAGGTTCTTTCCTCAAAAGACCATCTCAGACATCAATCTACATGGTCTTCATATGATCGATCTGACCAAGATTATGTCTGGACTTTAAAATAGACTGTGACCTCGGAGTTTGTTTCGGCCTTTCTTCTCAGACTAGTCTGATAGGAAACGCCGACCTCATCTAGTTTTAAAATATAATTGACGTATAAAAGTGTTTGCACAAACGTAATTACAAAATAAAATCATTTATCACTAGAATTCTTAAATATTACAAGAATTCTAATCTATCAAATTATGTACAACATTTCGCATATCGCTAATAACAACCACAAATCCTCCGGGCTCCTACTGAGAAATTCCTAATTAAAAACAAGCTTCTATCACGTATTCTTCTTGTGGATTTCGTCTAATATCTGATTAATTGGCTAGTTGACAATTTTTATTATTTAAATTTAAGCTTTTTTAACTCACCGATAGCTTGGTATAACCAGTTTTTTAATATCATCGGAAATTAAAAATATATAAGCGTTCAAAACTCTCAATTAGACAGAGAGGGAAATACTGAATTGTGACATCGTGGTTCAGTATCGCCATATAAATTACATGCAAAACTTCGTTTTGCGAGAAAGAGATAGACAAAAAGCGTTTATAAGTTTAAATAAGTTTTTTATTTTTCGACCGATTTCAAATTTGAATTCAAATTCTGTTATCGTATCACGCATGTAAATATATTATCTACTAGAATATATAGTATTCAATATCATGCAACTACCCAATGATAGTAGTCTTGCTGTTACCATTTGATCTAAACCGGCTATGCAAACGTCTTCGCCAGCAACTAATTCAGGATCTCCGCGGAACGTGTCCCGGACTCGCGGCACACTCCCGGCGTGTTTCCATCACGGAGTGATTTAGTTTCTTCTTGAGAAGCAATTAGCGATCGTGTCGGCGGCGACAAGCGCGGACAACGCCGTATTTAATTATGGACTTGTAAATGTTGATTTACTCCCACAGCAGTTTCACATTAAGGTTGACGCCTCGGTCAGCGGTAGACGCTCGTTCAAAGATTCAGGCGTGTTTTTGTGCCTTTTGAAAAGATTGTAATAGTTTTGAAGTAAATAGGTTTAGTCGTTGATTTATTTGACTTTTCATACAATTTAAACATTGCGCAATCCGTGACATTGTGCAATATTATTTATCGTCTAAGGCAAGCCGTCATCGCCGTAGTCGTCTAATATAAGCAAATCTTTCTTTTAGCAAGGTTAAAACTAAATAGGCACTGAAAATGCTAAGACGACGCAGAAATAAACACTCTTAGCTCTTAGTATTAATTATCATAATATCATTGCACGAACGCACAAACGCGTGTTCACTTACACATTATATTGTATGTCAAAGGTTACTCCTAATGGGTACTTGGAGTAATTACTTCAGTTGCTGAGAAACGGGCACATTAACGAATACGAATTTCTTTTCCAGTAGAGAGGGTTCTTATGTTTGTTTGTATACTAATGAGAGCATCACTCTTACTGATCTTCTTCTGTTACAGATAAATGCAGACATGCACCGCATCACGCTTGTGCTCCCTGATGGGGTGAGTTGGATATTGTGTTCATATTTTTAGTCATTTAGGTTAGCGAAGCCAAATGGCTTTAAATGTATTTTATCTATCAAATGAGAATTGAGTGTTTTAAAAAGCACCAGAAAGTAGGTTGAAATGGGCAAAGTGACAGCATAATATGCCATTCATTAGTAGATCCCGCGTGTATTGCGAAGAAACATCTACTTAAATAATATATTTATTGTTTTTTTTTCTCCTCAAGTTACTAATTTGCCTCGTATTAATCCTCCGACTCCTTATCTACAGCTAAACCTTTAAGCACGGTCTATAAAACTTCCGATTTAATTCCATTAGTACACAAAGAACCGATCTTATGAATTTTCATTAGAACTTATTTTTTCCATTAGTACGTCTTGCAAAGCCTCCGTTTTATCCATTAACGTCCTTCAGTTAATTCCATCGTCGCTCTCTTTGGATATAATAACTGTTACTGGTTTTATGGACTTAATCCAGACCGTGACGACTAACGACAAATGTTTGCATCTCTTTTACTATGATAATGTTATTTTCAAGTTTCAAAACAACTAAATCGTTGCATGTTGTTATATAAAGAACTAATCTATAAGGTCCACCAAAGTCTTCATGATCAACGAGTGATTTCATTGGATATAGGTTAGGTTGTTAGGTTAGGTTAGTTTTTTTAGGCAAGCGAACACCTGTGGTGAGTAGGTGTGACAAAAGTCAAACACGATTTTTTCCGATAAAACGATAAACAAAAAAGCAAGTCGTAAATGTTCACCAGCACTAGGTAGGTACCCTTTAGAGAGTGATTGCATAAGAATTTTACCTGCACTTTCATCAGATATTATTCGAACAGACCATATCTATCTATCTTCATTTCTATGGTGGGTACCACCAACCTACCCACAATTTGAGATAGTTATTTACCTAGGTCTAAAAAAAAATAAACCTCAATTTAGAATTACAAATATATACCGTATTTATTTATTATTTCTCGCCAACTTCACTTAGGTACTTAACTTTCAATTCAAATAACAAAACTTTCGTCTTGGTATTTTGAAGAAAAATACTCGGTTTTGCACGGTAGGTACGCTACAACTGAAAGCAAAGTTGTTTGAGTAATTATTGGTACAACATTGTTATTTTGCCGAAGTCCGTAGTTTTCTTACGAGTTGTAAAGTTAGGAGTAACAAACCACATCAGAATATCTACCCACCTACGTTTGCATTCGCGGCGAGTGACGCGAGTAGCGACTGACTGACTTCGGATTTAATTTGTGAACTAAGTAGGTAGTATCTCTACCAAGGAACATATTTACTCTAGGGAGATCTCTACCCTCCATATTAGGAAGGTAGGTGGTAAATAGAAAGGGACACGAAAGGACCTACTGAGAATGGGTAGTTCAGTTATTTGAGGCAGTACCTAATGTAACAACTTTACAACCTACGGACAAGTTAGTTTTTTGAGTTTTAAGTGCTTAAAGTCATTTCTAAATCAGAAATAAAAAAAATCGTTAACGTTAAAATACATAGTATCGACCTGCTGCCGAAATTGTAAGGTGCATAATTATAAACTTTGTTTGTTCACGTTGTTTTACATTTAACCATGTTACAAGTACGGAAACGACCCCGATTAGACCCGAACACACGAACCGCCGCTGGCCCGGTACCTAGTTGGTCCAAGTGGATCCCAGAATGACGACATACCTACGAAACCCTAAATTCATTATTGGTTTAGTCTATTCTATGTTAACTATCAAAGGGTTGGATAAAAGCTCATAATTATGTTAATTAATGCCACTAAATGCTTCATATTCAGAGCGCAAGTTTACTAATTTATATCTTTATAAAATCCAAGTGTGTAAATGCGATAATCGGAAGCACTGTACTTTATGCACCGGCGATTTTTCATAGTAGCTATTTTTTTTGGTTGAGTATACTCGTACATATAGATAATTGTTTTAGTAAGTTTTGAAACCCTAGCAAAACCATAGGTGCCGAGAAAAAAATCGGCAAAAGTTTCTTTCGGGATTCGTGGGGATTCAAAGTTTGTGGATAAAGCTCTGAATGAAACGTGCCGGATTGTTACTGGCTGCCCCAAACCGACCCCGGTACAAATGTTGTATCCACTAACAGGAATAGCGCCACCAACGTCGCATATATGTAAGATAACATCCTCGAATCACAAAGGTTGAAAAACCACAACAAATAATGAGTCCTCCCACTCACTGGCGAACTGTCTAAAGGAAAGGCTTAAGCTGTGGCGAAGCAGTGCTTCCCTAACCCAACCCTTTCGTTCCACCTGCAGAAAATCCTCCTGGACTTGAGTGACTGACTGACACCGGTTGGCCGAAACAAGGAAAACCTTTTTTTTAATATTTATTATCGTGGAAAAATGCTCATGCATTCTACACTACCACGGGGAGAGAGTGCAGTTATGTGGCACTCTAACTCACTAAAACTCCACGGTGTCCTCCTCTGCCGCTTACGGCGGGAACACGGGCACGCCTTAGTACTCATCCGTGGGGAGTACTCCCCATCACCGGCGCACCAGAACACATAGCAGGCCGTGCCCACCCCAGGGGCCAAACCAGCACATAGGCACCAGACGACCCCGTGTCTGGGCACCCTTGGTCCCACTGCGACGGGTCAGGTCATTGGCCCCGCCGCCTGCCAATTTTCGGCTGCAGAGGATAGGGAGAGCGGCCAACGTCATACCAACACTCCTCTTCCCCTGCGGCCCCACCGCATCCGCCATCAGATGGTGGCGACCCCGTCAAAGCCGCGGAAGGTAGGGAGAGCGGCGCACTGCAATACCGGCACTCCTCCCCCGCCGCGGCTGCAACCCTCAGCCGTGATGCCTCCCATACGACATCACGGCCCGCCTCAGTTGCGATGTCGCCCAAGCGGCACTGCAACCTATTTGTTGGCCGCTACGTCGTTGGCTTACCGGCAAAGCCCTGACAAGCGGCCCCTCCTCGGGATCCTCTTGGCTTCACCGTGGGTGACCAAGCCACGGCTACTGAGCCCCCCCCCGCCTCGACAATGCGGGATCCCACCGGGGGGAAACAAGGAAAACCTGCCCAGGTGGAGATTCACAGATGATTCCGCAGTAAACACTAAAGGCGCTGCAGTTCCACAAACTATGGGACACTTAATATCGTGTCCAGCGTGTCCCGCTGTTTGCATTCTCAGGAACTGATGGACGCTACTGAAGGTGCCAAACTCGTAGCCAAACGACTCTAGTTAGATTACCATCGACACGCTAAGAAAACGAAGTTACATATCAGCATGAACATCACCTAACATTTATCATACCTCATATAATGAAGTAGGTACCCATTTGCACTATAACTTTACCTACTAAGTACGCTGACTTAGTTAAAATATTTCCTAGGTCCCACCGCGCGGTTCACGAACTCTTACAACTTATTGTCGATAAATGTTGATCTACTCGCGTTCGGTATTAGTTCATTAATATCCTTTGATTGAAATAGTTCCTGCACTACAGTTAATGCAGTTTTTATTTCAACTAATTACTCTCGTTTAATCTCGATGGAATTGAACGGCACCGAGTAAGTTTTAACCTTTTTAATTTTATTTAGGGCTTGTATAATTGTTTTTTTGAATTGAGGGTAGGTTTTTGTTGGGTGTTAACGTTTTGTAGTTGAAGTTGTAGATGCCTAATGAATAACTGATAACTAAAAGGTACCTAACCTGGTTACTAGGTATGTACTTACATAACTGATAGATCCTCACCCCTTCCTTCCTACCTTTCGACATTGGCGGTACAATAAGCCGCTTTGCTCAATATTTTTCTTTTCTTTTGAAACAATTGTGAAAGCTTTTAATCTATTAAGCGGCCATTTTGTTTCCTGATCCGTTCAGCGACGGAATTATATCGGAGTCGCGGCGGATAATAGGCGATTTGCTTATACCAACGGAATTAGCTCCTGATTGGTTTTCTCTACTGAAGCGAATGTTGATATCCCGGAATGTCTTTGTTATATTCTAATAAAGTGGTTACTGATTCCGGTACGGTATTACAATGGTTAACATTATCGCTGATCTGGAATAATCAGATTTTAAATCTTACGGCAATTGCCCTTTGACCGTTTATAATAGCTGTTAATTCCTCGTTCAAATAAAAGCTCTCTTCTCTGGATTTAAAGACACATTCACTGTACACAAACAATAAACACGATAACTCTTACACTAAAGAACAACTAGACTTGATTCAAAATGTAAAAGTATACCTTCAAATAATTCTGGATGTGTAAAAAATACCTAGCATAGAATGCAGACGCGCCGTCACTTGGGTCAAGTTAAACTCTCCGACTCTCAAACGGACCAACCTAAATCTAGTCAGCACCGAAGAAGATGGATACATCTCTCTCTGGTGCGAACACGCCGCGTGTGATTGCGTAGCGTGCATTATTGAGCTGGAGGGCCCATCACGAGCCCTGAATTATTCGCAGCTTCCCTCTTATTTACTACTCGGGCGGCCTTCGTTCCGACGCAGCGAACATGGATCGACCCCGAGCCACGAGATAGAGGGATTCAGAAGCTTCACGAAATAGCGGACGAAATTAAACATCACTTACGTATGTTCAATCTGCGGTGGCTACAAGAACACGTTGCCCAAATGGTTGCTCGCTAGCTTTATTGTAGGATGTGTATTGAAGTGGGTCTTCTCCGCCAGCTTGTTTCGTGCCAACAGGCATTAACCTTTTCTTCAACAATTCAGTATCCTTTGACCGAGCTCTCTTTGTTCCCAATGAAGTAATTATTTAAACCCGAGGCACCCGAGCTGCCGAACGAAATAATTATAAGTACTAGGTCACGTACCTAGTACTTATAATTGTGAAGTTATAACGTGCCCGTTTATTTTCACTGTTCAGACTGATGTCGGCACGTCTCAGCCTTCAATTCAGGGAACTCGTTTTAATTAACAGCTAGAGCCTTAAATATAACTTGTGACGTTCAATTTATTACTGCCGCAACCTATTAATGATTGGACGCATATTTCGCAATCGCAGCACCGGATCTGTCATAAATCGTGTCATTAAAATTATTCCCTTAATTTTCATAATGGCCGCCATATTTCGAGGCTGTTGGCGAAATGTCGCCTTGTAGCAATTAAGAGGCGCGGCGCGTCCGCGGTGGCTCCCAATTAACGGCGGATGTATCGATACAAAAGACTTTGATTGCTTGTGTGTCTGCCGGGAACACGCCAAGCGCTCTCGAAGACGAGAGCATCCGGGGCTTCCCCAACAAGGTCACTTGGCGATTGTATTTCAATGAAACTGAAGCGGAAAAATGACAAACTGAAAGACTGAAGAGTTGTTCATTTACGGTTCTCGTTTCGCTTTTCACGGGACTATTATTTAGTTGTCAGCTGTCGATGGGCTAACAAAAACGACAAAACAACACAAAAGATAGGGGAAAAGAGTTCCTTTGTGTTGGAAAATCAAAAATAAATAGAGTGTCTGTTGAGTGGGAGTATAATAACAATAATAAATGTAGAATATAAATCAGTGACGTCTGGAGCTTAGGTTTACGATGAGCGCTGACGTTAATGATGTTTCGCCATCAATTAAGTGAGGCACCACTTGTCAACGTCACCGGCTATAAAGTAGGCACTATGACGATGTCGACGCGGACCCCTCTACCCTATTTATGGACAACTAGTGCTTTCTCGTTAGATTTTAATCCGACGAAGTTGGTATTGTAATTAATTGTGAAGCAGACTAAGCGGAACACGGCGTAAGGGCGCTGTCACTAGCCGGGGAAGTTGCTTGCATTAGAACTACTCAAGACAGTGGAGTCTCTGGAGCGAAGTTTTATTACTGTTTGTTTAAAGTAGCCAACAGTGACGCGACTTTCTGTTGTAATAATGCTGATGTTGTTTTAAATGTGATGTCATTTTAGACAAACGTTTTAAGGAAGGTATTAAAAGTTTACTAGACGAATAATCATTGGAAATATCTATTACATTTAATAAAATCGTGGCGAATCGTAGCCTTTTCCCAACTATGTATGTTAGAATCGACTTCCAGTCTAACCTGAGACCTAAGTAACAGTCTGACCTAACTTGAGATGTAGCTTTCTGCTACATCTCAAGTAATAAATCTAACATTAGCAATCGCAGTCGAGGACACAAACAGCTAATTCCCGGGACTATCGGAGCGCGGTTGATTAGTCGGCTACGATTCCACGCGATGCCGTACGGTCCCGTGCGGTGCTGCGCGATTCCGTGTGAGATTAACGCGGTAAATGCCAAAAAATATGACGCCGTTGCATTTCATGAGCACATCTACTGGTTGCTAATTTACGCCTCGGATTTATCTTGTTTCATTGTTTTCGTAGCTGTTTATAGATGTTAGTGAGGTATAATCTATCTCTAAACCTAAATCTAACCAGCCTGTATTGTCCCACTACAGGGCAAAGGCTTCTCTCTCCCTTTTCCACACAATGAGGTAAAAATAGAATCTGTATTGTAGGTACACAGGTATAATATGTACACTTTCATTTCATTATGACAGCAAAAATGCATGTTTTATATCTGGAAGTTTAGCAAATTAACATGTTTAAAAAATGCAATGTTTATTTTAAGTTTTAATGAAATGCCATTAATAGTACAACCATCTAATAGTACAAAAGGGGATTACCTGGAAAGTTTTCTGAGAGTTTTCAGGTAAAACTACTAAATGGCAGGACTAAAACCTGAGACTAACATTGCATTGCAAGGCCTGAAGTACAAGTTGAGTTTGCAGTCGTCTTTAATGCATTATCTAAAATCTGTACAAAAATAGTTATTAAATTAAATAGCTATTATTTCGACCCTAATAACGATATACGTACGAGTAAAATACATGTACATGTCAGTCACAAGTAATAGGTACAAACATACTGTTGTGGCTGTAAAGGTAACATCCGCTGAAAGCTACCTGGCCACTTCAGGCTCTTAACGAGGTAACCTACACATCAAACGTAACCCTGTACGTACCCACTCAATTCAATGCCAGCTTTCTAGAATATTCCTTTACCAATTTCTAAGCTTGGTTTTATCCGGCTTCAAAAAGGTTTTGAATTTGTGAGTAAAGTTGTTTTGTATTCCTACGGCATTTTTTGAATGATTTACTTGTTTCTTGTTTTCGAATGGTTTACCATCTTGTTGGGAAACCAACTCGCCATGTTAGCTTTTTATTAAATCAAGTCAATGTTGTAGGAAACTATAACATTGACTTGATTTAATAAGAAGCTAATAAGAAAAGAGCCCACAGCACAGATCACAGCAACCCAGTCACGTTGCTGTAATCAAATTCAAAATATTTTATTGCACATTAACCTACATTGGCACGTCTTCACTTCACACTTGCTACGTAATGCTGACTACATTGATTGGCAAAATAAACTCCAAAACGCACAACACACATATAGTAAATGATTTCATACTCTAAGAAGTCATGTATTTTACTCATTTTGACTGAAAATGGCTGTTCTATTTATATTTTCCGTTTCGGTTTGAGCCGACATGCAGCTCACGTTACCAGGAGTTCAAGAATATCCAGGAAGCTTTGATAACCTGACGCGACGTTTGCGGCTTCCCGGCCTCCGTGCGCTCGCGACACCCCTTTATCATTTAAAACATTTTCTTAATTAGCTCCATGCTACCTACTGGCAGCGCTTTGATATGGTTTGGTTTTGATGTTTTAAATACAGTTTTAATTTAGAAATGGGTCAATGTTTTGAGCCGTAAAATTGGCGTGGTCTTCGGGGATTAATAATAACATAGCCACGCACAAATTGCGTTATTAGTCTAGAGCCTAGCTAAGCTATTCGTTATTAGCCTAGAGCCTAGCTAAGCTACTCTTTCCTAGGATTAATACGGGGTTAGAAAATATGAAAGTATAGTTTAAGATTTGTATTTATTTCAATCAATGATAACAAGGGTTTGAACAAATAATTGAACAATCAATAATATCGACTATATCGACTTTTTCAACTCGGCTCAACAGTGATTTTAATCTAATTACAATACCAACATTGTCAAGACTCCGAGACTTTCTCCAAAAGGAAAATTTAATTTCTCAAAAATACCGCTAATACCGTGTTAAAGCCGATGCCTTTAAAATGTTCTATCGGGCGTTCCCAACTCGTGACGCCTGTCAAACTTTTATAAAGGGTGTTCTATAGACGTGCCGGTTTTTTCACGAGCCCGCCAGCCGGGCGGGCCGGCCGGGCCGGTGCAGCGGCGGCAGGCGGGCGTGACTGCCGCGTCCCGCGCGCGACTCTGCGGCCAATTTGTGTCAAACTCACGCCAAGTTGCACTAATTTATTTCACACTCGTATTCACATTCAATGAAAGATAGTTGTTTAATTTTGAACACGTTAAAGTTTTGCTTGGAATGTACAGACGCCAGCACATCAAGCTACTACAATCTGTCAAATGTCTTTTATAGATTTCCAACTTTATCGCTAAAGAATTAAGTTCAAGGCTGATTGGGAAAATTTTACGGGTATATATAGTTATATATAATTTCGGGTAGCTTGACCTGCTGGCGTCTGTACCTGAATCGCTGTTTTGTCATTTTGTCTCTTACATTTATTTCCATAATGTTGCTTAAGAAGTTATAACGAACATCGCAGTGTATTGTCATAATATTAAATTATAACATTGTTGGAAGACTTCCCAAGTCACGTGAACTCCGACATGCGTGTAAATTGTCATTAAACTTCCACCATATGTCCCCCCGCCCCCGCCCCCGCCCTGCCCGGGTGAGGGCGGCCGGGTAACCCTCACACGCCGCAGGTTGCCAAACGTTTGCCGATTCATAATGCATGAAGTGTTAAACTTTCGGCCGCTCAACTATTCACCCCTTTCCCTTTGAGTTACAACTTTTGCGGCGTCAATATAATACATTCATATTATCACGGGTGAGGGAAATCTACTCAAACTGACGAATCTTTTCCAGAAAAACAATGTGCTGAAGTTTGATATAATTGTGTATCTCCTACTTGTAAGCGCTTTTGATAAAATTATCAAAAGCTTGTATGTGTGACTGTAAAAAGTATTGTTCATGTATACTACAATCAATTTATCAATTACTAGGTAGATTGTAACATCCTGCAATAAATCCAGGTAAAACATACCTAATTAATTATTATCAGGAACATTTCGCTGAAATGTTAGCATTTAATATTCCGGGTATAACCTGTGTACACGTGCCTACAACCCGCTTTACAATCGCTGAAAATTGAATGATTTGATTCCTACTGATCCCGAATGTTTTACGAATTATGAAGTATTTTCGATAAATCCCGGGGAAGTACATTTCCTTACCTTTTTGTTATACGAGCGATGAGACATTTGAGGAGACAAGACAAAGGCGTGAGGCACAAACCCTTCCTAGACTTTACGATGGAGAGCGAATCAATACCTCGCCTCTGAACACGGACATTCCTTGTTACCAGCCCAAAATCATTTACGAGGCATTTTTTAGTACCGTACAAAAACTGTAGTACCTACATACATAGGTAGACATTACTTACATAGGTAGACATTACTTACATAGGTAGACATTACGTACCGCCGCGAACATCGATCACTTTTATGACACACAATTATATCTGCCATAACTCTTTTATGTACGAATATAAAATTACCTTTTAGCTGTTTGGGACTGTACCTACCTATACAGGCTTTTGTGCTCTGACTTTGTCTGCAATATTTCTTGTCGTGACTTGTGAATTCTTTTTAAGACACTGTAATGTAGTGAAACTTTAGATGTTATGTAGTTATTTGCGGGACGCACGAAGAACTAGACATTAAATATCAGAGCATCAGCCTCGCTTAAGTAGAAACCGAAATAGGAAAGTAAATTGAAAAAACATTACTGTCCCGGGACAGTGAGATAAAAAATAACATCGTTGAGAAAAATATTTTGTTAAAATATCGAGCTACTCATAATATTATGACAAGTCATGTCACACAGAACATGGAATTTTTACAAACAGTTCCACGTAATAAATATCATAGACAATTTAGGTAGGTCCTGCAATCAACAGCATTTTCAAGTTATGCGTGTATGAAGCATACCTCTGCCTACCCATTCCAGCATGACCAGCGAGTGTGTATGTAGTGTATGTAGGTCACATCGCTATGATTTAAGACAATTGGGTCGCGGAACTACCCGCCTACAAAGCTGTGGTCGCCGATCTACGTAAATGTTATATGTATACGGATGGATACCGGTCAGTCCCGATGACCACGATATGTGGGTACGACCACAAATTTGTGGCTATCCGTTGTTTAAAATAATATAAAGCACAATGATTAAAATATTATAAATGAAAAAATTATAAATAGGAACCAAGGAGTCGGAAATTAACAAAAAAAAAAATGCTTCTGCTATTTAGCTTAAAAACTCGTACAATTTTTTAAAGTAAGTATTTAAACTTATGTAACATACGGAAAGTGCTCTCTAACTGTCGTATTTCCTGCACAGGACAGACACAGCACATGCTCCACACGACAGGTCCGTGGCACGACAGCCCCACAGTCGCACATTCATCACTCATATTTCATGAAACGATCAAATTCGCATCACTTTCAGCGCGAGTGATAATTTCCCCGGAGACGCCACACAAGAAAACACGCCACAATTCGGTAAAAGGGTTCCGTACAGACGTACTTTGTTTATCAAGATATTTGTTACCAAAGGGTCGGCGGGCGACACGATTGTTCAATTAATAGATGTTCGTTGAGAATTTATACCCAGAAACAAAATATTTATATTTTTTGCTAATTGGATGACAGTTCGTAATAAAGTAATTACGGGAAACAAGCAATTGAGAAAGATTCATTATTAGATGAGGAGCCGCTCTTAATTATCAGAGGAGGAGCAGCTCTTAATTATCAGATGAGGCGCAGCTCTTAATTATCAGATGAGGAGCAGCTCTTAATTATCAGATGAGGAGCAGCTCGTAATTATCAGATGAGGAGCAGCTCTTAATTATCAGATGAGGAGCAGCTCTTAATTACCAGATGAGGAGCAGCTCTTAATTATCAGATGAGGAGCAGCTCTTAATAACAGATGAGGAGCAGCTCTTAATTATCAGATGAGGAGCAGCTCTTAATTATCAGATGAGGAGCAGCTCTTAATAACAGATGAGGAGCAGCTCTTAATTATCACATGAGGAGCAGCTCTTAATTATCAGATGAGGAGCAGCTCTTAATTATTAGATGAGGAGCAGCTCTTAATTACCAGATGAGGAGCAGCTCTTAATTATCAGATGAGGAGTAGCTCATAATTATCACATGAGGAGCAGCTCTTAATTTCAGATGAGGAGCAGCTCTTAATTATCAGATGAGGAGTAGCTCTTAATTATCAGATGAGGAGCAGCTCTTAATTATCAGATGAGGAGTAGCTCTTAATTATCAGATGAGGAGCAGCTCTTAATTATTAGATGAGGAGCAGCTCTTAATTACCAGATGAGGAGCAGCTCTTAATTATCAGATGAGGAGCAGCTCTTAATTACCAGATGAGGAGCAGCTCATAATTATCAGATGAGGAGTAGCTCTTAATTATCACATGAGGAGCAGCTCTTAATTTCAGATGAGGAGCAGCTCTTAATTATCAGATGAGGAGTAGCTCCTAATTACTTTTACTATCGACACGAATGCTAATTGATGGTACTTTGAATTGCTTTGAAACACTCGTTACACAAACGAAATTATGGATTAAAAGAGTATTTGACCCCTGACTTTGTTTCGCCAGGTCAGGAGTAGTCAAATAGGACATGTCTTCTTTTATCTTATTTTTATGTAATATGACAATCTTCTTACAACGATCAATCAGCTGACCCCGCCGCAAACTGGCAGGCCGCTGTCTGCAGCATATCGCACAATATCCTTCTTAGCAATACCCACTCCGTGATATTTAATCAAAACCGGTTAAATACCAAAACATTAATTTTATTCTTTAGTTTGTAATCTGTTAAAAGTGATTCCGTTATCCTATTTGCAGAATAAACAATTTCATTTCGTTCAAAGTTAACAATACTACGGCGTACCTCATCAAGCGTGTTTATCAACCTTTTCTTTTTCGATTCATTCCCGATCCTTTGAAAGCTCCTCTCATTTCTCTCCATAATATTTCCTTTCTGCCCACATCCACCTTCATTTATTACATTCATCCATCAGACATGAATGGCTGACTGTTGTGCCCACCCTCCTTCCTTTGTTCACAAACGCCATAAAAGCTGTTTAATGAGTGGTGTAACGACGCCCGTGTCATGCTCAAAAAATTATTACGTTTAGAATAATTAAGTATCATTCATACTGGAACATATTTGTGTTTGGGCAATTTTGACTGTTTTGTTTTTAGGTTATTATGTAAAAAGGTGTAATGTGAGTCACATTATGTTACCCTTTTTGCGAATAAACCGTTTATTTTCGGAGGGAAAGGTCCCAAGCTGCACTTCGGGGTAAATGATTGACTCTGTATAACAATGGGATTGGTAATCTACGATTAATTAGGTGTGAAAAGAGGCTGTTATCAAGTGATCGGTAAGTTATTATGTAATATGAACTCAAATAACAGCAACCTATGACAAAATGTATTATTAATTAACAAACATACCTGTTTATTTCCATTCGGGTGAATATCAGGTATTCCTGACGTCATGCAATATATGAATAATGTATAGTCTGCCTAAAATATTATAACTAGATATATTGCACATGACTGGTAATATAATGGATTATGCTTAGCTAAATAATAATTTATAGCAAATCGCTCTTCTCTGTCTACGTATACCTATAGAAGTAATTGTTGAAGATCAAAGGGAATATCTACTATCCAGCCATACGGCTATAATTAAATGGAATGGTTTAGCTGCCTCCTTGATATTGTAATGTGACTTTGCATATAATTATCCATAGATCACAATTACTAATGTTACATCAGTTTAAAGATATTTATTATCATAAAGAACACAAACAGTTCACTTAAAATATGAGATTATATATATAGATCATACACCTTCACTTTTACATCATGACTCCGTGAGTCGAGAATATATGTATAAACTGAGAGCGATAACAAAATATGTATATATATAGGGTTCTAGAGAAATTAAGTATACATGGTTAATTACTTAGATATATAAGTTTTTAACATTTTTTAAAAGATATTTGTACTCTTTACATTAATCATATCATCTGGGAGTTTATTATACAACACTGCTCCTTCATATAAAATGTTTTTCCTCCCGTAATTGTAAAGTAAGTTGAGAGTGGGTTTCCTGAGATATAATTGTTCTTATTAAAATGCATGTTTTGAATATGTATAGTTGTTGTATGTTGTATATCTTAGTGTCGTTGTATATTTGTTTAGTTGATATTAGGTAGTTGATAATTGTAGAATTGTAAAATTGTAGAATACTGTATAAATCTTTCCAGTCTATTAAATTAATTAAATAATATAACTTATTGTAATCGGCTTTACGAAAATTCCATTTCCTATACTGTGAGTGAGGGTGTGGTTGTGATTCGCGAGCTGCGGGTGTGGAATGTGTTGGTGTTGGTGCACACGACGCCGCAAAACCGACCGCAAGTGGCGGGTGATACACGTCCACGGGCTGCAGACCTCCGTCGGCAGCGCACACCGTCACACCACCGCGCCCACTCAACACAAGGTCCAGTTGCCTATTATTACAATTCGGCACCATGTTACACTGAGTGATCTCACAAAAGGCCACAAAATATTCAAAATAACTACATACATTATGAAACTAAATTAAAATCTCTTATAATGACTATATTACTTCTATACTTAAAACACAATTTCTCTAATAAAGTATACATTAACATGTACTCAGTCTCTTCTGCCTTTGGTGGTATGTGCACTACATAGCATAGAAATAAGAACCGACTCTTTTTTATAAACACTTGCACATATTATTTCGAATTGTTGAGTATCAATATAAAAGTATCAATATCATTTAGTATTCGTCGCAGTTCAAAACACGGTGTGGCCACTAAAAGTACGCCGCCCTGCTTGCGTCCGTCCGCTCGGTCACAGCGTAGGATCTGGTTTCCTGGCAGGGAAATTTCCGAATCGTAAATTGATTCATTACATCCCGTTTCAGTAATAGCAAATATATCAGCAGCACCCGACGATTCCAGCAGCGATACAAATCTTGTTGTTTTGGTTCTTAGTCCTCTAACGTTTTTTTTATAAAATGTTGTATGCTCTACTGTGTGTCTGTTCGTGGATGGTTTGATGTGGTTGTGTTTGAGCGTCGAAAAAAAATCCATTCACTGAATTCTACATTTAGTGACCAAACATCAGGGTTACATAATTTTTCAAAGCTATTTACTGGTACACCTATTTTAAATGAAGAATATTTTTTTTCAATTCTCGTTTTTCTCTTTTCTACTATAAATTCCGAGTTATATCCTAATATATCCTTTAATATATTCGTTAATGCTATATTCTGTAGTACTTTTGTCCAACATCCATACATGTAGATATTTTTTCCGTTCTACCGCCTTCAACAATGTGACCGAAGTGTTACCGCTTTTCTTTACCGGATTATTTCTTTTGCTGCTTTTCACCTCAATCCATTTATCATTGAAATTTTCCGCGACCGCTGTATTTCTGGTCACCGCTGCGTAGGTAGCGCTCAGCTGAGCCGTCGCCTTCGTAGGTATGAGCGACGCGGCGGGCCACGGCAGCGGCGTCGCTCACGGGGCCTACAGCTCGGCAACAGCGCGCGATAACTGCGTCATCGTTGAATTGCATACTTCTTTTCCAGGTTCTTTACTAGCTTGATTATGTCAAGAATTGTGGACTAACTTGGTACACGCGTTCGGCTGCGTAGTGACAATCCTTTCGTTCTTAAGAACTAACAAGTGCACTTTTTATTAGCTGCACTTAGATGTTCTCTCAATTTGTTATTCTCTAAGACCAAAGTTACTACTGAATTCTTAAAATTCACCTGTACACTGGGTGAGTTCACAAGGGCCACGTATTGTGTAGCATGTAAGGTATTATATATGTCGAAGGATTCGTCACCAGGGGGTTGAGACATCATTGGAGTTTCGAAATAATACTCGCCAAACTTTGGTTTAACCTTGTAATTACTGTTAACCAACATAGAACACAAAATAATCTAGGATGCCTAAGATCTAGATAGATTAGAAATTAGGAACGCGGGAAGTTTAGTGCGGAGTAACAGCCAACCACTCAATCTGACGGTCCGACCCAAAAAGTCCGCGCTCCACCGTCGCACCCGGCGTCCATCTTTTATCTCGTTCAGGTTAGCCCACCTAACTATCAGTGTCTACCATCATTCAAGAACTAATTCGGTCATGCGTTCGGTATTGCCATTACTCCACACTAACCATCCCCAAGTTATTACTTGTCGTTCTTAAACGAATGACTAACTGTCATTCGACTTAGTTCCTTTAAAGGAAGATAAATGGCGTTAATTTAAATTGAGGTTAGATACGCGATGTGTGCGTTGACGCTTCGACATATAGTTAAGTATTATTTTAAGTTACTTTGTCGCATTAGATGAAATATCTGTAATGTCAAAGTAAACATAAATAAATAAAAAAAACAAGTAGGTAACAATGGACTCAAATATGTTAATAACAATATTTCTTAACAACTATATGTTAATAAACTTAACCTAAACAGCCATATAGTTAGGAGAATCCCTGTTACAAGCTCAACACCGATGTGGAAAGCTTGCAACAGCGATTCATACAGCATAATGTTGGGGCCCGCACCCGGCGCCGGCGCACCAACGAGGTGCACCTTTTTCGAATCGCCGCATCGACAAGAGCTTCAGAAAACATCCCTGATGCGCTACAGAAGCGGAACAGTCCCATTAACACCCGAAACGCATTATTATATTGAATGCGAAGGGCGGAATAAGGTTTTTTTCACCTCTGTCTACCCCTTCGGGCAATATGGGCAAAATGTTATGGGAATTAAAAACATACGGGAAAGAGAGAAAAGAGAACCACACCTAATGAAGAGAGAAAAGAGATCCACACCTGATGAAGAGCACGTCACCAGTAACTGATTACTTTCCAAATAATGGAAAAAAAGAAAACATAAAAAGAATTTTATCACAAACTTCCTTATAAAACTCATTATCATCGCCATTAACAAATTAAACACAAACAAACCATTAAAACTTAGGAAACAACATAAAATGAATTAACATCTTATCAAAAGAAACCTAATTTGCGCGTTGTTGTTAATCACGGGACAAAGCTTCGACAGAACAATGTTTTATAAATAAAAACAAACATAAAACTTATAAGAGAACTTGGCTTTGTTTCCAAAAATACTAATAAATATTTGCTAATAACTGATACTGGTTCTGGCTTTGTCCGAACAACGCTGGCTCCGGAACAGACAATAATTATAATAATCCTCGGTACAAAAGGAGGTAATGCTATTGAATTAATGACGTCTGAGAGAGCAGTTGGAGTGGCCTCTTGCGTCACAGAGTATCGCTGGCTCCGCTATTGCCAAGACTTCGTTACGTGGACCCGGCGGCACCCCGTGTTATCCAATCAAACGTCCTCTCATTTTTTGGGACAGAATATTATTAAATAAATTGAGAAGCCCCTATTATTTCCATATTTTAAGTGCGTGCTGATTCGGCTATGAATATCAAGTTGACATCAAACGCAAATCGTTAAAGTGATTTCTCTTTGTGTGAGTGAGTGAGCAATAAATAGAAGAGTTATTTATAACACAAGCATTTTATTTATATTGTGTGGTTTTTGTTAAAATCGGGCCTTTTAAATATGTATCTAAACTCATATCAGACTGAACAGACTTTCAAATCAAATTAAATTTCAAATTCAAAGTAGTTTTTGTTGAACAACAAAAGTTGAGTTGTTCAACTAATACCGAACCCTTCGAACCCGGTAGAAGAGTAGGCAGTTAGAAAAAAGTGAGAAAAATTATGTATAACAAAATCAACCAAACCGCTATTTGATTTTAGAAATATATACGAGTATTGCAAAATTACTGGTATCTCAAACATTTACTTCTTCATGACATCCCAAAGAAACGTAAATAAGTTATGACGGAGCAAGCGAATGTCTGCTACTTGCGTCTCAAAGCAATTTGTTTTACGTCAGCCGGTGAGGGATCCGCGCCAGCGGCCCTTCCATCAACCAATATCTTATTGCTTTCCATCCAATTTCGCGACTAATGCCTTTCGGCTAGTTGTTGACCTAGTTCACTTAAAGGACGGTTGTAAGTTATATTTTTGGACTTTTCAAATGAAATATTCTTGACAATCTGACAAGAAGTTTGAAGTCAATCGAAAACTCCTTGTTTTGATAATTTCCTTAATCATTACTAGCTTTTGCTCGCGACTGCACCCACGTGGATGTCGGAAAATATCCCACGGGAAGGTACTACCGAGTTTAAAAGTACCCCCCATCCAGCTTATAAACTATCTGTGTGAAAAACTCATCCCAACTCGGCATCAGACTCGTTCCGTTCTCGTTCTTACTTTTTCTAAAATATTCAATGTACCATTGTGTTGACTTCGTTTCTATTTTATTTTATGTATAGATATTATATGGCTGGATTACATTTAGAAGATCGCAGGTAAGACCTGGATGAGACTTGCACAGATGGCACAACAGGGACGAGGCCTGTACTCAGCTGTGGGTGGAACGAGGCTGCCAACGATGATGTTGATTAGGTCTAATGGTACCTATTTGGTTAAACTATTACAAGATTTCTTTAAGATTTTCGTTTGTTATCTAATACAGCTTCCTCCCTGTGCATTTTACATAATATACACATCGCTGTACACACGGTGAGTGTAAGTTGTCTACTAACGTCGTCTAAGTACACACGTAGCACGCTAATGACGTCACGCCAGCACGTGTCGGCGCCTCTACAGACTGCACTAACATCGCCCTAAGATAGTTTACGCTAACTAGTTATACCGCAGTTACTACAGATTAAACACAACAACGCAGGTGGAACCGAATTATGATTATAATAACACACATTTAACAGTAATCGAGTTTGTGATAGCTTTTATAGAATATATATCTTTTTTACATTATGTTTTTCCAAACCTTTTGATATCGTTTTAGCAGCCGTGGTTGCGAGGGATTCACCAAAATATAATATAAATAAGATTTACGATACTTACAATACTTTAATTTAATTTTGTAAATGTCTAAAACATTTCCGGAAGATGTGACTATTGATTTCTAAGTAATGAGAACATTTTGAGATTGAAGATTGATTGTAGAGCCTTTTTTCTCGGGACATCGAAAAGCAATCTTCCAAACGCCTTGATAAAACATTCTCAAACTAAAACAAACAATGAATGCTTTAAAGTCGAACGACCTCTCACCTTTTCACGCGAAATTCTATCAAAGAAAAAACTGGAGGTCATTCGGTAACCGAGACTCTCGCAGTCTCGGAGTTGAAACATTCGTATGCAGATGTTGCCCGAACCCCGTCGTCGATGACTGGGTCCCCGGGCCCCGTGCTCTCCTAACGATATGGCTTCTGAGGTACCTGGGGCCTGATACCGAGTCTATATCTCCTCCGAGAGAATGCAAATGACGCGAAATTTAAAAGGATAAAAGAAGTTTACTAAACAGACTCCTCGTTTTAGATTTTGAGAACATATCTCTAATACTAGATTATCAAAGACGTACCTAAGTACCTACTTTGATTCAATATTACAAGCATGTCTAGATAAAAAACCAGTGTTTGCTATAAGATAACCAAAAAATGTCTTATCATCTCGAACAATTTGCAGATGTAGTCAGAGTGATTCAAGAACACTTACACAATATAGGTAATATATATCTCATCCGCGCAGGTTTCAGACGTGCAATACGTCTCTCACGCGATGTCTCGCACAAGCTATTACACGAAATGAGGAGAATAGGTTATTCGCAAACGTAAACTAGCTATTTGTATTCATTACTCAATTTCAATTCTAACATTTCTCGTACAAAAGTCCAAGAAATTCGCTAATATTGTCGTAAGGTTCACCCTCGGAAGAACAAAGCGAACGTAATGACATACCTACTGACATCTGAGGTAGCTGCGGCACGCCGCGCGCCGCCGCTGGGCTTGTAAATAGTTCGATAGTGATACCTGCCATGAATTGGATGCCGACGTCGTTGATTAAAACCGGATGAAAGGAGACGGTCGAAATCGATTTGAGAAATATAAACTATACCGAATATCTGTGAGATTAATACGTTGCAATTCATTATGCGAGCCACTCGACCGTGTCAGGTGTTGAATTTTAATTTTGGGAATAACTCATCTATCGATGAATATTTTGGCATGCCTCTGGACAGTAGCTATATCTACTAAAACAGACTATACAGCGATATAAGTCGGGACATTCTCGCGAAACCTGCATCAGATATAATCCCGAAAAGGACTTTTCACGACAATTTCGCTGAAACACTTGGCAACATGTTCTTAGCTTAGGACGCCCGTCCAATATTTGTATTTATACTACAAAGGCTGAACATATTAGATATCCTAAAGTGTTCGGTACCCAGCGGCAATATGTCCGCTACACGTGTCCTTTTGAGTTAGGCAAGTTTTAGTATGCGGGCCTCGTCGGGACAGGTTCGTGCCTAACAGGTGTCCAGGTCAACGCTTTCAATACCCTGAAGCGTGTACAGGACACCTAGCCTTTATTGAGCCGCAACCTTTTCACAAAAAGTCATAAAAGAAACTTTAAGGATTCTCCGAACCGAAATCAAAGCGCCGACATGAGTCAGGCTCAAAGTTAAAGGTCACGAAACACAATAATATTTTTATTAGAGTCGTGTATTTATGTACACATTTGAGGTTTAACTTTTACTTAAGCAGTTAAGTGTAGCATGAAGGGTGCATGACGACCGCTCTCGAGGCCCATTCAGCTCCGTCTGCGGCCGACGTAAGGAGACTATTCGTCTTCCGACCGCCGGCGGCAAAAACTAAACCACTTTTTCCCCAAACTTAACTTTTGTGAAGAATAACCATTTGGGGGAAAACATTTCTAAAGAGTTGACGAAATTCTGCTCCTCAAAGATACGGAACTAAATTAATTGGGAAACTTGGCGCGTGTGACGTCACTGCGTGCGTCGCGATATTGTTGTTTGTGTTCGATGATTGTTTCCTCACTTCCTTATTGTGTGACCGGCTTTTGATGTAAGCCCCTTTACAATTTCCATTCGTGTTGCTACAAAGAAAAGTTAATCAACGTTTGACTGATCATTTGCCGCGTGTTCCTGTTCCTGTTCCCGAACGTTTCTTTTGTCTCTTATTTATTTTGATTGAGCTAAGTTTGCGGATATTTCAGATTTCTTACCTTTGTAAAGGTCTCATCATGACTTTGTGCGGCAGATGTAACTTTATATTAAACAGCTTGTTTATTTTTTTCAGTTTGTTTTGTGGAATTGCCTGGATTTTCATTTTTTTAATGTTTTTATACAAAAATAATAAATATTTGTTTGTCACATTACCCTCCTCACTCGTCTGCTGTGGGTTGACACCAGGTGCGACAAAGCCGCCAGGAATTACTTCAGTTAAGCCCTCTGCGCGCGGGAGCTTTTTTGTAGAGCTGTCAGTTTAAAACAAAATAACCTACCGCTGCGAGATTTTTCCTTCATGCAGGACAACAATTAACTGGATTTGATTATAAATGACAAAGCTGTTTCGGTCGACACCAGCAATTTAGGTTGATGCAAAGCCTGGCATTTAGTAGCTCGTATTTCGGTCAGCGTACCGCAAGCTGCATCGTAGTACGACTCCTCTCAAACGGGGACCGATGGCTTGGTGAAGGTCACGGTAAACAGCTGGATGCGAAAACCGCTGAGCTGGTCGTTGTAGCGATGCTTGAACGGAGCCTATATTCAGACGTATTTCTGTAGTATGATGATGATGAGGTACCTGGCACTTGTTGGTAGGTCTACACTATCCTCCTATACCATTAATTATTACATATTAACAACGTAATTTGAAAACATTGTAAAAGACTGTTACATTTAAAACAGTAACCGTGTTGTTTCTCGCCGGCTCTTCCTCCATAGTAAATTATCAATTGGGACCATGCACCTAGTTAGGAGCACCTATATCGGTGCCAATAAAATAATATCAGGATAAAATCTATCTATGATGAACTGAAATGTGTCGTTTGTTGCAGCCAATCGTCGCGTGATGGCGCATGGATTGCTTGCGGACGGCGTGGTGCTGGTGCGCGGCGCTGGTGCTCGCGTCGCTGGCCGCCGCCGGCCCGCGGTACAGCTCCCGCATCGTGCACACACACGCAGGTACGTTCACACCATGGTCCATGATGGTCAGGTACGTCCACACCACCAAAGGCACCTTCAAATGAATCTCAGATTGGAATGTAACAGTCTTCTTCTTAGAGTGTCGATAGCAATCTGAATGGACTCGGCCCAGAATTCGGTCACTTGTTTGGCACCATCACCAGCGTCCATCAGTGCCTGTAATGTGCAGCTGACAGGACACGCAGAGCATGATATTAAGTGTCCCATCGTTTGTGGAACAGCATGACGTTTACACTCTAAGGCGGAGTCGTCTATGAATCTCCACCTGAACAGGTTTTCCTTGCATCGGCCAACCTGGGTCCGGAGTCTAAAGACTTGCACATTACCCAAGGTAACTCATGTCCCGGTGGGAGGTTTTCAGCGGGTGGGGCGAAAGGTTTGGGTAAGGAAGTACAGTCTCGCCACAGCTTGAGTCTTGCTTGCGATCGTTCACCAGTGAGTGGGACGATACACTTTAAAAAGCTGTTTCGACTTTTAAGCCTTTGTGGCATTGTAACAGTAAGACGATGATTAAGATTTTAAGACGTTTGGATATCTGAACTCACATCCGAGGACGCGGGGAATTTCTGTGCGAAGTGGAAACAAGCCGTAACAAAGGGTTTTATAGCTTAAACCTGTTACAACAATATTCGACCATGCTTCCATGCAATAAAGTTACAAATGTAATCTCGTCTGTGTATTCGCCCGTTACAAAATGAGCGTAGAATGCTGAGGGTCGCTATGATACGCGTATTACGCAAATCATAATGCTATGCGTAAACAGAACCACAGCAGATTACCGGCACGCGACGTAATCCACGAGTTCTGTTCCGAACCCGCTCTCGCCTACGTGACTCGTGAGTACGTCCCCAGGGTCCCGGACTCGTAAGAGTTTAATTCCGTCACATCCCGAGACAATCCAATCAGGTTGTCCTTCGAGCCGGGTACATGGTGGGCAAATGATGTTGCCCCGTTTAGCAGACGCGACGCAGGAATGCCGGATCAAATTAATTATTGTTTGAAGCCGATTCTGGGCGTGCCGGCAAATGGGATAAATGGCGGCTTTTCCGACACGCAGCGCGGGTGATTCGGCCAATTTATTTATTCACTGCTGTCTCGACTCGGTGGCAGTAATTGAGGTCCATTTTTTGTTGGCTGTCGATGTGATCGGTATGTCAAAGGGAAATACTGTTACCGATTTTAGGAATTCGTGAGTGTTTTGTTTGTACATCTGATACAACATTTTTGTTTTTAAAGCAACTGTTTTATGTCGGCTATGGAAAAACTGTGAATTTTGTGCAACATTTAACTAAACTAGGCAGATATCTTTATTAAATTATTTGTCATGTCAGTCATGCATAATGTTACGAATTTTAGCCAACTTTCTAAAGTTCCTGGATGAATCGTAAAAATAATTTCAAGGAAAGAGCAAAAGATAAAAGTATATTTGAAAAGTGAATATTTTAATGGTTTCTAAACAACTGATAAACTGGGAGTTAACGTTTACGTATTTAATATTTGTATTTTCTTCGTAGTTAAAAAATCAAGAGTGATAAATTCATAGCACTATGCGACTAGTTCTATATTCATTAGGCAGACATTAAAAAAAAAAAAAAAAAAAAATAAAAAAAAAAAAATAAAAAAAAATTATTTATCAAAATGGTACTTATAACTATTTGTTAAAGTCAGTAAAGAAGAGCGATATTTTTATAATAGCTATATAATTTTATAAAAGCTATATAATATCGCTGAACTATCAATTCTTGATATAATAATATTATAAATTCGTGTACCTAAGCTCGTCATAGCTTGATGATTGCCATTAAAAGGATTATGAATATTGATTGAGAATTATAATTGGTGCCGTTCAAACATATGTACGAGTATATTGCTACACGGTGATAGTATTATCACTTGACAATGATTGCTACGGTGAATTTAAAATTCAGTAACATTTTCGATAAAAAGATTTATATAAATAAATAAATCTTTTTATCGAAAATGTTTGTTTATTTATTTGACAGTAGGAGAACCAACAGCTGAACCAAATTAATAACAATTGTATCGGGTGATTTTTTTGCTGGTATCTTTTTGGCAACACTGTTTTTGACAGATCACGCGTGAATCGTGTCTTGTGTCATTGTCAAACTTATTCAGTTTGGTCTATAATTTAACCATGAATCGACTTACGAACGAACAACGCTTGCAAATTATTGAATTTTGCTATCAAAATGCATGCTCGGTTAAGAGAGTGCATCGCGCACTTCTTCCAATTTGATGATTGGTGATTTTTTTTTGCCCAAAATGGAAGAATTGGACATGCCTGACATGTGGTTTCAACAAGACGGTGCCACATGCCACACGGCACGCGAAACAATGGCCCAATTGAGAGCCACCTTCGGTGAACAGTTTATCTCACGTTTTGGGCCCGTCAATTGGCCGCCTAGATCGTGTGATCTAACGCCTTTGGACTATTTCTTGTGGGGCCATGTTAAGGCTCATGTCTACAGGGATAAACCAGCAACGATTGACGCACTGGGAGCCAATATTGAAGCATTTATTCGTGATATACCGGCTGATATGTTGGAGAGAGTGTGCCGAAATTGGGCCTTGTGAATGGGCCATCTAAACCGGAGCCGCGGCCAGCATTTGCATGAAATCATCTTCAAACATTAAATTATATTGATCGTTCTATCGATTCCAATAAAGATTTCATCAAATTTTTCAATTTTTTTGTGTTTTTTTTGAAAATCAAATCCTATACCTCTTAAAAAATCACGCGTTATAAGCGACACAGAGCCAATTACAGGTTCTCACGAGTAGAAACGGATAAAGTAGTAGAAATCTTAGGATCACTTAGTAGCAAGCACGATAAAAATACAAATAAAAGGAATTAAAATAAGCAATAAGCACTAAATACATTCAGACGCCATGTTAAAATACAAATAAAAGGAATTAAAATAAGCAATAAGCACTAAATAAATTCAGACGCCATGTTAAAATACAAATAAAAGGAATTAAAATAAGCAACAAGCACTAAATACATTCCGACGCCATGTTAGGCTTTAGTGACATGGGGAAAAATTAAACTAAAAAAAAAAGCACTACACGCTGTTAAAAAAGTTGGCATTTAGCATAGTGCGTGCAGAATGGGCTTTGGTGGTAAAAGAGTCAAAAGAAAACTCTTTACATAGAATATTATAGTCCTTGCTCGCTCGCACCATGTATGAGTTTTGCCTATAATTGGATGAGGAAAAAGGAATGGAGATAGGTGGATTAAATCTAACTGATCTCTGGGGTACATTGAAATGCAATTTGTGCAGGAGATTAGGACAGTCAATTTCGTTATTTAAGTTTTTTTTTTTAAAAGTGCAATCTGCAATTCGGCGACGATCTAAAAGTGGCTGTAAATGGAACTTCTTGCAGAGATTTAAGTAATTATCAAAATGATATGGTACACGTAGCCGAAAACAAGGAATACGAATAAATCTTTTTTGGATACTCTCAATACGATTTATATATTTGCCATAACACGGGTTCCAAATTTGTGACGCATATTCAAGATGACTTCTGACAAAGGAGCAATAGAGAATCTTAAGGGTTTTGGCCTTCTTGAAACACCCAGCGAGTCTCATGACAAAACCCAATGACTTCGAAGCTTTTGCTACTATTTGCTCAATGTGCACGTTAAATACGAGTTTAGAGTCGTGAAAAACACCTAGGTCGCGTACACCGTCACATCTCTATAATAGCTGCCTTTTAAGTATATACGTTGTGGGGAGAGGGACGCGTTTCCTGCTAAATGAGACTACCTACTGAACAATTAGCACGGTTCAAGTCTAGTTTATTAATTAGACAATACTCATCCAAGCGCACCAGGTCACTCTGAAGAGCATCCATGTCATCATCTGATGATATTGCAGAGAAAATCTTCATATCATCAGCGAAACACAGTAAATTTGAGTAGTGGAAACACGAGTCGATATCGCCAACATAAATAATAAAAAGTAACGGACCCATTAAGGAACCTTGAGGAACACCACTAGGAGCTGAGACCCAGCTCGACATGTAGTTAGGTCGACAACGACAGCTTGAGATCTATTTTCAAGGTATGAGGTAAACCAGCGTAGTAAATCTGCTCTGATGCCATTATTGAAAAGCTTGGTTTTAAGAATGTTGTGATCGATTCTATCGAAAGCCTTACTGTAGTCCGTGTAAACAACATCGACCTGTGCCCCATCATCCATTCTGTCAGTTAAAAAGTCATTGAGCAAGGCCAGGTTTGATACAGTTGAGCGACCCTTAAGAAAACCGTGCTGAGAGGGGCTAAAAGATTGACTCAGTGCTGCATTAACTTAGTCATAAATAACCCTCTCAAAAACTTTAGCTAATATGCAAAGTTTTGAAATAGGTCCAAAATTATTAATTTTATTTTTGTGTCCCTTTTTATGTACCGGAGTTATAAAGGCCGACTTCCAGATTTGGGGAACGGAACTTGAAGAGAGCCATTTTTTGAACAAAAGAGATACTAAGGCGATGGTTTTAGCACATCCAAGCAGCAATTTAGGTGATAAGTGGTCCGGACCAGCAGATTTAAACGGATCAATTTGACTTATTAATTTAACTAAAACATTTAGGTCAATCTCAATTGTGTGAATATCCGAGGGTATTATGGAATTTATAGCAGTTGGGGGAAGACAAAAATTAGCAGACACATCATTGGTAGAATCTAGAAAAGTGGAATAAGTGGGAAGAAAATGCATTACAAATAGACTCGGGAGAGGAAACCATCACATCGAATACAAGAACTCTTAGGCTTTAAGATCTTCCCTTGTTGAAAAATGTATTTTCTGGCAAATAAATATTTTGAATTTGAATTTGAATCATCTGAGACGCTGGTATAATATTCATTATAACATCACACAAGTTGCGCTGGTATAATAATAATCAATCTTATATTTTTCAATAAGGGCTTTTTGTATTACTATTCACTGCCACTCGACTTAATCATTCTATTTCATCGTAGGTGCGATCCGCGGCATCATAGTAGAACCTGCTTCCCGTCGCCTGGAGCCGGTGGAAGTGTTCCTGGGGGTGCCTTACGCAGGGGCCCCGGAACGCCTGGCTCCGCCGCCGCCGGCCCCCAGCTGGTCGGGGACCCGCCTCGCCGACGCCTTCGCCCCCGTCTGTCCGCAGCGCTACCCCGACATATCCAACAAGTAAGTCTACTTTCGAACATTTTAAAAATGACTACATCATATATTTTTTTGTAGTCTTGTGACATCGAACTTTAAAATATAATCCGTTGAGAACCCTATAAATTAGGTAGGTACTTTGGCTGACCTAAGTAAACAATACGTATCAAATACTTAGGCTAAGAGTGACAACTGCGCGGGAGTGACATGGACACTGCTTATTCAAAGCACGTGCTACATAGCGTCTAGATTTGTCGGCCATAGGCTCAGTTTCTGGAACAAAAATCAACACAAAAATTAGCAAACAAACTATATCAACCTGCAGTGATTGGTTGACTGAATCAGTAGACAATCGTATCACTTGAATTGCGTTTAATTTTGACACGTCGATAATTTTCGTTCCAGAAACCTAATTAATCTTTCTACTACTCATCTCAGAGTAATTAACAGTCTGTTTCAAATTAAAGACAGAAAACTAATGAAACCCTTTGTACCAGGAGTGCAGCACTGACAAAGATGCCTCACGGAATATACAACGAGCTGCGCGCGACGGTGCCGCTGCTCGCAAACCAGAGCGAAGACTGCCTCTACCTCAACATATACGTGCCCGGTAGCGGTGAGTCATTCATTATTTATTATTACGACGGGAAAATAGGTTGATAATACTTTTTTCCGGTTCCCGTAACAAGCAGCATTCGTACTGGCTGCTAACAGTGTCACATTAAACGTTTGTTGTGAATGCCAATATTAATAGGTATTTCCAAACTTGTGTCGTATGGTTTCATCTTCATCTTGCGTTCTTCTCTGATGCATGTATGTAATGTGTGTAACGCCATAGCATGCAATACCGGATGCGTCGAAAGTTGAAGACGAAAACGAAACGCACGCATGTGGACTGTCCGAGGTGTGGGCCCTACGAGTGTGTCGGTCAAGACTCTTGATGCGTTATTTACATTTTGATTTGGGTGATGTTAATCCTGTGTCTACCTTAGTCCAAAGGGGTAAACATTATTTGTTAACCAGGCGCGCGCGGCGTGGAAGCGCCGTACGCGGTGGTGGTGTGGGCAGGGGGGCCGTCGCACGAGTGGGGCACCGCCAACGCACTCGACGGCGCCGTGCTGGCGGCGCGCGCGCACCTGCTCGTCGTCACCATCAACTATAGGCTAGGTTTGTTAGGTAAGCATACACGATTTAAAAACGCCTCAGCATCAGTTAAGCTCAACACTAATTCCATAACAAGTCGATATTATTCGTAGCCCATAGTTCATAGCGGTGTAGCGACGTGGACGCTCACGTAGCACACACATCAGAGGTGCACACATCACTTACAATCCCATCTGGTGTCGGGTGCGTTTGTATTTTCTGTTGCATTAAACAAAGGTTTTATCTATCAATTCTTGTTATTTTCATCTTCTGCTTCAGCTGCTCTCCAACTTCAAAAACCTTGATGGAATCCGGGACTCTTAATTATTGTTTCTCTTACTAAAATGTTAACCCCTTCTTTGTCTGAGGGTTCAGCAGGGTGATTGTTTCGGATTCGTAAAAGGTAAAAATGGAAATTCGCTCATCTATCTCCTAGGTTATTTAACTCCGGGCGTGAGGTCCACCCCGGTGCAGGCGGCCGGTGGCGCGGCCGTGCTGGACGTGGCGGCGGCGCTGGGCTGGGTGCGGCGCAACGTGGCCGCCTTCGGGGGCGACCCCCGGCGGGTCACGCTGGCGGGCCACGCGGCCGGCGCGGCGCTCGTCAACGCGCTGCTCATGCTGCCCGATAGTAAAGGTGAGGGAAGTTTAGACGTGTTATTTGGGGTTTGTTCTATTTTAAGCACCTATATATATTTATTTATTAGCTATTTATGTACACACAACGTACAAAGATTGTTTAACGAACCATCAACCTCACTATCGCCGTGATTGTTTTCTTAATACTTTATTATAATAAGCAATTAAAGAACTTTGTAAAATTATATGTATTAGCTGAAGTTTGAAACATTACTCCAGTAGAAACTCTAGGGTTCGTAAACAGCTTTGTGCGAGTATTTTTGTAACAAAAGATAGAAAACCTATTTCTTCAAAAGGGTATTAGAAAGAAGCAATATATCTAGTCTGTACAGAAGGCATTCCAATAATATATCTACTTGACATATTGAACTCTAGGACTGGCGTTTTTTCCCTTGTCTTTTTTAGCATTAAAAGCTGGAAAATACATCTTTAAAAAACCCTGAATATTGACTTAACTTGGGTTCGAACTATAAACGAATTTAGTTACTCACATACGAACATATTTTCTAAGATATATTATGAAGTCTATACTCCACCTGAGAAATAGCTATCTATTTATAGTCGGGACAGATTGCACTGCGCCACGCTGAAATATTCCCGAAGCGATCGCTTGGCTATGTTTCGTAGTATATTGCATATTGCATTGTAATACTGCAATATGCAATATCACACTGCAATAGTATCAATATGAAATCTAAGAGAAAAATGTGCAAATATATCTGAATTTTGACATGTCATTCGGAAGGCAATGTGGCTCTATAATAATAAGCAAGTAATATTGAACTACAATGTCTTTGTACTTTATTTCGATTACACATCGCTATCTCGGACTATATTAAATCAGAAATATTCTAAATGTTTGTAGTTTTATTTTGTTCTGAAATGTTCTACAAGTTTTATATTATTAAAACAAAACAATCTCAAGCATTTGACGTCAGCAGTCACTTGTAGTTTTTTTGCAAAAAAGGCTACTGTAGGAAATGTTTTGTGTTAATTTTAAATTAAGTATTACTTTGTATATTAAGGCTTTGTATATTAATATAATAATATATCCTCTCAATCGGGCCAAAATTTACCTATTTAATATTGTTTGCACCAGGTCTGGTATCTCGCGTCCTCCTGCTGAGTGGGTCAGCACTCAGTCCAACTGCTCTAGCGCCCGACGCAGCACTGTCCAGAGAACACACTGCGCAGGCACTGCGCTGCACACCTGAGTCAACCAATGACGAGAACTGGTAAGACTTGCTTTTGGAGGTAATACTGTTTCACATTGTGTAGTAACCAGTAATCATAACGTGTTTAGAAAAATATCATTTGCTGCAACTTAGCATCATATTCATATTCATATTCTCTCTATGAAATACTGGCTATAATCTATCACGCAGTGCCAGTGCGGAATATGTATTGTTCCATAATTATATCTTTGATATTTCGGTTCTAGGACATCCTGTTTCTTTATAATGTTTTCCTAGGCCGGTTAAGAAGCAGAAAAATATTGTCTGAATACTCCCCCAGGTTCGTGGAGTGCATCCGCGCTCGACCTCTGGCGGCTTTGCTGGCAGTAGACGCCCCCAGGGCCCGTTTCCTGGCGGGCTGGGCCCCCTCAGTGCCCATTTCCCGAGACAGCCCCTCGCAGGGCCAGGCCCCCACGCGCGCGCTGCATGCCAGCGAGGCCTTCCTCGACTGCGCCCTCGCCGTGGTGGTGGCCACCACTGAGAGCTACCAGTTTTTCAGTGAAGAGGATATTAGGCACGGGTTTGAAGAGGAGCATAGGTACGTTTTTCCGTTTTCTTTATAGAGCATTTTTTTCTGCTTCAATATATCAGTGATGCTTCTAGTATTTTCCTGAGCTTCTGGTTTCATTAGTGTTGATCGGTGCTGTCTCATATCTTTCATCATGCTACCAATTTCCTTTTGCATGCTGACATTAACATCGAATTCGATCATTTTCCTCTGATGCATCTACTCCTCAGGAACCGCATCCTCCGCACGTACGTCCGCAACGTGTATCGCTTCCACCGCAACGAGATCTTTGCGGCCATCCGCAACGAATACACTGACTGGGAGAAGCCCATCCAGCATCCCATTAACATCCGCGACGCGACCCTGGAGTCGCTGAGTGACGCAGCGGTCACCGCACCAGCTCTAAGAGTAGCGCAGCTTCATGCGAGACGAGGGGCCAGGACTTACTTCGCGCATTTCGCGCATCAGAGCAAGGATGCCGATTATCCTCAGGTTAGTTCATTATAGTATAAAACTTTAACGTACGTAAGTCTAATTTTTGTTGAGACTTGCAACCAAGAGGTAAGATAAAATGACATGATTAAGCAATTAAGTCATAATTTAATATCTAGACAAATTAAACGTAAATAATGAAGGTGGTTAAATTGCCGTAGCAGCGACAGGTTCATTATAATATGTGAATGAATTAGGGAGGTGCGAGGTCATTAATTTTAATCTACATGATCGCGGAATTTGTCAAAACTTCCTTTGATGAATATTAGCTCATTTGCATTCTCACTAACATCATAATATTAAAGTTAAATGAATAATTTAGTAGTAATTTATTGCTCCACACGATTATTAATTCACGCACTGTTCGTGTTATCGTGAAATACATATTGTGTGAAAGCCACATTTGCCTGTTTGCTTCTAATTAGGTCACTATTTAATTCAAGTTTTAATGAATGGGTTTATTCAGCATCATAATTATTTTTTGAAATGCAACCTAAGACTAAAGACCTTTTTCCCTCAACAGCGTCTAGGTAGTGTGACAAGTGAGACCCTGCCGTACTTCCTGGGTCTCCCCCTGGTGGGAGGCATGCAGTATGCCCCTCGGAACTACTCGCGTGGTGACGTGGCCGTGGCGGAGATAACTGTGTCTCTCCTAGCTGCGTTCGCGAAGACTGGGGACCCAACACCTCGGGCAGATGAGAGGCATCATGAAGGAGTGACCAGCTGGCCCAGATATGAAATGAATACGCAACAGTACTTAAGTATAGGTAAGAAATAGCTTATCATTTAGTTAATTAATTACTTTGTGACCATGATACCTTTCAGACAATACGATATCGAAAGCAGACTGACGGTAGCTGTTCATTCACTTGTTCAGAAACCATAATAATGTTCAAAATTGTTCAAATGCTGAGAAAATAAATTCGAACCTCGAATTAAAACAACAAAAATACTTACTCCCCGGATAATTCACCGTCATATGAAAACACGTTTCCATTTGTAGACGGCAACTTACCTCACTTTATGCCAAAAACAGCTAATCAAATTCACCATAATGAAAGTCACAAACTCATGTGCGTACAAAACAAGCTCGAACAGAATAACAGAGGGATTTTTCATCTAAACTGATCTGAAAATAAAATCTCGCACGGCGCGGAGTTAATCAGATAAAGCCCCATTCAAAGTTTCGGCGGCCATATTGTGTCGAAACTCGTTATTTTTACGATCTGCTTCCCGGCGAATGTGCGTGTTTTCTTCCCTCTCGTTCTCTGGAAGGGTTTACAACTTTTTTAATCCTTTCGTTAAGGTGTTCTTTTGGTTTGAAGCGGGAGTTGTTTCGGAGTTTATTTTCGTTGATTGAAAACGGTTTGCTTACGACTGTATTGCAAAGACGTCAATAGGTTTCAGACAGTGAATTAATCGGCTTCACATTCAAGCTCAGTGGCACCTGATAGGTACCTGCTACGATTGATTGATTCATAATCACTTGAGCGCTATTTTCCCGCTCCAGTGTCACACCTTTGTTTGAAGTCCAATTTAAATGGTGGAGACTCGGTTTTTTCAGTAATTAGATTCAGGGAATGGCACTTTCTTGAATTTATTTTCCTCCACCATTGTTCATTATTAGGTAAATGATTATGTTTGGAAACCAGCTTTTCCTTCTACTGCCCTTAAAATATTGATCAATTTATTATCGCCACACGTTTTTAGGGTTTCGTACCCAAGGGGTGCCAACGGGACCCTATTACTAAGCCTCTGTCGTACGTCTGTCCGTCCGTCCGTTCATCCGTCCGACCGTCCGTCTATCTGTCAGCGGGCTCTATCTCATGAACCATCATAGGCACACAGTTCAAATTTTCACAGAGTGATAAACAACAAATAGGTAATAAAAATAAAATAAAGTTACAAAAGGCGGTAAAGGTGGTCTCCGTGTAATAAACGTGTTTTTTTCGGCGATTTTTGTCTTGTGGACTCGCACTTGCCCACTTTGTGTGCGCACTTGCCCGGTTATTATTTTATTTTTGCTCTTGTTAACCAGGCACCAAGCTACGCGTGAAGAGTCACTACCGCGGGCACAAGATGGCGCTGTGGCTGCACCTGATCCCGCAGCTGCACCGCCCGGGCGCCGCGCCACGCCACCACCAGTTCAGGTCCATTCACCCCGACATGTTCGCAGGTCAGTCGGAGTCCTTAAGCGGTATCCACTTGATACATTAAACAACAATATTCCATACAAACTGTATAATATTCTGTACTGTGTACTATCGCTGAACTGGTGGCACACGTATCCTGTAGTTACTACTACAGGATACTTGTGTACCAATTTCACCAATGTGGACGCAGCTTTCATACGTAATAATAATTACTTTTAAGTAGGTACCTATTCAGTGTGATGTTTCTTTTATACATTTTCCGACTCTTATTTACGTTTGCGTAAGTGATTAAAAGTAATGAAATCAATATTTGTAGGTAAGTACCTACCTACATATTTAATGATTTTACATTTACATTATTCTCAAAAAAAAAAAAGAATTCCTTGAAAAATATATGTGTACCTAATCCATTCTGTAAATAAATAAATTCATAAAAGTATTTATTAGATAGCGAAAATATTTACTTTAAAAGAATGGAAAACCCGCGATATTCTGCGAGCCCGAATAACAGCGAACTATTAATTATAATGAATAAATCAAAACATAAAGCCCATTACAGAAAGCGCTCACTGATTAAAGTCTTACTCTTATTTCGTAGTGAATAGCCGCCAAAATTTGGCCAATCACGGCGAAACGTAGACGCAGCTTTACCTAATGGAAAGCAAATTGGTAACGTCTACCGCTGCTTAAATTGAGCATGCCTTATTATCCAGAACCATTAGTGCCACTTCCTGGCGCGGCGCGTAAACGGAACGCCCTCATTAACCGCTTCCCCACCCGCCGGGGGGCATTGTAACTGTTCAGGAACACTACAGCTCGCGCGTGAGCGGAATCAGCGCCACCGAAGTTAATAACACGCATGAGATTATATTAATTGGAAGATACGTCACTGAAAAGATTGAAGCTTGGTGACTCGACACAGTTTGAATACAAAACGACAGACTCGAAGCCAATGAGAAATTTTACTCTCAAGTCTTTTCGAGCGAGAGAACTCCTGTACAAAGACACACGCAACTATTCGCTAAGCGCTCCGCGTCTCTTTTGTATAAAATTTCGCAGACATTACTCAGTATAATCGGTACTTAGGCGGCGAGCCATTAGGCGAATGAGGTCTCCCTAGAATTTATAAAAATAAAAATTGTCGCCAAAATATTTGGTGGCGAAGTGATTAATGGTGGAAGGTGTCACGAATGAAAATAAATCGATCAGGGAGTGTTTCGGGGTGGGTCGACAACTTGGGATGTTATTAATTGTCCCGCGAATGGCTGGAATTCTTCCATAATGAGCGGTATGGGAAGAATGGCGCGGTCTGCGGCGCACAATGCGGCCCTTTGTCACGGACAAGTTCACTCGCTGCCGGCTCCGGCTCCGGCTCCGGCTCCGGCTCCGGCTGCCGGGACACAGACACGCATACAATCTTCAAATTTTTATATGGTTGCCTATGAGATGTGCCTTTTAATGTTCGCGTGCCCGGAATTGTTTTCTGAAGGATATTTACGAGCACTTAGGTTTGCGAGATTTTTATGAGCCCTCTATAAGCTGTGAGACATGTAAACGCTGGTTTTGCATACATGACTATACCGGAAATGTTAACATGTATTTACCTATTTTAGCAACAAAAACTTATAGGCCCTAAAATCGAATTCAATCATCCTATTCCTTTAACAAGAAATTTGCCGAACACAACATTAACTATTCAGTGCATCAATATTAGATCGTGTTTTATCCATGACTTACACGCAACTAGCCTCAGTTTAAAACAAAACTTGGAATAAACCTGGTTAAATACTTATAAAAAGCTATCTTTTAAAACAAAGCCCCATATTTTTCGATACACAACGTCATTTCCGAGTGCCGTCACTTGTGCCGGGTTCTGCTGAACTAAATTATCCGGCATTGTGGCGAGCGCCGGTAATTGTGGCCGGTCGCCGATCGCCTTTTGTTTTTGAGCAATTGCTCGCAAATTAGCGCCGTTTCGAGTGACATTGTCGAGTGTTGTGCAGAATAGGTGTTGTGAGGGTGTTGGCAGGTTCAGTCGCCTTTCGAGAAGATTGGATTTTGTTTCAGTTTCGAAAATGGAGATTAATATTCATGACTGATACTGAATGCTTTTATTAACAGAAGATAGAGCATAGAGTTGAATGTCTAAGCATTAGAAACGGCGAGGTAGTATTTTTTCTGCGATAAGTACTGACAAAAACTGTTTTAGGGATTTTATATCAGAAGGAATTTAGTTATATTAAATTTATTTTTGGAGCGACATGCAACAAAAATAAACCTTTAAAATCTAAAACTACCAACCCAATTAAACATTCTAAGACTATTTTCTTAGAAAAATCTAGCTCTAAATCTTGAACCATTAGTTAGAATAAAGTGTTCAAATAAAAACACTATCTTGGCGAGAATAGAGTGGCAAACGAGCACGTTAAAGTGCCGATAACTGAGCTCTAGAAGACTCCGCTGGTTTCCCGCGGGTTTCTTTGTTCAGTTTCCTTCCACCTCGCAGGGCTGCCAACTGTACCGAAATTGATGACCATTCAATATCAGAAGAAACGAAAAACTTTGATTGGATATCCTTTTATGATCCCTGATAAAATGTTTCTGAGATATAAACCAGATTTTTTAAATTTTGTATGGAGCTTAGGCTGAGAATTCCGATTTTAAACCTTCATGTTTCTTTTTCAACTTTACTGAAATTGGCTTCCACGCTGTCATCTAATTTTATAATTAAATCTATTTAAAAAATCTGCAATAATACTGAGGATTTTTTCTATGGAAAAGACAGGTTCTCTCAGTGTAAGTTGGATCATCTATATTGTACATATATCGCACACAGTTTACAAGATCTATCAGCAACAATAAGTCTAAACACAAGGCTAGGCCCCAGTTCATCCCTAGCGCAACAAAAGAGATCGCGCGGCGGCTCCAACAATCGCCCTTTGTGCGCGTGGGCACAACTTGGGACCGCATTGTGCGCGCGTGGACCATTCATTACCAGCCTTTGATAACTTCAGGGATCGCTTTCTTGTTCAGATATGTTCTACATTGGTGAGTTGTTTACTTCGCATTCAATTGGCAATGTATTGAATATCATGCGGATATCACATTGTTGAGGTGGGTTGGAATCTATATCTAGTTATGATGCAACTGTTTTATCTCAATCTTGGTTTTAAATCCAGCCACCATAATGGTTCAGAATATTGTAAAAAATACGTTCCATTGCTTTTGTTTTATTTAGGCTAACATTTTAGTATTTGAAACAAAACATTGTTAAGAGAACGGCTACAACTAAATAGACGAGGTTTATTTAAACGATGTTAGCTTATTAAAATTCCTCGCGACCTTCAAATACTCACTGAGATTACTTAATTTAATTAATACGTTATTTACTAAACCTAACATTTTGAGCTTAGAGACCTAAAAACTGACATAGCGTTCATTAAAATTGTTAAGGTTTAAATAGCAGAGCAATTTTGTGACGCCCTTGCCTAATTAAGACCTAGTAATTGGTCCTTAAAAATAATGGCACGCATACGTTGACTGCTCTGGCAATAATTACTGAGGTCTAGACAAAAAGCTTCGAACTAAAGTTTGTAAGTAATAATAATCTAAGAGGTATAAAAGGTAAACACGAGAAATAAATTGAGGTAATAAAACGGAGAGATCAATTTACCGTGACATGCCAGATCAAAGAAGACCGAATAACAACTTACTCCGTGAGTAATATAAAACCTTACCGTAATTGACTTTTTTTCTCGTAGGCGAGATATTCCCGGAGCTGTACACGACGACATCGGCTCTGGACGATGAGGAGGACAGCACTGAGGCTGATGAAGATACTTCTGAAGTTGAAGAGTGCGAGCCGTCCCCCTCCCCGCGCCCCGCGCTCTCCGCGCTGCCGGCACCGCAGCCCTCGCCCAAGGAGGACTCCTTGACCAACCTGGACTCCCAGTACTACAGGTTAGTACCTGATGGACTTAGCCCTGGTTGCGACTGTATGGCGACATACAACTTAAATAGGAATAGTCTTGAACAGACACATTATCTATTTACGTCTATCTGTGATTTTAGTCAAAATGGATACGCTTTCATTGTTACAATATTCAGATTTCAACTCACCTTTAAAACAAAAATATTTACTCAAAATATCGTCAACTTTAATAATAGACGAGTATTTTTATGCCGCGGATCAACAGTAACGCGTGCCGCGGGGCACACTGCTACCCATAATGGCGTGATGCCTATATGACGCAAAATTCGCGTCCAATTAGGAGACAACATTTTGTATCCCTGTAAAGCTTTTATAGGAAAAATTGAAAGGAGCCACACTGAGGGAATTCTGAAAGCTGCACAAAAACGTACGTAACGACGTTTGACTTAATAAGACAAGACTTAATAAACAAGTGACGAAAAAAGAATTTCTTGAAGAGAGCGTTGATCCCTGGGGTGCAGGGTCAAAGAAAACATCGGTCCTCAACCACGTAACAGCGGGGCATATGCTGCGAATACACAATAGTAACGGACTGTTATGAAATGTTCGCTGTCATTAAGATGTTGATCCATTTCTGAAGTCCTCTCCGCTAGTTCTGATCTCAAGTTTTTCCTCAGGCTCCAAACTTGGAACAACACTCGAACTTTCTCAAAGTTGCACAGAGACATTCTGCTTCTCGTATACATGTTTTTATCATCGCAGAAGTTGGAAAACAGCAACCATTTTCATCGGATGTTTTGGAAAAGTTTGGGCTAGTGACTTGAAGAATATTCCTCTCGTATCTGGAAACGACTTATAAATGAGCATTCAGGCTTATACGGCTATTGTTTGTTATTATTATTAAAGTTAATAACAATTTACTCAGTAAGTTAAACAGTGTCCCGTCGAGTAGCTTCCATTCAATTAGATAAACAGAGCAACAAGAGCTCTGTTTCTCTTCTGTAACGATCAGAGCACACAAAGTGATTCTCACGAAGGTTGTTACATTTTCATAACATGTTAATTCCGTGCGCGAGGGTCGCGGCGTCACCTGAACCTCAGGCAGGACTGCCTCTAAACAAGATTGATCGGGCATTTTGTAGCGCGGTTCGTAATCTCGCTAATGTGTTTACTTACCTGTTTACCTTCCTGAGTTCTGTCCCTTTTGTCTCGCATATAATGTCTTAATGCCGAGCCATTTCTCAAGGGGAGCGTTTTTTCCTCCAGACAACTGGATACTGCTGATAATGGTAATGGATGGCGCCGAACTTTGGACTTGAAATCAACTGGACTGCGCGTCACTCCGGAAATAATGATAGTAATATTTCAAACAGATGCGACGAGATATTCATATTTTTCTGGCACAGTTGACATTTTGGGCTGATATAACCAAATTTATGCATCGCCCTTGAGATGCTTCAGAACAATTTGATATTCTGAAGCATCCTCAATATTTCTTCTCAGTTTTAAGGAAAAAAAGACCCAACAATAATAATGTTATTGTGTATCTTTACATAACAAAAGCTGTTACAGCATCTTCTTGTTTTTATTTGATAACTTCTAATTAATGATCTGTTTGAAGTAGCTATACGGTGGCACTGGGTGTGACGGTGGGTGCCGGCTGCTTCTTGCTGGCTCTCAACGTGCTGGTCTTCGCGGGGATCTACCTTCAGAGAGGTCGTCGGAGAACTGCTCACCGCCGTCCAAGGAGAGAAGGTCAGAATTATAAAAACCTTTCAAGTTAATTACTTCCCCGAACCAAAATTACGTAGGGATCCAGCTAAGTCATTACAAAAAGTAACCTTGCGCAAGAAGGTCTGAAATTGTTTCGTCTCAAGGAATGAAAAACTGCGAAGTAAAACGTCGAGCCAACCGCTTATCTTTCCAGCTCAATGAAACGTGTCAACTGCAGGACGCGGTTTCGTTCTAAGATTATTGTAAACGATTTATCCCAACATAATAATATTTATAGGCGTCGCTAACTTTCTTTTAGGTTCAAGGCTATGAATATTCGAAGGGAGCAAAACAGCAAAGCAAACACATTTTTTACATGGAGGCAAAAAAGACGTCATATCTAAAACCCATTTTTTATATGAGCGACCACTTGGGAGCAGACCGTACTATAAACTACGCACACGATTCTCACTTAACCGCGGCTGGTCCTCGCTAGTAAATTACACGAGTTATGTGGAATCCAGAAGAGAGACTTTGTTATTCATAGTAGGGACTCACGAACTATTTAATCTGGTGATAGAATGATGGTGATAGGGATCGAGCTGTCAGTTTGATGTCATCAATTGCAGTGATCGATATTGAGGGCAGTGGTAAACAGAGAGGGCGCTACTGTGCGCAAAGTAAACATCAGCTGCGTATATTTAATTCTTTAAAAATAGATAAAAACACAAGTGAAAACTTAAAAAAAAAAAAGTAAATACTAAATACTAGAAGGAATACTAATAGAGGGAAAGGAATACTAATAGTAAATACTTAATAGGATATAAAATAACTGTAACTAAATAACAAACAAAATTAATAAAGCGCTCTTCCTCTTTACTTATTTAAAAGTTTGCTGTGCCCGACAGGGTCCATAATTGTTTCTATTATTTTTCTTTTATTTACCACCTGTAATTGTACATTATGGATTGCAATAAACAATTTGAGATTTGAGATTTGACCAGTCAAATCTCAAATCTTAAAAACTCACTGGCGAACTGGTTCGCCAGTGAGTTTTTAAGATTTGAGTTTTTATTTCTGTTTCGTATTAAGTTCGTTCGTTGCTCGGAGTTTTCATTCATTAAAAACCTTGGATTTAAGAATATTTATCTAAATGTCCATCCCCCTGTTCAGTCACTACCGGTTTATTACTTTCCATTATTATTTTGACTCTATTGGATTTGTATTTACGAATAGGCTAATTTTCCATCCAAATAGCCCATACTTTTGAAAACCACTACATTTATTTATTTAGTGGATGTCTCCAGTGTCCACAAGGCGGAGACAGCTATAACATTTATTACAGACGTTCTGGCGATTTATTTGAGGCACACGACGTGGCTGCATTCGTGTGCCGTTTCAATGCACTTCCCGATTCAAAAGCTACTCGAAACCCGGACATTTTGTGCGGTTCAAATATTAAAATTCAGAATGTTATTTCTTTTTGAAAAGAAAATGTATTTTCCGTCTGTCTTTTATAGTCTATTCTGGTTTTATGTTTCTTCGGTGTATATTTTGTGCAGTTTAAAGTCTATTTTACATTCTTGAAAATTATATTGCAATAAATAGGAACCACGGAGCGGATATTAGTTATCTGTGAAATGTACTCCATAAAATCCGCATTCAGATCGAAAATATTTATTCAATGAGAATTATTTTTATTACCATTTCGTTTGTATGTTTGAGGTTTCAGCCTCAAACATACAAACGAAATTTCATATTTGTTCTTTTCATAGACAGCAGTACATACATTCAGAGCTAAAAGTATTATTTACAAGTAACTTTTCCTCATAGGGAGCTGCAGCAGCCGCGGCGGGGCCTCCCTGAGCAACGAGCCGGCTTCCATCACCTCGCCACGCAAGAGCACTCTTAAGGTAATCATATCGTATGAACACGTGGAAATTATACCTAGTCATTCTTCTTCTTCTTTTCGAGTCGACATATAAGTAAAAATATAGAATTATGTTAGACTAGTTGGGCCCAGTAGGTGTACCTATAGTCATACAAAGTTTGAAAGAAGCGTTAAATTACACGTGCGGGCTCAAAATGAAATATCATATTTCATTTGAACCTCTGCAAACTCCGAACCTCATGAAAGCCGTACTGACTCTTCCAGCAGTGGATATCATTCTGAATGATGATGATAATACTACCTCACCATCAACTAACATATCTTTCGATTTCCACAGCGCAGCAGCGAGTCAGAACTCAAAGAGAGGCCGAGCAGCGCCGCCGCCGCGGCTCCAAAAAAACGCGTCCAGATCCAAGAGATATCTGTGTAGATGACTTCTAAACTAACAGTGAAGAAAATATAGTATATTTTATCATTGAAACAAATAACACATGAATAATTCACAATTTAAAATACTATTAATAAAATTGATGAAATGATTTTAAATAATAACTAATGCGACAGCTGCAAAAATCATGACCACTGCAGAAATCAAAATGATAATTGTGCAGTCTAAAGTTGATGTGGGTGTAGTAGGTATTTGTGATTATAAGTGTGTCCAATTACTGCTTGAAAACAGTGTGACGCCGATATAGACGAACCTTTATGTGAGTGAATAGTTGTGACAGGGAAACTTTTAATCGTGAGTGATCCGGGTTCTGGTTTGAACTAAGGCAACGTTAACTTCGCGTAGTTGAGACTAAACCAATGTGTGGTTGATGTTCTCAATGGCCATAACTCTATGATATCGAGTGATTATTGTGAACGTGCTCGTAAGATTGTTGTGACGTATCGTAGCGTGAGATACTCACGGCTGAGCGCAGTCTCGCGCTCGGCTGATCGGATGCAGCGGCGATGGCTGCCCCCAGTATATAGGTACTACATAATATACATTTGTATCCGTGTGTATGCGGCTCAAAGAGTTCTCTGTTCACTGCTGGAATACACTGCTGGCTTATACAGTCCCAATCCGCTCCGATCGCGAGGTCAGTGCGCAATCGATTCGGGATTTCGCAATATGCACGTCTGTTGTCGGCCACGACGATAAGGGCTGTGTTCCGGCATTCGTGTATCCACCTCCTGACCAATTTAATGGTTTAGTGCAATTACTATTTTAGTTAATTCTTTGTTATTGTTCATCTTGAATTTATATAGTCTACTTCAGTGTCTAGACACCTCTGTTAACAAACTGTTTCTATATTATTGTGATAGTTGAATATTTAATGGAATCAATGTTTGAGTTGTGAACTCTGGTACGTTTAGATTTTTTTGTAAAGACTTGTTATACTAATCTGTACATAATAATAATATAGACCGACATAGATATCTCGAAATCAATTTGTGGAAGCGATGCCGTATGTTTAACTCTGTATATAACTACTATTAGTTTCTACTAAATAACATTGTACATATTAGATCGTCGTGAATATCTGTGAACTCTGATGATTTTGTCATCTATAAAAAGAGGTTTTAATAAAAACCATTTTCCTGATCTCTGTGCATTCTTATTTATCTCTTTCATCTTGTCGGCCGGCCTTTGAAGCTAGCGAGGTAAAGTCATGGCAGTAACTGACATGGAGGGAATGAAGGTAAGTATTACCTTTGAAATATAGAATTGAAAGACAAATAAAAAAATATGTTAAGTAAAATAAAATCTAGATACATTAAAATTTCTTTGATTGCAGATTTAACAAAACAAAACGTTTACCTAAAAATAATTAAACGAAATTTAAAATAATAAATTCCCTTTACCTACACGTGAAAGTTGGTGGCGGTGATTTAAAAGTTAATTAATTTCAAAGCGGGCGTTATCACGCGATCGCGGCCCAAAGGTGACTGCGCAAAAACCATAGACGCTTACCCCAAGCAAAAGTTTTAATGTCTTGCCACAAGTTAAAAAAAATCAAGAATCCCTACCATCAACAAAATTATGTTGATCTTTATTGTACAGTATTTTCGGAACGCGCACCTTTTTGCAGCCTTTATTATCAGGGCCCAAGTTTGCGAGAATAAAACATCCTTTAGATTTTGATAAATCGTCTGAAAGGTCGCGATAAAATTGGGTTAAAAATTACGGGGCCATGTTACTAAACTTTGAATCTTGCCGTCAGATCTCGGCAAATTATGGGGCAAAAAAAAACAAGGAAAAAAGTCTGACTAAAAGTGCCATGAACATTGCAAAATGAAAGATTTGATTCAGCATACAAATGACCAAATCTGTGTTTTAAATTTTGACGAAAACTGTAAGAAAATACTTAGAGAGAGACTCCTGAAGTTATGATTGTCGCGGACAGCGAAAAATGTGGAAGTTTCGAGACGAAGTTGGTGATTCAACGACCTAGAACAGTTTGGAGCTCGGGATAAAGATATGAATCTCTGCCAGAGATAAACTTTGTGAGTTTTTCTTTTTTTAAAGAGTACCTAATCTATAGAGCCTCGAACCTTTGAATAATTTTTTCCAACACGTTTTCGTTTTATTTTGATCCTACCTTATTTATTTTCTGCTTGTGTTTACGGTAGGTAAATGACTTTTTAATGATTTCTTGTTGCTTTGTTGTATTGATAACAAATTATAGTCCCCAGTAATAGAATAAGCGAGACAAATTAATGATCAAACTAATAATTACAAGAAGCAGGACGCCCCGACCAGGTGACGCATTGGTAAGTACTAAAGCAAAACTCAAACAATGACTCCACACAACTCAAATTCAACAGAATAAACCATTTTCATTTACCAATTCCTAAATCCGAAGCGTGCTACCTGAAACGGTAGACACCTGAAACTCAACACAAAACACGAACAAAAAAAAAACCGTTAAAACTTTGATTACTGGCGGCCATACAAACCGAACAAATGGCCAGGTTTATTAAATTCACACAAAAAGCGAGGGAGGCCTCGCCGGCCTCCGTAGAACAATCGCTATTGAACTCCCACCGTTTATTGTACGCCAAATGAGAGTGCACTTAATTTATGATCCGGCTGTGAATGCTGAGGATCCCGGGCCGGCGTCCCGGGAGGGGCGCGATCATCAATCAGCGGTGCCTTCATGGAAGATATCTTACAGTCATTTGAATCAAATGTGCGAAATAGAGATTTTGATGTGAATTTTAGTATTGTGTAGATGAATCTGTAACAATTTGCTTCAAATAATTGTAATGTTTAGGTTGTTTTTGACAAACGTGGAATCTTAGCGTTATAGACGCAAATCACATTACCCGTGTAACTTATTGGTTCAATTAACAAATATTAATGTTTTACATGGAATTCAAATTACAGTATTTCCTATTCCGTTGTTCCTAATGTAGATAGGTACTTACCACTAATCAATTCACTTCAAAGAGCCACAATAGTTAATCACTGAACACTATATTTTTCGGTCACCTTTGACGTATAAGTATGGACAAGCATTTACCTGTTTACCATAAGCTCTTCAACCCAACACATTTCACCGCCACACTAGTGCCGCCATAACTTCATTTCGTCGCGATACAGAAAGGTGTTGCATTCCTAGTCCCCAGCTCGTTCCGACGCGCCCTGAGTGCTAGCCGGGGCCCTTTCTGTCCGGGACAGGATAATGCGGCCCCTTTGTGTCGCACATTTGTAAGGCTAACTTTGTATTTGGCTCCACACGTTCCGTCTTGCCTTAAAGTCGGTAAAGACGCTTCAGGTCTCAGTGTAAATTAGACTGTGAGATTCTAGTCTTTGCTTTAAAGTTGTTGAAATAAAAGTTTACGGATTGTCGCCTTTTTATTGAACGCTATTGTTTGTGTTCTACCTATAAATCTACCTTCACGTTAGGAGGTTAATTTGGTCGGTCAAATGAAAAACTCATAGCCCGAGCCCCAATAAATACATTAATGATTCGGACTTTTGGTATAACACTGTTATCGTAGAAAACTACGTCATGTTTTATGAGGTGATACATTTTTAATAAGCTCGGTAAATAAATTATTCATAACGTGTGGGGTTAGAACCTTATGTAGCTTTAAATGTTTTTCAGTCAGAACTTGCCTAGCAACTGGGAAGTCATTTATCTTACAGAAGATTCAGCATAAACACAGGAAACCACATACATTAAGAGGTGTTAAGCCATATCATTACCAGTACATAACAGAATCATATTACATTATCTTCAGTGAAATCAATATCCCGAACTAAGTGGCTATATATCAAAGGTTACACATTATGTAATGCATAATACGTGTAATCCGAGATTTGAGAGGCGTTATGAACGTATTAATGTAATTACTAGCGGTTTAGCTCATGTTCCGTAAACAAACACACACTGGGGACATGTTACAAACGTATGCGGATATACAAGTACTTATCAGACGAGGAGCTTATTCGGCTGCCCCATATCCCAACCTAGTAAGTGCTTCAAACATCCAGGAGAGCGCAAAAACATATTTTTTTTATGTTTTATCGGATGTGAATGAATTATAGTTCTCCATCGCATGAGTAGTTTCGGAGATCAGAAGAGGTACATCTAACCTTACAAACTTTACTTCTTTGTTTTTTCTTACTAGATATAGATTATAGTGTAGCACAATTATGACAATACAAGTGTATGTTTAATGTACCTAACTTTGGAAATTGGCAAAAACGCACATACTATTTTTGAATTAATTTATAAAGTTTATGTGAAAAACATTTTGTTTTCCCTAAAGCCGAATTTACAAAATTTATTTTTTAAATATATATCTATTTACACGTGAAACTATCAATGAATTACTACGTTTGCGCAACTAGTTTTGTAACCATATTATTGGTAAGTCCTACTTTCGGTCAGGTCGGTTGAACTTACGTTCGAGCTTGGATTAACAGCGGATTACTAATCTCGACCTGAGCCTAAAAGAACACGTTTTAGGGAAAAAATCTGGATTTAATGGAGCTGAATGAGCAAGCATCATACAAATGCTCCTCGTTCATTCTTTGTATTGAAGAAGTATTTACCTTACAGTGATCGAATCACTGAATTCTGTCAATTTAATTAAAACGTGACTTCATTAAGTCCTTAAATAAGAAGAGATCTCTTCCCTGTACTGGCTTGATTACAGGTTAATATTAATTTAAGAGTAACTCCACGATGAGCTGCAGACTCACGACACTTCACTTAATAATCAAGCCAATAATATTAATCTTCTCAATTTTCCCTCTTGGGCTTGCATCGACGTCGGATCACGATGGACCTACATTTTTAATTACATGTCGAACTTTTAAGTGGGGGACCCAAGGGGGAACGCCGTGGGCTCGAATCTGATTACTTGGTAATATCCACTTATTCGTTACTGGTTTAATTGGAAACTCTTCATCCAGAACGATGTATTACCTACTTACGTCCTTCGTCAACTTAATGTTGTAGTACTCGGACGAGTGAGGGTGTTTTGTATAAACTTTCTCCCTTTTTTGGTTAATTTATTACTTTTCACTTATGTTCGGAGGGTTGTCAGCGCGGACATTTATAACAGCTGTTTTGCCGTGTATCTATGTGTTTAGTATCGTACTGCAATATTAATATAATTTATGGAAGCTGTTATCGCATATCTCGTGGAAAAAATAAGCTTTGCTTCCACCCTTCTTGTTTTGTCTGCAGAGTGTCGGTTTAGTAGGCGCCAATTTATGATATTAATAATATCGTGAAGCCCATACAATGTTTCACACAAAGCTACTTAGTGTCAGTATGTCGCCGAGCAGACGTTATCGCGACATGTTCCCCCAGTCACGAGCCACAAGCCACTGATATTCATGACTCGTACCACACAAATAATTGTGGCTAGAACATGTTAACTTAGTCGACTTCAACTAATAAATATTCATACTTAGTTAGCGGCCTGTTTGTTCAGACTCTTTGAGGACTGATACTAACTTACCTATGCATGGCTTTTTACTTTACTTACCTTTACTTTAGAGGTGTATGTATCACTAATGATAAAATATACCTAAATATGGCTGTATTTGAGAGGATCTTATAAAACCATACAAATTAATCTCACAGATGTCCACTACACTGTCGAAGATAGCGATTAAGATTAGCGCGCTTCAAACCTTAACTTGTCTCATTGTAATATCTTCTGCCGAAAATGTTATATTTTATAAATATGAATTGAAATTGAAGCGTGGCAGCAAAACATTTATCTAACTTTGTTTTGAAATAGAAAATCATTTTCATATTGCCTTTGGCGAGAAGTATAAGTCAGGTTATTTATTTATCTCAAACTCAAACTATTTATTTCAACTAAACCAATTACAGGTACTTTTGAATTGTCAAGGGTCGTTCAGTCAAAAAGATGAAGCTAGTTGCCCATTCCAAAGCGTCGTAGGTACCTATGGAGAAGAACGGGCAAGAAACTCCACGGACACCTATTATGTAAGGTTTACCAACGAGAGATACTATCTCTCGTTGGTAAACCTTACACAAGGTTTACCAACGAGAGATATTATCTTCTACAGTATTTAAACTTGTTTCGTACAGGGACATTATTCTGTAATGCACATAATCACAGGTAACACCAGCTTACACGAGTAGGCTCTGAATACATAATTCAATTAAAAATCAATAAAAATAAATAGTTTGCGTCTTAGAAAATTCAAATGACATGAATACCATACAATATAACGAAGCAATAACTTGATTTCCAATAATACTCGTATGATGTTTGAATGTTTTTACAAACTGTAGGAAAAAAGAAATGTTTTAAATTGAAGTGTAAATTATTTTATTATTGGAATGATAGATAAGTAAAATCGCCTCTAATTGAAAGTGCTTATATAGTTTCCTTGAAAAAGTTAAGACTATCGTGATTAATATCGATTTCAGCTTTTTATATAATTACCATTACATTATCCAATTTTGTAGCCCTCGTAAGGGAACATTGGCGATCTAAGTTGGTTTTGTAGAAATATTGTCTGAACAGATTGAAGGTATTATAACATATCTAACCACAATTATCTGGGAGGTAAATAAACAAAATATTATACTCAATACTCAAATCTTTATTGCATTCCATATGTGTTATATAGATGGTATATATACAAGGTAAAAGATCAATATGGACCACGATAACGACACGATACGATTAAACGTGCCAGTTTTGATACTAGGGCTATCAAAATGACAATTTTATTGTACCGTTTCTAGTAATTTCATCACGCAATTTATTCCCGAAAATATTTCTATAGCTACAACTATACTAGTATTATAAAAGGTAAAATTTGTTTGTTTGCTATTTAACATCACGCTACGACTCTTTGGAGCCGAACAGAAAGAAAAAAAGTCCGAAGGAAGAAAGAACGCTAAGCGAAAACAAAGTAATAGCGCGGGCAGGCGAAGCGTTGCGACGGGTCCGGGCGGAGGAACCAACAATTCCACGCGGACGAAGTCGCGGGCAGAAGCTTGTAATAAATAAAGTAATAGCGCGGGCAGGCGAAGCGTTGCGACGGGTCCGGGCGGAGGAACCAACAATTCCACGCGGACGAAGTCGCGGGCAGAAGCTAGTAATAAATAAAGTAATAGCGCGGGCAGGCGAAGCGTTGGGACGGGTCCGGGCGGAGGAACCAACAATTCCACGCGGACGAAGTCGCGGGCAGAAGCTAGTAATAAATAAAGTAATAGCGCGGGCAGGCGAAGCGTTGCGACGGGTCCGGGCGGAGGAACCAACAATTCCACGCGGACGAAGTCGCGGGCAGAAGCTAGTAATAAATAAAGTAATAGCGCGGGCAGGCGAAGCGTTGCGACGGGTCCGGGCGGAGGAACCAACAATTCCACGCGGACGAAGTCGCGGGCAGAAGCTAGTAATAAATAAAGTAATAGCGCGGGCAGGCGAAGCGTTGCGACGGGTCCGGGCGGAGGAACCAACAATTCCACGCGGACGAAGTCGCGGGCAGAAGCTAGTAATAAATAAAGTAATAGCGCGGGCAGGCGAAGCGTTGCGACGGGTCCGGGCGGAGGAACCAACAATTCCACGCGGACGAAGTCGCGGGCAGAAGCTAGTAATAAATAAAGTAATAGCGCGGGCAGGCGAAGCGTTGCGACGGGTCCGGGCGGAGGAACCAACAATTCCACGCGGACGAAGTCGCGGGCAGAAGCTAGTAATAAATAAAGTAATAGCGCGGGCAGGCGAAGCGTTGCGACGGGTCCGGGCGGAGGAACCAACAATTCCACGCGGACGAAGTCGCGGGCAGAAGCTAGTAATAAATAAAGTAACAGCGCGGGCAGGCGAAGCGTTGCGACGGGTCCGGGCGGAGGAACCAACAATTCCACGCGGACGAAGTCGCGGGCAGAAGCTAGTAATAAATAAAGTAATAGCGCGGGCAGGCGAAGCGTTGCGACGGGTCCGGGCGGAGGAACCAACAATTCCACGCGGACGAAGTCGCGGGCAGAAGCTAGTAATAAATAAAGTAATAGCGCGGGCAGGCGAAGCGTTGCGACGGGTCCGGGCGGAGGAACCAACAATTCCACGCGGACGAAGTCGCGGGCAGAAGCTAGTAATAAATAAAGTAATAGCGCGGGCAGGCGAAGCGTTGCGACGGGTCCGGGCGGAGGAACCAACAATTCCACGCGGACGAAGTCGCGGGCAGAAGCTAGTAATAAATAAAGTAATAGCGCGGGCAGGCGAAGCGTTGCGACGGGTCCGGGCGGAGGAACCAACAATTCCACGCGGACGAAGTCGCGGGCAGAAGCTTGTAATAAATAAAGTAATAGCGCGGGCAGGCGAAGCGTTGCGACGGGTCCGGGCGGAGGAACCAACAATTCCACGCGGACGAAGTCGCGGGCAGAAGCTAGTAATAAATAAAGTAATAGCGCGGGCAGGCGAAGCGTTGCGACGGGTCCGGGCGGAGGAACCATCAATTCCACGCGGACGAAGTCGCGGGCAGAAGCTAGTAATAAATAAAGTAATAGCGCGGGCAGGCGAAGCGTTGCGACGGGTCCGGGCGGAGGAACCAACAATTCCACGCGGACGAAGTCGCGGGCAGAAGCTTGTAATAAATAAAGTAATAGCGCGGGCAGGCGACGCGTTGCGACGGGTCCGGGCGGAGGAACCAACAATTCCACGCGGACGAAGTCGCGGGCAGAAGCTAGTAAAAAATAAATGTCATGTTACAGGAACTACGGGGCATTTGCAATGTGGATTTTTTTATCAAAGCAAAAATATTTTCACTCGTTCATCGCTCTACGCCAAACAGGCATGAAAACTGTATTTTAGTGACGTCATTCTGCTATGAAACGAATGATAAAACGAGAATTCACGACGAGATATAGTTTAAAAAAATAACTCAATTATTAATTTTTTCTCTCCTTTATTTTATAAAACTTTTTATCTCTTGTTATTTGCATTAAAAGGAAGGACATGAACTAATTAACATTCTAATAACTAAAACATTAGTGAAGTACTCGCGACCGCGTTGCTTAGGGCTGCTGCACACTCTTTCACCAAGTTGCGCCATGTTTCCAGGCCGTCGGTCATCATTGTGAGCGAGTTTGTCGCCGGCTGAATAATGTAGAACTTGTGAACACGCTGACACGGCTGCCTACTGTCGTCTGACGTCATACTTGCAAGTAGCTGGCCTCTGAGTATGTATAGACAACGTCTAAGTAAGAATAAAAGTTTACCTGCTACTCTACTGCCAGTCTGTTTTAGGAAAAACAAAAAATAATGGCGTTTGCGATAAGTTATTTTTAATTGAAATTGGGAACACAACAATATCGCAATATTATTAAAACTTGCGATCCACTTGACGAATTTTCATTTATGTTACTAGTGAAATGTAGAAGTTAATTTTCCGAAGGAACACTCGACCTCTTAATTACTTTATCACCCTAAGGTTGAAAGTCACTAGCACGTCACAAAACGACGAGGTCTATTTGTCCGTGTGACAGTTAGACAGTTTAAGCCTAAGGGCCCAATCACACGTATCAGAACCGCACCTCAACAACAACACGTGGCCGGGCGATAATTTGTATGAGAATAATAGTTTATTCATGCGGACCATATTTGGCCGTCAAAATCAATAGTCTAAGTGATACCGACCACATCAAGACCAGTCGCAGCTACAACGACACCCCCAGTGATACCGCGCGCTAGCGGCCCGCCACATCGCAAACGTTGCGTCGACCAGTTGATTTGATTTTATAGTTACAACAACGCAACCCCAAGAAGCTGCAGCGATACTATATAATATACGTCACGTAACCACTGTTTTGGGCAAGCAGTGGTTATGTGTTACCCACATTTTGTCGCTGCGATGTGGTGTGATTGTGGTACGTATGTTCGGGCCCTTAGAGCAGTTTCAATTTACTGGGAATTGTTGTCAAACGTGGTAATAAAGCTATAACAATCTCGCCTTCACCTAATAATTGGCATGAGGCACCAACAACTAAATAAACGCTCTATCTATCTGTATCCTCATCTGCCTGCTGATTAAATCCACCGTTCGTACTCTATATCTCATGGCTACTCAAGCATGCGTATCTACTAAATAATGTGCTTTGTCTCGTGGAGGCGCGGAAAGTCTCGGAGTATGGAATTCATTCCGGAACGTCGTTATGAGTCCGGTAGGCGCTGTTGTCGTGCCCGGCTCGGGTGGCCATTTGGCTAGATATCTCATTACTGGACTCCCCCCACTGCAACACTGCTGGCATTCGTGTTCGTGATTCTTAATAAGATTTTTTGTTGGTTTTCGAGGTAATTTTAGGATATTCGTTGTTATTTTATTATTCATTTAAGACGTAACCGTAAATAAATATAAGTTCTAAAATGTTTTTTGATTAAACTCGGCGTCTTCATTATCTATAGAAAACCTGCATACTCGTGATGAACCTATAATTATAAATCATGATTTAGTCATATCTTTGCCAAGCTACTAAAATGACTTAACTCATTAATTTACATATACTTCCAAAAATTCGTTACCATTTAACACAAGTAACGACTACCTACCGTTCAGTCCATAACTTCTAACTATTAAAAATAAACGGCAGTTCCATAAAATTTAACGGCATAGCAAACATTAGGCCTTGGAACAGTCATGCATGGCCAAGTGCGGGTTCATTCCGATCAGAACAGGCTCAAACACGATAGTCGTGGTTTTTTTTAGAACAAAAATTAAAAATACCCTTTAAGCCTTTAACAGAGAAAAGTGGAAAGTGCTGCGATAGCGGAAACAAGGCAAAAAAATGTAACTTGGATAGGCTACCGTTTAAATACATCTGAAATAGTGTACAGCGAAGGGTATTCCTCCATCTGTATGATTTTGTACCTAACCTGCATTTTAGTCAGAATGAGAATGACAATTATTTACAAGTAAACTAATATTGTAGGGACATTTGCTATTCGAAGTTACCATGACACGTATCAAAACACTATATTTACCTTAAATCTCGTCTCAACGACATAATATTTTCATAAGATATCCTACAAAAGACAACGTCAATAGTTTTCTCATTTTCGCGCGGCTTCAGAGGATTCCGAAGACGAACGACTCCGAGAGGAGTGAACTTGTTATGACATGCTAACGACCCTACGCGCCTGCTATCTCAGGATTTGGAGGTAAACCTAGGCTTCCAAGTTTTGCCACATCGCTGCGAAAAGTAACCTAAGTTAGTGTCTTGCTAGTCTGTTAAAACAAAGTTCGGTAGACTTTGCAGTTCATATATTTGCAAAAACTCGATATCTGGGCTGTAAAAGAAATCTTTGAGTGTTTTGAAGAAGAACCTTAAATATTATATTATATCCTGCCAATATATTCTGTTATCATTTCACCATTCTACCTGATGCTGGCGATTGACACTAATAACAGCCGATGTATTCTGTAAAAATATATAGGCAGGCACTACAGAACGCCGCCTGCTACGATCTTTACGTACACCGTTTGCTTCGTATAAGTTCTTACATCGTCCACACGCACTCCACCGCCAGGTGTACTACGTACTTGTCCTATCTGAAGTCTTTCATTTTCTGTAGTCTATAATATTTTAGACCTATGTATGCCTAAGCCATTCATCCGATTAGGATGAAAGGTAAGTTATCGTTCGCACTCCCTCGAAAGTATCGGAAACGAAGTCCCGGGCAACTATCTACGAGTAGCTAGACCTAACTCTGATTAGTAAAAAGACTAATTTGCTTATTATAACTTATCCATTCTAAACCTAATAAAAGATAGCAAAACTACCCAAATAATAGCCATATTTCATAAACAAATACCGCATGTAATAAATCCATCTTCAAATTTCTTCAAACAAAACGGAGTTTCCAAGTTATGGAGGAAAACAACAGTTCAGTTGTTCACATATTTATTATGGCAGCTCCTGTGAGGCCCGTGACTCCGGGACTCCGGGCCTTCGGGCCGGTTGAGAAATGGCCCCACTTATCCCAGCCTGTATCAATAATGTAAAGAGTTCGCTTTTGTCTAACAGCCTCGGATATTGCCTACACAATCCATTTATGTCTATCGCTGTCATTTGTCAGATATAGAAACTAAATTGTGTTTGAGCTGCGAACTTTATTATTCAGCTGGAATGAATACGGTGGAGGAAATCTAGAAGAAGAGATTTGTTTACTTTTAGTACTAAACTGTTTATATTGAGAATAGTCTGTGCCTTTGTGTGTGACTTCATCTCATTATACTCTACTATTTTATTTTTTGTAGATTTTCTTGAATTAGATTTCGAGTTCGAGAGCTCGTTTAGTTCATTCAAACGGTTGAAAACAAAAACTAAATCAAGGAAACCAGTGAAGCCGGTTATATAGACAAATTGGTGAGAAATTTAGTATCCAAAATGTATTTTCTAGAAGTTATGCATAAGCTCCCCTTAAATCCCCAAAGAAATGTACACGCTTCAAAAGTTTCCACAAAGCTCCGGTGGAAGCTTTCCACTTTATGCACCTCAGTAACTTACCCAAAAGTTACTAAACAATGCGACAGGAACTGCTCAAGACCCACCTAGACCCAAACATTCTGGATTCTGATGTATTCGAGCTCAAAACGTAAGAGAGCTTTATTCTGAGGTATTCGAGCTCAAAACGTAAGAGAGCTTTATTCCAGATTTCAATTTGGGAGTAATACGTTTCCATACACATTCCATTCGACCATCGATTTTTGGTGCTCCGTACGTGTTCAGTTAATAAGTTTAGACGCCTTGGGCTGTACGCGGGTTGAATCCAAGTAATAACAAAATTTAGAACCTCCTCAACTCGTTGAAAATTGTCCCTTATTTCTTTACTGCTAAGGTTGGTGGGAAGTGTAGAGTTACCGTGGTATAAGAGTTGCACATCGTGGGTAGACGTGCGGGGTCGCGCGACGAGTGCCGATATATTAGCGTGTCAGGTCGAGGAGTTCGTGATGTGTTATAAACTAGCAGATGGATGGAGAGTCGACGATTCACGACCTGTCACGATCGAGGGTCGAGTATTTAAATACTTTCGAGTGCTTACATTGCTTTCGTCAGGCCATTTCTTCCGAAAATAAGGACGAACCCGAACCCTTTTAAGCGGCTTATAATTTTATGTTTGTTCATGTATTCAAATACAAACTTTTCTTTGTAATGATAAAGAATTCCATGTACTTATTATTTACTCACGAAATAAAACACGAGAATGTCTTAGGTACTCAGCTTTTTGTTAAGATAAAAATAGGGAAGTATATGGATATAAACGGAATACTCAGGCAGACTCGACACATACAATAAAAAAGTTAGTTGTACATAATAAGCACACATTCAAACCTCAAAAGCATCGTTCGCTTCAATACTCTCTCCACTCTGATAATATAAAAATAAAGTGCAATGATAATAAAGCCGGCAATACAATCGCTGGCAGCTAATCGGGGAGTTTCCGAACACCGCAAATTTCCACCAGCTCTATCACATCCTGTTGCAGGATTTGAAGCCTTATTCAAAAGGTGCGAAGAGTGATTGTGGGGTGTGGGGACACTGGCTTGCTGCCAAATTTGGTCGATTGATGGCAGTGGGTAACTCGCGTGGTACCGACAGTACTGAACTCTGCATCGAGGATTCAAACAGTTTTAACCTAAATATGAAACTGATAAATTCTGTTTTATTTCTACGTATTTTGTTTAGTAAAGAAGTAAAAACTAACATTACGATCATTCTGGTGAAAAATTTTGGTCCAAAGTATGTCTGTCTTAACCGCCAAACAACACTTGAGTGAAGCGTTGGTTTCGATAAAACAGGCACACATGACATTATGAATTTGTTGTCTAAAGAGCAAAGCATTTGCGAAGCCTGTGGTGTTGTGTCTCTATAAACGGTTGTATGTACTCGTATTCACTGAGCATCAGGAGGGGGTGTGGGACCAAGCACCTGCACGGCTTGATTGCCAAACTCAAAAACTTCACTATGCCAAAGCAAAGCTTGGCTTTATGTTCAAAGAGTATCGCGCACATAATGTAGATGGGCACTAAAGCTATGTTCTATAAAGCTACGTTTCTTTACCTATAGGTAAAGTCATAGTAACTGCAATAACATTTGTTATATACTTATGGGATTGATCCCTTTTTTTCGAACTCGTTAGGTAAAGTCGAATAAATATTAGTTTATCAAATTGTCAAATCACAACCGTCATTCTTTGACAGTTGTATGAAATGGCTATAACACGGCAAATTGACGTAGTGTCAATATGATAAAGAAAAAATAAACTATTCAAAAATAAAGGCTTAGCAGTGAAAAGTGCAAGAATTACATTACACAAGCATACCAGCATCTATACGAATTAATATCGTTGATGTTTGTGAGTGATCAGTATCAAACTGTTACTATCGATGAAGAGGATACCCAAAAAAACTGTAATTGGTGTTGGCATCCAACTGAGGCATGCGTGTGTTAGATATTTCATTTTGCTTTACTTATATTAGAATAATGTTTGTTAGATAATGGCATCTGTCACATTTACGAAGCTTGGGACCAACGTAGAAGTACCTAATTTGGCTAGATATTGTGTTTACAAAAAAAATGGTCAAGTGCGAGTCGGACTCGCGCACCGAGGGTTCCGTACAAATTTGTAGGTATGTAACTACAAAGGAGGATGCAAATCCTGGTCCCACCTTCCATTAGCTATGTGTGTTACATCGTTGGATAGGTATTTTTGAGCTGAATAAAAGTTACTATGGCGCCAAGTTCCAAATCTTAGTCCGTTCAGAGTTATTCTTTAATAAACATGGTAGTTTTATCAATAGCCAAGTAATGCTATTTTTGTAATTGCATTTGTGCTTTATACACGTAGTGTAGATACTAACCTACGTTTATCAATTGCGTCACTGAGTCGCAAACCGTACGACAAAAAGTTAAACAGATGTTAACATTGATAAAATGCTTTTTTTACAAATAAAACAACGATAGCGTATTTTAAACCTATACATTTATTTAATCATCGTTGTCTACAATGACGTTATTTAAAAATAAGGCTGGACCTACAAATCCCTCATGCCTGGCATGCACTGGAGGAAGTACCTGATTTTGACATTGATGAGGATGCTTGGCTCTTACGTGGTCGTATACAGTCGCGACACGTGAGAGCTAGAAAGTACTACTGTAACTTATTAGTTCGCAACAATGACATTATACAAAGATATTGTACCTGCATGACGGGACGACGTACTGTAGGGACCTGTGCGCATATCGTGTCAATCGTTTGATACCTAGGGCACGCCAGGCATGAGGGATTAGACACACCGCCAAGACAACCCCACCCCGGGCCACGGCATCCCCCGTCGTGAGGGCTCGCACGCGCATGATGGCGTCCACCGTAGAGCGTCCCCTGCGGAAACCAAACTGGCTTTCCGCCAAATCCGTCTCCACCCGCACCAGCCGCCCGACAAGGCAGTCTGCAATGACTCTTTCAAATAGCTTGCCCACCTCGTCGAGCAGCACGATGGGACGGTAGGCGGACGGAGAGTCCGCAGCGCGCCCCGGTTTCTTGATGAGGACCAGTTTCGACGGTACTACCTTCGCCATGAAGTTGAGTAGATTAGTAGCAGTGATGCGCTCCGGCCTGAATCCATGCTGAGCATCCGACAGCTGTGCCTGCACACAGCGCTGGATGGCGGACTCAAAAACTTTTGCGGGCGTAGACAGCACAGCTACTGGTCTATAGCCGCTCACATCCGGCCCAGCCTTACCCTTAGGAATCGGAATGACACGCGTGATCGTCCACCTAGCCGTCGCTTTCTTTAAACAGATGTTAAAGACATGAAGAAGCGGTTCTGCTAGCACCCTGCCACAGTCTCTGAACAGAAACGCTGGAACACCATCAGGGCCAGACGACCTTTTCGGCTTTCAACAAGATTCACCAGCGTATCATTTACGTTTTGAAGACTCAAAGTCCCTATATGCACCCGTGCACTGGTTGCGCCGATCTCCGCCGCTCGACGAATAGATCGACCAGATGTCACGTAAGTTAATTATTGCAAATTATGAATATGTTGTTGTGTAAGTCATATTATGGCAAATATTCCTAGCTATTGTTATTATGTTGCTATTATATAGAATTCTCTTGTACCGTTGTCCAAGAGATAGAATTAATTGTTTTTAAAGGTAACGATAATTTATGAAAACGTAAGAAATGTATTGATAGAATACTTTAATACTGTTTCCATTGAGTTTATTGTCCTTCTTCTCCATGATGACCTAGTTTTGCGAACAGACGACTAGTTTTCTGATGAATTACTGATAAGCCTAAATTTAAATAAATGTTTAGCCTTGTCTATCTGTGCTTTACTTCATAAAACCCTTTCCCTACAAACCATATTCAGTAATAACCTTCATACACAGTAAATAACTAACTAGTAACCATTCTGATACTCAAAGCTTGTTATTTGGGTAATATACAGGGTGTCCCAGAACTCAACGTCAAGCCGAAACGGGGCGACAGGATTGATTTTTACAATCAATCCTGTCGCCCCGTTTCATCATTGCAAAAATCAGAAAAAAAATCTATCCCATGCAGTTTGAAAATTATGGGCATTTAAGAAAAACCTAAAATTTTGGTCAATCTGTAACCATTTCTCGGTTATTGTGGTTAATTTTTATCATTTTTGTTCATTTAAACTTTGGAACCGTAAACCTAAATAATATTTCTAAGAATCATAGTCAAAAATAATGACACAATTGCCCCAAGTTTCCTAGAATTAAGACTTTGTTAAACAATGAATTTAAAATTTTCAAAATTTGCTGAATTTGAAAGGCCCTCCTTTAAAAAAAAATGTACTAGAGTGCCTTGGCAAGTGACATTAAAAGTTGGCGCATTTAATCAGGATTGTAAAATGGTACAATACTTGTTAGTTTCGTACTAAAAAAAACGAGTAAAAAAATAAAAACCTCAAGTAACCCGATTTTTGCTAACCCATTTTACTCAGTAAAAATGTTTTTTATTCGCACAAGCTCTTGGTAGGTTCTTAATTTTACGGCAAAATGATGAGAGAGATGGATAGTGGACATGTTTGCCATGAGTGAGAGAGACAGATAGTGACGCCATTTTTACCAAAGTCAACAAAAGTAAGTAAAATTAATAAAATAATGAAAAATCTTGACCTAGTTTAGTTTAGGTTTATTGGAATAAAAGTCAGATAGGGATATAATTTTTTTTATTACAATAAATGTTCAAATTGTTTACCATCAGCCTCAATACACACCCTACATATTCTTAAAAAAGATCTACTTATTAGCCGGGCATATGCTCGAGAGTCGATGTCCTCAGCAGCTTGAGAAATTCGTTCACGCAGCTCGGCTACGTTCTCAATGGGCTTTGAATAAACTTTTTCTTTCTTAGGTTTTTCATAAATGCTCATAATTTTCAAACTGCATGGGATAGATTTTTTTTCTGATTTTTCTCATGATGTTTACAATCAATCCTGTCGCCCCGTTTCGGCTTGACATTGAATTCTGGGACACCCTGTATAGGTACTGAAGAATCTAACACGTGCAATGACCGTACAGTTCCACTCAAATCAGTATGATCAAACGACCATCTCAGACACTGATCTGCATGGTCCTCACATGATCTGTCCAAAATAATGTATGTTAAAAGCGACTGTGACCTCTCACTTTCTTTCGGTGTCTGACCTCATATAGTTTATAAACTACTATTGGCGTATAAAAATGGAAGAAAAAGCCGTGTAGCGGCATGGGACCAGGGCTAGAAGACGATGATGATGACGTGTGTATAAAAACACTGCCAAAAATAAATATCATTTATCCCACACCTTCTCCATACATTATTATACATTCAATAGTGAGTTTAATCCCTGGGACATGTTGTGCATGGTATTTCTCAGAACGTCTCTGTTTACTCGCTCTATATCTATAGGAGCTGGTACGAAGCGCCTTGAGAGGCGTGGGACGGTCGGTCGGCGACGGCTACCCAGTGGGGATTGCGACAATGTGATTATTGTTCTATTTGGTGAGCTGTGAGCGAGGAGAGGATGGCGGGGGTTAGCTGACTATATGGGATAAGATTAAGTTCAATACGATGTGTCATTTGTTTTGTTGGTCGACTTGAGGAAAAGGAGAAGATCGTCTCAACTTTGTGTATTCTGGAGTCAACCGAAGATAAGGCGCCAAAGACTACTAAAAATCACATACCTTGCTAATTTTGTCTTCAGAAAAAGCAAACCAACAGTAAAATGTATAGCGATCCGTGAGCACAAAAACGAAGTGAGAAAAGGTTGTAGATTGAAAAACACACATTAAACACCGCTTTTTTCTACAACTTAACCCCCAAAAAGGAGTCGCGACAAAAACACGTAAAATGTCGAGCACCAGGTGTCGCCACCGTCGTCGGGTTTAATGTGCGGACGTAACGCCCTGCTATCCTCAGCACCTTCTAATGACCGGAGGTTGGAGCACATCATCTGTTTTACAGAGAAACACACAGAACTATTCACAGGTACGTATCTATGAGTGGATGTGAAAGTTCAATTATTATAAAATAATGTCTGGCTGACAGAAGATTAAAGAACGGTTTTGATTAGGGAAGAGCAATGAAATAAAAACAAAGAAGGAAATTAATCTTCAAAATTGCGCATTATTCATCTTTGACCTATATCTTCTCTCGAGCCGAGCACAAAGGTGCGAATATTAGTATATAATATCTTATTCATAATACGCTGCATGCAAAAAGGTCCGCTCTATGGGTTCGAACAAAAAGCGTCCCGTCCCTTCCCTTCCCCTGCAGATGACGCCTCTAAGCGACGGCGCCATTTCCTCCTCCTCATTACACTCCACAACTGATAATACTTCATGATATTGGAAACGCAGCAAGCACACGAAAATGAAATCCTGAAAACTCTATTGTAAAAAGTTCACTTACATTCTCACATTTTTCTATGCGTGGGTAGACGAGGCCATTACGTCCACACCCCCATATGAACTTCCAACATTACAATAGACTTTTTTTGACAATAACCATATACGTGGAAGAAATAGGCGGAAGTTGAGCGTCGCGGAGGTAAACAGAAAATTATCTGCAGGAGGCGCACGCGCGGCCGCCGGCCGGCGGGTCGCGCGCGCTCCTCCTCATTACATACGCCTCTACAACCTACCAGCGGCGTGAGGAGTGTGTCGCTTCACCCACGCCGCCGTCCATCGATGTACGTCTGCGACAATAGCACGCGGTTCTCCCCAATAAGCTGGCAATGATGCGTGAAGTGAAATTGGAGACGATTCTCCGTCGCGATGTCGCTCAGATCCACTGCAAGCGACACGACGTCGAACAAACGCGCCCCGGTCGCCAGCCATGCGGAAAACTGAACGCAGTAAATATTTCCCGGGACTCAACTATCGCTGTAAATAAAAATTCTCTGTTATGTTCGCAAGAATTTAGCCCCGATACTCTCTAGGGTTCATATCGATTGAGAAAGGGATTATTTCGGTTGAGTCTGAGAGGCTCAGAGGAATATTCACTAGTCTGCGATATCGAAAGAAAATGTGGATTGGAGCCAAAAAAAAAAAAGCGGCGATAATGTAATATGAAATCAGTCATGTTAAAACATGTTACGACCGAGATACATCACGATACTTATCTAATAAACTAGAGGACTCAGTGTTGTGTAGTGCTTGTAGAACACATTGCTTGCTGGTGGGGGCGAGATCCATTCATCGAGAGATCGTTCGTCTGGCGAGAGATACCTTACAAATTATTATGTTACTGGTTCAATTATAAGCTTTACTATGAATACAATGAAATTACTTTTTCAAATAAACACCTATCATGTCAATTTTGGGTAAAGTAACTTGAGTAGTTATGGTTAAATTATAACATTAAAGCTCTCTGCAAACACGAAAGCTCGTAATCGTCGTAATCTCGTACAATTAGAAGGCATTAAACAGATCCATTAAATATACAACACCCTACCAGTACCACACCCTTTTTTTTTTTTTTTTTTTGGGATGGGAAATCATCAAATGACTCCTCCCGCTCTGGGTGGAGCGGAAGGGAGTGTCAGACTCTTACTGACTAAAACCCACCCATGTTCCTTCCTTCGCCCTTTATGTTCCTGGGTAGCGGTAACCCTTCCGGACAATCCCGCTGCCCCGGCAGGCTTCGGCCCTAAGGGGCCCCTCGAATTATGCTGACATCTCTTTGAGGCGCGCGTGGAACACTTACGCGCCGTCCGGCACGGGCCTGGTCCTGATCGGGCGGTGAGCTACCCATTGCTCTCCGCCCGCAGGCCCGCGCCTACGGTGGCCGGTAGTCGTCTCTCGACTCCCGACGCCCGGGGCGTCTCCCGCGGCGGCTTGGACGGGAGGCTCTCTCCCTCATCCGTCCCGCCACCTCCTTCGCTAGCATGACTGCTTCGCAGAAGGAGGCGACTGCCTCCCACTCCCTCTCGCTCCGGACCATGGCTTGCACCAGGTCCGGGCGCGAGAGGCCGCCGCCGCTGCCGATCGCCTCCACGAGGACACGGCGGTGCTCCGCCCAAGCGGGGCAGACCTCCACCGTGTGCTCCACCGTGTCCTCTGGGCGATCCTGGCAATGGTGACACCCGGGCGTTTCCTCCCGCCTGATCATGTGCAGGAACCTCCCGAAACTTCCGTGTCCGGTGAGGACCTGCGTCAGGCGGTAGGTGAGGGCGCCGTGGCGCCTCTCTAGCCACTCCTCAAAGAGGGGTCTTATCGCCGCTATCGCGGCGTGCCCTAGTACCACACCCTGACAATATGAAAGAAGTTTCAATGAAATCTGAAGTATCCTCTAGTATGGCTGCTATCTGCTATATTCCATTTAAAATAATAGGGAGGCGTAATTATCTGATTACGCCTCAGCAGATAGCTACACTGACACCTGTCAGTGTAACGAACGCCGGGCACCTATTGTATTCCCGGGCGCCGGGACCTGTGGCACGTGGCATGTCATATTCCTGTACTGTATTATTATAATGTTGTATTAAGTTTTAGATCATCTATTGTTTGGTGTTCCAGAACTTTTCATTTGGCAAGATCATTACAGCTAGAGGTAGTTTGTTTGTTGGCAAGTTTAGATTCATTAGTCAACTCATTGCCAAGATTCGCTTAACATATACCATGACAAAAGGAAATGTCTTTTAAAATAGTTCTGAGTGGGTGTTACCTTAATTTACTTTATATTTTAACAGCAAAATGAAATCCGCTTAGTAATTAACAAGAAAAAAATACACGGAGCCATCGCAGTTCATAAAATGTTAATTACTGACAAAGCCATATAATATTCATCTCTCGTGTAGAGGCTGTTAAAAAACTAAGGAGCTCGTGTAATTTCGGCGGATCCCGTAATTAAGTGGAATCCCGCATAATCCCGGGTAATTCTAATATAACACCGGGAATTCCCGCCTCTCGGTGTATAATGCGCGGAAATTTTTTATTAATGAATTCTATTTTTTGACGGGGAATTTAATTAATTAGAGGATGCCGGGGAGAAGTGAATGGCTCCCGGGAAAAAAGTGTGGCTACTTTTTTTTAGATATTATTGAAAAAGCAATTTGTGTGGACGCCATGAGAATGTACAGGTGTGGTTTGGCCCCGTTTCTAGTTTGTGTCAAACGCGGAATAAAAATTCTGTTTGAAAAGTTTGCAGAGTTTAGTTTAAAAAAAGAGATACGCTTTAAATGTAAATATATGGATTACGATGGTAGACCATGACAAAGTATGCAAACTGTTTTAAAATGCTTTTACTAGAAAATGTGAACATGAAAAATAATGTCAAGATTAGCTGCGGTGGCTTTGAAAGTATTTTATAATATTATGCAGCCGCCATCTTGCTACACTATCAGCAAATCCTTGCTCTTGTTATTTCATCGTTAGGTGAAATCTTGCACCGTCTCACTTTGCTCCTGAAAGTTTAAACACGTAACTGTTCAATGCCATATTCCCCCAGCCTCCTCTAATTTTTAAAGATTAGACTTCATTACAACGTGTCTCGCGTTACTCTCGATCCGTGAATGTAGTTGGTCATTAATTTTCGGATTATAAATTTTCCAAGAAAAGTTCTCTTAATTTTTGGTTTGGAATTTTAATTTTGGGGGCTATAAATATTTCATACACTGAGCAGTGGAATATTACAAGCAATTAATAAATATTTATCATAAAAACTCTATTACGTAATAAAATATACTTATTTTTCATAATATAACATATCACCACGTCTATATACCACTGCCAAGGGTCAGGCACACGTGCACCTATTGGAAGTACACCCACATTTCGCCAATTAAGTTCAAGTCCCATGTGATAGGGGGCGAGCCTATTTATTGTTATGTGCTGATTACCTTGTTATTCCCACTCAGTTATTTGTTGCTTACACAGTTATGAAGCCATCGACACGGTCTACATCTTCATGTAAATATTATTCATACTTCCGACATTTTATTCGAGCGACATTTCGGCGTGTCGTGTGACAAACTATGTTTGTAACTTGTCGTTGGCGTGCACAAAGTGTTGTCACGCCGAGCCCAACATCGTTTGTGGCCGGCTTTATTAAAATTTTAGTAAAAGCTCCTCGCGACGCCGCGCCGCTCTGGGCGGCGTTAGGAAATTGCCACACTTTCCCAAATATTACGTGGAAATTGGTCGAGCTGCGGTCTTTTGCCTCTCTTGTCAACGTGGACGCCCTGGCACGTTTAACACCAGTTTATGCTTTGTGAAAATAATCTGGTTCTAAACTTATATATATCTTCAATATTTTAGTAGTTTATATACTACCAACCTTCTTGTCCCAAGTAGGTAAATCTTCGTCAAAAATGAAAGTTAGTAAAAAAACAAGTAAAGTGCGTGTCGGACCACGCATACATCGATATACGTCACGGTCAATTCTCCAACACTGCACTGTAATCGCAAAAAAAACTACAAATTAAGCATTTTTCGGACTGTTGCCTTTACTTGTGCTGACGGATAATGAAGTGATCCTATAAGGATTCCGCTTTTTTTCTTTTTTAGATACCTACGGAACTCTAAAAAGAGGTCGACTTATTTTCAATGAACTTAACAAACAATTAAATATTTCCACTACAGCATCATAAATCACGTTAAAATGTTACAGAATTCGTGACAGTTGAAGAATGTTACGATTCAATTCGAATAATATTCTCTTCGCATTTATTCGAAATGGCTCGGAGTGATATTGTAGACGTCACTGGTTCGAGTCCGGCTGCGCGATATTATGTAGACATCCAATAATTGTGACAGCTGTAAAACTCACTCATGCACGACGATTCAATATTGAACTTATGTGCAAACAGCCCGACTTCAAATTATGGATTACGTACTACCAAAATGAACAAAGAAAAACTTCAGAAGGCATTATCTTTCGGCTTTTCTAATAGGAAGTTAATGACGACGGGTCATCACAAGCCTTCAAATAAAAACCGGACTTGGGCCCTTTGCCGTATTTAATTACGCTTTGCAGGCTGCTCGGTGACTGCCGTTTATCAGTCCCCTTCACTTTTCTTTACTTACCTCTTATGACTCCTCTGCCGGAAACCACAGGGAGAATAGAACATAGGATTTAGAATAACATTAGCATCTACATATATCCACTTGCAAAAATCTAACTTGCAATACTGAGTAAAGCCTGATATTTGGATAGCAGGTTTCAGAAATGCGAAAAAATCCTTATGAATAACTATTCAAAAGGATTTTTTGTATACTTAGAGTAAAGGTTTTGTATACTTTGGATAATCAGTTTCAGGAATGCGAATGCAAAAAAAACCTTAAAGGATTTTTTTGTATTTATTTGTATGTTTAGTTAGTTAGTTATTTAATTTAGTACCCAGTGTAAATAGTTAGTTGTGTTATATTATATTAATGTTAATATATTATTGTTTTTAATGTTTATGATATTTCAAACCAAAAACCGGCTATTCCTTATCGATCTATCTTTATTTATCCTATTCATAATTTTCCTCCCGAGTCAGCTCTTTGGAAATAAGCCGAACATCACATAAACGTGTAGCGCACGAAGTAAACGGCGCCAGTTATTTATTACCTACAGTTATTTACGAATACGATACGTTATATACTTTTTGGTGTCGGTAGTTATTTCTTGCCGATGTTTGTAACATAATATCACCTCTTTCTTATAAATATTCTTCGTGTATTGTTACGGAAAATAATTAGAATAGAATACCCTTTTATTATGATACCTTCACCATATAAATGACAGATATAAATGTAGAAATGTTACATAGGGTTACACAATGGGCGGTCCTATCGCTAAAAGCCATCTTTTTTCTTTTTAGCTATTATAATATGTTCACTTTTCGGTCGGTCTAACATAAATGTAGTCACCCATCCAAAAAAAATACCCCGGCTAGCACATTTTACCCTTGTAAATGTATCTTCTTGGCTATAAAGTATTATAGTAAACCCTTACTACTAAAATATTCAATTAAACACTTATTCCCAAAAAAGGAAAGCAGAGTATTCATATAATTATTTTTCTTGAGTACTGATACCGAAACCGCTAACAATAAAGCCATTATCAGCCTTTTAAATGCAAATATACTTACAGTTTTTAAAACAAAATTCTCATTGTGAGCTGAGCAAAAACTTGTTCATTTCACACTAACACTGAATAACTGAGTAACTGTTATAACCGCTGGAAAAAACCGCAAACGGCTTCAATTAAACGTAACGCCGGCGAAAACTTGCAAAGGCGAGTATTAAAACAATCGACGCGGTATGAATTGAGTGGAATTAATTAAACGGTGGCCACAGAGCGGGCACGAATAGAAGGGACACTTCTAACACCGCACAGTTACCTCACACAGAAAATCAACGATGGTCTTAGTACAATTTTACCCTCGATTGAGTGTTCTGGTCGAGGAGTTTTGTTGTTCGCCCAAATTCACAGATTGAATTTACTACACAGTGTCATAAATTACACTGTGTAGTGAAACCTGTGAGTGTAGTGGATTAATTGAGTTATAATTTAATGTTTTCTTTTAAGCGAATGAAAAGCAATAAGTAGCGCTGAACGTTACAAATATTCTGCCAAGCATGTCATCATCAACCATTGCCCTTATCCTAATTTATTTGGGGTTGGCGGAGCAGGTCTTCTTCTTCAATAAATCTCTATTTCTATCATTATTCTACCCGTTTCCAGCCATATCAACGTTCACACAATCCATCCATGGTGTCTTTGATCACCATCCACGATTCCACATTTATACCCAAAACTTTCCTCACAACATTGTTATTCGTTCCTCTATTGCATAACGATACCATGACAACCAATTAATTTCACATTTTAGCAAGCATGTATTGTGAGATTGTTATAACTGTACTGTTCCAAATAACCCTTTTGCCTCTCCCTAGTATGTGTCAGAGGCACGATAGGGCTCGATAGGGTAGGGTTGGGACGTCGGTTGGCCCCGGGCCAGACCGTTACGATGGGAGTGTGGGTTTGGCACCCGGAGGACCAACGCAACCGTTTTGACGTTTTTCAGTTATTGATGTTTGGAAATGCGGAAACCCTACGGCTTGTAAAGATTATGTCAAGAAGTGATTGATGGTTTCAAAAAAATCCTTTAGTTCGTTAACGCGAGCAGTGTTAGTGTACTGTGCGCCGAACATAATTTTGTGTCGAAATTAGGTCGCTTTATAATTGTGGGTTAGTTATTAATTTGAAAGTGTAATTAAGAGCCACGTGTAAGCTAATATATTATGCAGGCTAATTTGTATTATTTATAGTGTTGCTATTTTCGGAATTGTTTGATTTATTTAAAATAAATAGCATTCCAATCTACCTTTTAACTGAGTTACACACTTTTTGAAGTGGACTTTTCAAGAATCTTAGCTATAATAAATACATAATATAATAAAACTAGATTCCGGTGCCTTACTAAAACCAACTAGCAAAAATCTCGTCATATCTAATAAGCACATGAGTCCACTTTAAGGCTCTCTGGCATTTTCCCAAAATGTTAAGACAAAAATCTCCAGTGACAATTGCCAGAAGCCGAGGGTTGTTGCAGCATCGCGTTACAGTATCGGTTGCGCAACAAACACAGCGCTGATGTTATATTCATGTTGCGATCTGTTTGGACCCGTTGCTGAAATAAAAGCGCGACCGTTGTAGATGACAGGGTGAACTGTAAGAATTTCCAGTTGTAGGTATACAAAATGTAGATTAAGGACTAAGTACAGTCAGGCATTATTATGATACTTGATAGCAATTTGGTAGCAAAAATCGTGTAGCAAGACTAGCAACACGCGTCCAGTTATTGATATTTTTACTTCGTCATCTTTTATCAATATTTTTTTTCTCCGAAAGTCTGTCGACGGTTTTTATCTTCTAAGGCTTAAAATTACACAGACCGTTAATAGTTTCGAAATTAATTAACTTTTAACGTTATGAAATGTTTTAATCATAGAGACAAAAATATTAACGAATAAAAAAAATTCAAACATCACGAGGTCGTCGATGATGTTTATCTTCTAAGGCTCAAAATTACACAGACCGTTGTTACTTTCGAAATTAATTAACTTTTTCTGCCCGTGACTTCGGTCACGTGACATTTCTTATTCCACGCCCCCCCTTCCGCCCCCCGCCGCATCGCATCGCCTGCCCGCGCTATTACTTCATTTTCGCTTAGCGTTCTTTAAGACTTCTTTTCTTTTTGCTCGATTCCTAGCGTGATGTTAAATAGCCTTCTTCGAGAATTGCCAGAGATTCACGCGAATCTCGAACTCGTTGAACGTGAACTCGTTTGAACGCTCAAACGAGTTCAAACAAACACGCAAACTATTCAGCTTTATATTAGTACAGATTTTCTAATCATAGGGACCAAAAATATTCACGATTTAAAGTTTCTGGAACCTCCTGCACGAAGATGTGAATATGGTAAATCGAGTTCTAAATAAAGTTCGGTTTTGTACAGCGTCGTCTCTACCACTCATTTTATTAAGGCGAATTTCACCAAAGAAACTGAAATATAAATAATGTCTTACAATGTAGGTATACAATATAGATAAGATGTTTTATGAGCCCATATTTTAGTTAGTTAATAGTTTAGTTAGGTTATTATATTTAGTTTTAAGAGGTCCACCCTCGAGGTTTGCCAAAGGACTATGGAACGGAGTATTCTAGGTATCAATCTAACAGACCGGATTAGGAATATGACCATCCGTTCCATCACATTGATAACTGATGTCACTTGGAAAGCTGCCACGCTAAAATGGAATTGGGCTGGACACGTCAGCCGCATGTCAGATGACCAATGGGCCAAACTTACGACCCAATGGGTCCCCTTTAATGGCAAGCGACATCGCGGCAGGCCCAGACGGAGATTGCGAGATGAGCTGGACTCCTTCAACAAAAACTGGTCCTCAGAGGCTTCAAACAGAGAGAAGTGGAAGGAGAGTAGGGAGGCTTTTGCCCTGCAGTGGGACATCACAGGCTTTTAATAAAAATAATAATAGTTTGTTAGTTAATTTAGTATAAGAAGTTTATCCAGTGTATAAATTTTTATCCCCGTTTTATGGTAGTATATATAGTAGTCCCGATTGCTTTTACCTTGCGGCATGCAAAGTTCTCAAACAATAGATTATAATTATAAATAGAATTGAACACACCTAAACCGCAAGAGATGTCAGAGATGTCACAGTCAGTATTCCACAACGATGATGACACTGACAGCTCGTATACGCGGCATATAAGGTGATCGCGTTACGATTCATTAGTGAAATTCGCCCTTATTTTTAGAAAGAGACTCTAAGACAGCCTGAGTGTTACAGTCTCTTCCTAATACTCTATGCTATATATTAAAACACTTGCGTACTATGAGAATGTGTGTGAACACAATCACATATCAATCCAATAGTTCACGACACGCGTATCATCGCGAAGTGGGTCAACGCCTACATAGTTCGTCACCTTAGAGACCACGAGATTGTGTGGCTCTCAAGTTGCTGATAGATAATCCCGGTTGCCTGGTCGCATCTACAACCGGAAATAATATCCCCGAGACGGTGGGATGCCTGACATCTGTCACCCTGTCGACCCCATGACATATTATATTATTTCCGTTTGTTATTCTTCTATGTTAACAGAAAATATACTCGTAAGTACTCGTACTATCCAATGTGATGTTATACAACTTGTCCCGGAATTAACGCACACCACCAGACACCCCAATTAGAATGTTATGTTATAATCATAATACATACACTGATTTTTTATTATTATGTAGGTAATAAACATTGTTTTTCTCATAAATTAGTTACACTGATTGTGGGAGAAAATTGTGGTCACATTACAAATCTACGCATGCAAACCCCTAAACGAGTGCGACTCACTCGTTTAGGGGTCTAGCGCAGTAGGTACTTCATCTATTTTGGTTTGTTTTGACTGTACAGCGGAAGTGTGACAGTAATTTACGTAGTTTTAATTATTTTTGGGTTAAATATTACCTATATTAAAAATTACAGAAATCGATTCAGTAAACGATTCTGAACAAACTACTTTCATAATGTGCATTAATTCAGTTACACATTGTATATTGTTGATCTTAGCTATGACCTAAGTAAGATATCACTATGCAGTCCAAGTCCTAATAAGATGCTATACATATGTGTACCTACTCACTAGTACGTCTAAACTAATAATTAATTGAGTATAAAAAGAAAATAATCGATTTTTTTGTGTTTCAAAAAGCTTCAAAGAAAGCATTAAAAACACGCTTTCACGCTAAAACGGCTGAACGGATTCCGGTGAAATGTGGCACATGAGTAGACCATGACCTGGAGAAGGACAAAGGCTACTTTTCGTCCTGGATCGCAGACGAAGTTGCGAACTAAAGCTAGTACCTATTAATCTTGTAAGACGAAGGAGACTAGTCCACACGACGCGGCGACGCAGGGAATCCTAGTGTACAGGCTAGCGCTATGTGATTTCTGTAATCTCTTGAAAGATAAAGATTTTATATATTAAGCGCGATGTCTGAATACATACTTGTTACGGTCGCAAATGATATTGTGTTCAACATACGACCTGAAACTGACCTGCACATTGCAAAAGAACGTAAGGAAATTTGAACTTTGCGAGCTACCCTGACGCACCCCCCTTAAAAGTTGGAGTTAAGCCCCTGCAGCAATCTGTTCTAAATTACTGTAGATATACGAGCATAATAAAACAAAGTTGTACAAATCTGCATTCTACTTCAAAAGATTTAAAAAGCGGTTTAAAGGTAAACGAAAGATTTAACATTATGAAAATTTAAAACATGTATTTTTAGGGTTCCGTAAGTACCTCAAAAGGAAATAACGAAGGATCACATCGTTGTCCGTCTGTAAACGCAATAAAAATACGGCCATTTATGCAACATATTTTGATACTCGCAAATATATCAAACCCTATAAGGTACTTGCCATTGACATAGAATCATGAAATTTGACAAGAAGCAAGGTCTTCAAGGTATTTTGACAAGTAAAGGGAAAAGTCCGAAAATAGTTAATTCGTAGTTGTATCAATTATTTTTTACGATAGTAAACTTATATTTTCAGTTGGAGAACTGATCGTGACGTATGTCGATGTATGGGAGAACATTGAGCTATATCTATCTATGTTATTGGAAAAAAAAAAAAACTTAAATGATGAATTAATTTGGAGTTGAAATTTATTATTAATATTGACATTTAATCATTTTTGACATTTTCAATTATTCTGACTTGTTTAGATTTTTCTTTCTTCTTAATTTCTTATTTTTTTGACATTTTATAAATAAATAATTCAACATTTAAATCTGACATCACTCAATTTTTTAAATAATATTATATTATTGTTATATTTTTTTCAGAAATTTTAATTATGCATGAGTCTCAAATATCTTTTTTTTTTATTTTGAAATTCAAATTCGTGATATTGAGCTAGATGCACACCATATTTGTACGCCTCCTGGCATAACATAGCGTTCTATACACCAAACTCAAGATCTGTATTTCTTTACCTGTGTTAACAAATAAAAGTGATTTGATTTGATTTGATTTGAACATGTTTTGTAACTACAATTTGTTGTAGTTAAGTTTGTTTTAGGGATAAATTCATCGCAACTACGGAACCCTTCAATGTGCGTGGGCCAACACGTAATTGGGCGGCTTTTTTATTGTTATATAACTGGTAAAATTATTATAATTCTTCTAATGTTTTATGTATTTTTTTTTATTAGGTTTATTTTTCTGTTTTCATTGCACGACCTAAATATAGCTATCACCTCTAATAGAATCTCCCTTACATCTCTGTTCTCCTTCAGTGTTTTCGTGAAATACAGAGGATTCAAGGAGCTTAATTTGCGTTTTAATTGTAATTGTGGAAGGAGTAGCTTTAATTAGCATGAAGTGGTACAGAATAAAGAGTTATACTACGTTGAAGCCGGTAGTTTTGAAATTACAAGTGTGTGGAGGACGTGGTATACCCACAAATTTTAGAAAAAGGCGTGAGATTGTTTGGCCACATCCTGCGGCGGCAAAGAAAATTATCATGTCATAGTTACTATTATAAGCTCAACACAGTTTTATAACTGTTATCTGAACATGATTTGTAGATACCGGTGGTAAAAATATAAACGTCGAAAACATAGCAGATAGCTAGTATTTTTTCTCAAGATTAGGTGGCAGCAGGAATATTGTTTATCTTTACAATTGTGTATAATGTGTGTGTTATCGTTGTATGTGCATGAAGCACATTATTGATATTCTTCTAATAAACATCATAACAAATCCAGCATTTCGTCAAGAATTATAAACCAGGTGTGCAGTGTGCAATGTTCAGCTCAACTCGAAGTAGAACAAAGCGTCAGAGATGCTATTGTTCAGATATTGTTGAGCTGGTGTTGAGCTAGACTTAGAGAAACAACCGGTGTCTGAGAAGGCCGGTATTGTGATACTAGAGGTGGATTAATAATAGTCCCCTCAGTTACTAAGTGGAATTAGGCAATCTTGTGGCTGTTCTATATTTCCAAATAAACGAAGGTTTTTAAATGTTAATACATTACATAAACTCACGCCTTTTTCACATGGGGGGAGGCAGAAACTACAAAACGCACCTGCTACGATCCTTACACACTCCTTTTGCTTCGTTGACGGTCATACCTCTTGTCATACATGGCACGCTCGCCGGCTGCGAGTGCTACACCCCTGAACTTTCTGAGCACCAGCACACCATTGTGAACAGCCGGTCGAGCTTTTTTAGACATCGACTGGTTGGTCACCATCGCATGTATAGCATGATTCACTTTATTACAAGAATTCACTCTCCTTTCTACATCTTCATCAATATCTAGTCAAATGTGGTAAAAATTTGAAACAAATCGTTTCAAGCCCGTTAGTAATAGCATAATTGAATTCCCGATGTCTAAGAACAAGGTTATGAAAACTTTATATCAGTATTTTAACCTAAATAAACCTCAACTTCAATTGGATTATCAGTTTTGTGAAAAATCCTAACAAGACTATCCTCTGAATAATTTAATGTTACACGTGCAGTAGCAGATATAAAAATAGTAGGCGTCGGATTAATAATGAAATGTTTCCATTTTGACAGAACACGAACGTAAGTACCAACACGCCTGTTAATACTGGCAAAATTAATCTGTAATCAACAATTTATCCACATTTAATTATAAACTTGTGTTTACTGCAACCCTAATTTCGTTGTCAGCCATTTGTAATTACGTTGAGCGCAGTCAATGTATGTTAAATACTGTGATAATGCGGCACAGATAACCGTTATCTGTGGGCACCGAGTATGATAACGACAAATCATTTTAAAATTATTATATGGCGTTACACAAAATTATCACGTTTTTTTAAAAATATTGTTCCTCTTATTTCACAAAGAGACTTGAAACAGAGCAGACATGGTGAAAGTTGCTGTAGTTACCGGTTCCAATAAAGGAATTGGTTTTGGGATAGTTAAAGCACTATTGAAGAGATTCGATGGAGTCGTCTACCTAACCTCAAGAGACGATGGCAGAGGTAAAGCCGCCGTCGCTAAACTGAACGAGCTCGGTCTGCACCCGGAGTACCACCAGCTCGACGTGATGGACAGAAACAGTGTGGTCCGGTTCAGAGACCACGTCAAGGAGAAGCATGGAGGTATCGACATTCTCATTAACAATGCTGGGCTCGGTAACAGTGAAGAGTTTTACAACTCCTATGAAGAGTGCAAAACTATTGTGAATATTAACTATTTCAGCATACTGACAATCCAAGAATTGTTATTCCCATTAGTGAAAAATAATGGACGCATTCTAAATATGTCTAGTTCCTGTGGACATCTGTCAAACGTACGGAATATGTACTGGATACAGCGGCTGTCGAAGAAGGATTTAACGTTGGAAGATATTAACGAATTCGTGAACTGGTTATTAAACGGCATAAAGAGTGGAACCTTCAACTTCGATGACATCGCAGATAATGGAACAGCAGCTGCGTACAGAGTATCGAAGGTAGCTCTCAGTGCCATCACGATGCTGCAGCAAAAGGAACTTGAGTCAAGGAACATCGCAGTGAATTCCATGCATCCAGGACTCGTCCGGACCGATATGATGCTCGGTTTTGGTTTCTTTAACATAGACGAGGCAGCTAACACTCCTATATATCTAGTGCTGGATGCTCCCGACACCCTCAAAGGAGCGTATGTGTGGTACGACAGAGAAGTCGTAGACTGGTACGACTACAAAGGTGATTATTACTTCAAGACCGACTATTTTAAAACTTGTACTGAGAAACGTGAATAAAATATATTTAAATCATTTCATTCATGCATTTAATTTATTCATAAACAATTTACATTGTGTTGAACATTATATCTTAATTATTAAATAAAATTATCACATGCAGAAACAATACCAAATTAAATGTTAAATAAAATTATCACATGTACCAACAATACATATAAAACGAACAATACATAATCTATCTATTTTTGACTTTCATTTATTTGGTGTATGAAAATTAAATTTTAAAAGTACATACTTACAATGGGCTCCTTTTAGCGTTAAGTAAAATCGTAGAATTAATTACTGCTCGTATTATATTCACAGCTGAACATGGACATACACCGATATTAACGGTTCTGGGAAGTGTTGCCACATTCATTACACACTACGAGATGCTTCATGTTCCCAAGAACGCGAACCATTGTAATAGTCGAAAATGAAAATATCAAAATGATTTTGTTAGCCTATTCTAGACTTGAGTAAGTTTACTTTATTCAAGTTCTGCACCTGAGATAGTAATATACTTAGTAGTTTCGAAAGTCCTAAGCCTCTGATCTGTGGACATGTGTGTGTACGGCGAATGTATAAGGCAATGTGGTAATGTGGGGTACAGTTTATTTATTAAAGAGGATAAAAATATACAAGATGAAATTGAACTCTTTCGCCAACTCGAAATAGGAGGTGCAGTAACTGTTACATAATCATTATAAACAGTGATAAGAATAGGTAGTGGCTATTTGACAAAACTTCGAAGAACAGAGACAAGAAACGGAGACTTCCTTAGGACTAAATTTTTTCCGGGACGTCCGTCCCGAAATTCGGGACAACACTATTTCGGCCATATCTATTCGGGAAATACAAATACCTTTTGTTTTTGAAAATTATAAATTCGTCCTACTATAGAGAATGCTAAAATGATAAAAATTTCCGTTTTATTATTTTAAAGACAAAATGTCTTTTTTTTTCAATTATACACTCGATCTTTAGAAATCTCATTAAACGTAGCCGAGAGTGGGCTAGAAAGCAGATATTTACTTCGAAACATGTACGGCTCCTTATACAAACATTGTGATTCATAGTATTAGGATCAACAAGTCATTTACAAAATGTTCACCAAAAAAAAAAATTACAGAAAATTTTATGGTTGTAACGACTGTGTATGTTATTTATTATGTTTTGTCTAGTCGCAAACTTTAGGTAAATATAGACGAATTACTTATTCCAAATAACATATTTTTTTAATGTATTTAAGTGTTATCCCGAATTTCGGGACAGATGTCCCGGAAAAAATTTAGTCCTAAGGAAGTCTCCGTTTCTTGTCGCTGTTCTTCGAAGTTTAGGCAAATAGGCACTACCTATTCCTATCACTGATTATAAATTTGAGGCGCGCGTGGAACACAACGCGCCGTCGACTCGGGCCTGTGCCGGGCGGCGAGCTGCCCATTGCTCGCCGCCCGCAAGCCCGCGCCTACGGTGGCCGGGAGTCGGCTGGTGACTCCCGACGTCCAGGGCGTCTCCTGCGGCGACTAGGGGCGTGAGGGCGCAGAGATTGCCTCTCCCTCACGCGCTCCGCCTCCTCCTTTGCGAGCATTACTGCTTCGCAGAAGGAGGTGACGGCTTCCCACGCACTCTCGCTCCGTACCATGGCCTGGACCAGGGCCGGACGCGAGAGATCGCCGCCGCCGATCGCCGCCACGAGGACGCGGGCGCGCGCAAATCGCTTGCCTACGCGCACGTATCGTTCGTTTCTCTTTCCTTAATGACATGCTCAATTTTTTTTTTATAACTTGTATGTTTTAATTTGGTGCACCTATTCAACTTCATCCTATACAGGGCGTCCCACGGATATGCCACATGGAGGGAAAGTAGCTTGAATACTGTAGATGGAACATTTTACTGAAAGAAGGCGTTATTTGAATTTAAAAACAATATAAACTGCATTCATAGATATTTAAATAAATACATGGTTGAACCGGGAATCGAACCCGTTACATGAGAAAAATAATCACCCTGTAGCTTTATCATACCGATCGAAAGGCTTCAAGATAAGGATTATTTTTTGCTAAATAAGATAGTATCACAAATAAAAAGAAGACCATGAATTTTAACATTTTTAATACAAAATTAATCAATTTTTCAAATGCTCAAAATGAGTCCCTTCCTGTTGAATAAGAAGTCGCACTCTTTTGATTATTTCGCTCCCTGACGATTTTTTGATCTTGTTGTGGTGGATATTTAGAATAATAAGTTCTTCAACCATGTAATTATTTATATATCTATGAATGCAGTTTAAGTTGTTATTTTAAATTCAAATAATGTCTTCTTTCAGTCAAATCTTCCATCTACAATATTCAAGGTACTTTTCCTCCATGTGGCATATCCGTGGGAGCCCTGCTGTATACACTGGATAATCTTCTTATACTAAATTACCTAACAATATATTAACATTAAAATATAATAACCTAACCTAACTAAAACGTTTGACAAACTAAAATAATATGGCGTCGAAAAAATCCTACGCATCATCATCATAATGTAAGTATTTTAAATAAAAATGTTCAGTTCGTAATAATATCACCTTTATGAGGTCAAGGGATAACAAAACCGCAAACAAAACATCATTCTCAGGCGAATGCTATTATTTAATTTTGTCAGTAAAAAATACTAAATTTGTTGTTATCTACAGCTCAGTTTAGTTGATACTGCTAATTTAATCTGACAAAATGGGGAATCTGCAACTTAACCCAAACTTAGTCCGAGTGTGGTATTCTAGTCATGCAAACCTAACCTAAAGTATGTCTTTATAGCTCTGGAACATAGCCTAGCTAGCACATAGCTATTGTCAAAATGCCATTCAACCATTGCATTGCATTGAAATTTGAAGCCTCAAAGACAAATCCGTATAAAAATTATAAAAAAAGAATTGCTTTTTATTATCTCGCAGAAGGTGTGAAAAGAGTATTCTCCTCGTCTCTCCTTCTCCTCGGGGATGAAGGTGTCATCGTATGAGGTGAGATCTCTAGCTGCACTCAGGATATATAGGCGTTCGTTTTTTTTAAATATCCAAAAAAAGGTTTTTTTCGGTTTGGTACAACTTTGGATTTTCATAATATTTTTTTTTTATTATTAACTATCGACCCTTTTATTTAGTCAAACTATTACGAGAGGTGAGCTATAGGGATGGAAGTGGGCACAATTTATTATTGCACTAGCTGCGCCCCGCGGTTTCACCCGCATAAGTTTCGATCCCGTGGAATATCGGAATAAAAAAGTATCCTATATCTTAATCCTGGTTATAAACCATCGGTGTGCTAAATTTCATCCAAATCCCGTAAAACCTGTATTAAATGGCACGACTATTGATATAAAATATGTATTAAAACTAAAATAATTAGTATGAATACCCTTGTTCCCTAGACTTCGTTGACTAGTGTATATAGAGATACCATGACCATGATAATGCGTCGCCGATAAACGTTATCTTGGTTGGCTAGATAGAATGATTATTTTATGTTAGTACTGATACTTATTTCGATGTTATCGTTGACAAACAAATACGATATTTAATGTAATGCCCTATATCATTATCATTCCTGCCATTGCACACAGTGTTTTGACACAGAGCAGACATGGTGAAAGTTGCTATAGTTACCGGTTCCAATAAAGGAATTGGCTTTGGGATAGTTAAAGGATTGTTGAAGAGATTCGATGGAGTCGTCTACTTAACCTCAAGAGACGATGGCAGAGGGAAAGCCGCCGTCGCTAAACTGAACGAGCTCGGTCTGCACCCGGAGTACCACCAGCTCGACGTGTCGGACAGAGACAGTGTGGTCCGGTTTAGAGACCACGTCAAGGAGAAGCATGGAGGTATCAATATTCTTGTCAACAACGCGGCGGTCGCCAACAGTGAAGAGTTTTACAACTCCTATGAAGAGTGCAAAACTATTGTGAATATCAACTATTTTAGCATATTGACAATCCAAGAACTGTTGTTCCCACTGGTGAGAGACAATGGACGCATTCTCAATATATCTAGTGACTGTGGACATTTGTCAAACGTACGGAATATATACTGGGCGAAGAGGCTGTCAAAGAAAGATTTAAAGTTAGAAGACATTAATGATTTCGTGAACTGGTTTTTGGAAGGCGTTAAAGAAGAGAACTTCAACTACGATGATATAGCAGATGATGGTACTATAGCTTCGTACAGAGTAGCAAAGGTAGCTCTCAGTGCCATCACGATACTGCAGCAAAAGGATCTTGAGTCAAGGAATATTTCAGTGAATTCCATGCATCCGGGACTAGTTCAGACTGACATGACGCATGGTATTGGTTTCTATGACATAGACCAGGCAGCTGAAACTCCTATATATCTAGTGCTGGATGCTCCCGACACCCTCAAAGGAGCGTATGTGTGGTACGACAGAGAAGTCCTGGACTGGTACGACTACAAAGCTGATTATTTCTTCAAAACCAAAAACTTAAAGCAGTAAGTGTTACAAATGTGACCAAAACAATAACAAGGATGTTTAATTAAGTGACACAGATTAAACTTTGATGTATTAGTTAGTAATTTATTTTGAGATCCTTTCAGTGTTAAATTAATATAAAATGTGTGTGCGAGTGCATTAATTACAATTGTAATCAGATTTCTATCTTTTCGTATATTACGAATATTTTTGGACATGGTTTAGTTTTCTGTTTACCTATGTAGGAATATTTTTTTTTTTTTTATTGTACATGTACTCCCATGTAGACGTATGTTGTAGATATACTTTTTTTAAATTTTGGCCAACTTAATTTGTTAACTACCGGCAGCAACTATAAACAATATTCTATTCTAGATTTATCACTTGGTTAATGTTCTAATACAAAAGTTTTACAAATAAAAAAAAATTACGAATAACGAATTGCTTTTTAATATCTCGCAGATGTGAAAAGTACTAACAGTTTTCACGATGGGAATAAAGGTATCTTCAACTTGGGTGAGCTTGAATCTCACGCTGTGGATTCTAGTCTTAATTCTCTCGCTTCGCTCAGGAGTTAATTTTGTACTCCCTCGCTGTGCTCAGGAGCAGTAGAATCCTTTATTGTTCAATATAGTGGCTGCGGGTTTCATTAAAACGCCCGTGACATAAAACACTACTTTATACCCTTAGTAATAATTTGCCTATGTTTAAATGAATAAACCATTTTAATTAAAGAAATCGAAAACAAATACTCCCATCCAGGTGATGCCGAAGCAGGTTTCTAGTTTTATAATATCTAGAGATACCATGAAAAGGCGTCGCCGATAAACGCTATCTCGGTTCACTGGATAAATAGGCAATGTTTATTCTTATATTATCTCACATAAGCAAATACGATATTTAATATAATGCCTCGCTTTACTCATAATAATTCCTGCCATTGCACAGAGTGTTTTGACACAGAGCAGACATGGTGAAAGTTGCTGTAGTTACCGGTTCCAATAAAGGAATTGGCTTTGGGATAGTTAAAGCACTGTTGAAGAGATTCGATGGAGTCGTCTACCTAACCTCAAGAGACGATGGCAGAGGGAAAGCCGCCGTCGCTAAACTGAACGAGCTCGGTCTGCACCCGGAGTACCACCAGCTCGACGTGTCGGACAGAGACAGTGTGGTCCGGTTTAGAGACCACGTCAAGGAGAAGCATGGAGGTATCAACATTCTTGTCAACAATGCGGCGGTCGCCAACAGTGAAGAGTTTTACAACTCCTATGAAGAGTGCAAAACTATTGTGAATATCAACTATTTTAGCATATTGACAATCCAAGAACTGTTGTTCCCATTGGTGAGAGACAATGGACGCATTCTCAATATATCTAGTGACTGTGGACATTTGTCAAACGTACGGAATATGTACTGGGTAAAGAGGTTGTCAAAGAAAGATTTAAACGTGGAAGATATTAATGATTTCGTGAACTGGTTCTTAGAAGGCGTGAAGGATGCAACCTTCAACTACGATGATATAGCCGATGATGGAACAGTAGCTTCGTACAGAGTAGCGAAGGTAGCTCTCAGTGCCATCACGATACTGCAGCAAAAGGAACTTGAGTCAAGGAACATCTCAGTGAATTCCATGCATCCAGGACTAGTTCAGACTGACATGACGCTTAGTGTTGGTTTCTATAACATAGATCAGGCAGCTGAAACTCCTATATATCTAGTGCTGGATGCTCCCGACACCCTCAAAGGAGCGTATGTGTGGTACGACAGAGAAGTCCTGGACTGGTACGACTACAAAGCTAATTATTTCTTCAAAACCAAAAACTTAAAGCAGTAGGTGTTACAAATGTGACCAAAATATTGTCAAGAATTATACATTAATGACACAGATTAAAGTTTGATATATTGGTTCGTGAAAATTAATTTTGAAGTAGATATAGTTAATTAATTTTGAGATCTTTTCCGTGTTAAGTAATATCTATCTATCGTATCCAGGTAATCAGATCTATCTCTTTGTTTATGAAATTAATGCTCGTTAATATATCCGCAGCTGGATAATTATAGACTTCTAACAAATGATACATAATTAACGTTTCTAGGGAGTACTCGAATCATTATGTAACTACAAATATAATGCCGTGGGCGTTGATTAAATGTGCAATAAATAAAAGTTGGATGGATAACGAATATTGTATATACTACTTTGTAATAAAATTGTTATCTAGCGTGAAGGTCAGCAGCACTCGACATGCTTTGATAACTAATCTGTTTGCAGTGTTTGGTCGGGAGAAATGATAACACTAGCTTGATGTAGCATAAGCATTATCTTATTTGCTCTATTTAGGTACTATTTTTAGGGGGCGCAAGTAGTAACTACACCGACACGAAAGGATAATTAATTGACCAATCACAGTGCTTATTACTAAGTTAGAACATGAGTTGGAATATTGTTGCGAGCGGCGCAGCCGAGCCAAATGCTCTAAGGTTATAAATATGGGTGCCGGCCGCGCATGATTTTTGATAATTGCAGCTAGCTGAGGCGATCCACTATCATGGTTGGCTGGTTATCAGTTTCTTTTAGTATTCGCTTAGTTACAGTTAGATCATTTATACTACCACAGCGGAAACACGTCCTCTCCTTCCGAGTGCACCTCTCAAATATTCGAGGTCTGCACTCAAATATCGATGCAGTTCATCACCACCTTGAGGCTGACAAGCCACACTTGCTTTTCTTGACGGAGACCCAGATTAGATGTCCGTCAGATGCAGCGTACCTCGACTACCCGGGATACTCATTGGAGCACCATTTCCTGCAGCTTGCCGGGGTCTGTGTATACGTCCGCAATGACATCTGCTGCCAGCGTCTCCGTCTCCTTGAAGATCCTAACTTCTCGTCCTTATGGCTGTTGGTGGACACTGGTATGGACAAAATTGTCTATGCCTGTGTCTACCGATCGCAAAGCGGTGACCAGGAGGCGACTCAACCTTAGTGAGGCCGCTGATAATGCTCTGCATCGGCACTCTGATGCGCAGCTCATCGCTCTGGGGGACTTCAACGTCTGCCACCAAGACTGGCTTTTCCCATACCAGAGGACCGACCACGCTGGGAGAGAAGCCCGAAACTTTGCGCTTTCAATGGGCCTCTCCCAGTTGGTAAGGCAAGCGACTAGGGTGCCAGATGTAATTGGTCATACTGCCAATTGTCTGGACCTTCTGCTGACCACCGATCCGGACAGATGTGTGGTAACAGTTTCCTCACCATTAGGAACTTCAGATCACTGTCTGGTGAAGTCTATGTCGTCCTTCTCCCCACCTGACTGCGACTCACGCGGTGAACGACGAATCTGGCGATACAAGTCAGCAGATTGGGATGAGATGCGTCATTTTTTTGCATCTTATCCTTGGCCTGCTGCCAAGGATAAGATGCAAAAAAATGACGATGTCAGCTTCTCCTCTGAAAATCCGTCGAACTGTGCGGATGCTATATCAGATGTGGTGCGTCAAGCTATGGAGTATTTCATCCCCCATGGTGACGTACCCATCGGCGGCTCAGCTCACCCACAGTTTAACGCCGATTGTGCTCAAGCTGAATAGCGTAAGCACTCGGCGTTTCTCAACTGGGTTGATGCTCGTGACCGCAAAGCTCCGGATCTGAGCTCTAAGAAGAGAGCCTTCAACCATGCTGCCAAGTCCTACAAAAAGGCGCTAAAGAAGGCTCGCTTCGACCGCATCACCCATATTGGCAAAAAGCTGTCTGCGCAGCCATCCGGTATCAAATCTTTCTGGTCCCTTGCCAAATCGGTCGAGGCGAACTTCTGTCGGCCCACGCTGCCTCCGCTGGTTAAGCCAGATGGAACACTGGCTCATACGGCGGGAGAGAAAGCAGGTCTCTTTACATCTCTCATTGCCCACAATTCGCGTCTTGATACTGGCAGTGCTACTCCTCCGAATTTGCCTCACTGCAACACGTCGATGCACGAGGTTCGCATTAGGAACAAGGACGTTCTGAGAGCACTGTGTCGTCTGAACGTGAATAAAGCTAGTGGACCAGATGTTACCAATACCAGCGATTGTTCTCAAGGCTTGTGCGCCAGAGTTGTCTCCTGTATTGACACGCTTGTATCGCCTCTCATTTGGGAATGGTATAGTGCCCAAGTCCTGGAAGTTTGCCAATGTGCAGCCCGTGCCCAAAAAAGGTAGTCGTGCCGATCCTAGCAACTATCGGCCGATTTCAATAACCTCCATACTCTGCAAGATTATGGAGCGCGAGTTGAACTCGCGTCTCATAGCATACCTGGAAGGTAATGATCTCCTCAATGACCGACAGTACGGGTTTCGCCGCAATCGGTCTACTGGGGACCTACTAGTGTGTGTACTCACTTGTGGGGCGGGGCCCTCGAGAGGAATGGTGAAGCGATTGCCGTCTCCTTAGACGTGTCGAAGGCACGTTAGCCTTTTGAGTAAGCTTACTCAAAAGGCCAAAAGACCAGGGGAATGCCGTACACTGGAAGCTTCCAGTGTACGGCATTACCCCTGGTCTGACTGGCTGGGTAAAACTTCCTGAGTGAACGGTCTCTCCGAGTTATTGTCGACGGATGCTCATCGGAGCCCATGACGACTAATGCCGGTGTTCCTCAGGGGTCTGTTCTCTCTGCAACTCTCTTCCTGCTGCATATCAACGATCTGCTGATTCCCGGAATCTATGGGTATGCAAATGACAACACAGTTGTAGAGATATACCTGCCGATTGCTCGGGCTTGTAAGGAAGTAATCCGGTCCGAAAGAGAGGCTATGGTAGAAGAGCGTACGAATGTCGCACTTCAGGCAGTCTCCAAGTGGGGCGAAGCCAACCTTGTGGGATTCAACGCCGCCAAAACACAAGCATGTTTGTTCACCGCCAAAAGGAGCCCGTTCACCCTGGCTCCTGCTTTTCAGAATGTATCCTTGGAGTGCACCGACCGCTTTCAGTTCTTGGGAATGGAAATTTCCCCAAACCTAAACTTTGGGCGGTTCATTGAGCCCAAAGCCAAGATGTCTGCTAGGAAACTTGGCGTTCTTGCAAAGTTCCGGCGGTACTTCACACCGAGACAGCTTCTAATGTTATACAAAGCGCAGGTTCGATCGTGTGTGGAGAACTGCAGCCACATATGGGCTGGTGCTGCAAAATGCCATCTAGCAGCTTTGGAATCAGTGAAGAGGCGTGGAAGAGGCTAATTGGTGATCCAGATTTGGTTAAGACCAATCTACAAAGCCTGGAGCACAGGCGTAGGGTAGCCAGCCTTTCGGTTTTCTATAGGATGCATTCTGGAGAGTGTGTGCGGGAATTACATGACTTAATTCCTTCATCACCGTTCCATCGGACAAACCGTCGCACGGCGAGTTTCCACCCTTACGTCGTTTATACCGCGAACATCGGACTGGAACAATTTGCCTGCAACGGTTTTCCCGTCCGAATATAATTTAAGTGTCTTCAAGGCTAGAGTGCATAGGCTCATAATAAATTAGTGCGCTTTACCATCAACGATAACATCACTGCTTTCCATCAGGCGGGATCGCAGTCAAGCACTAGTTTACATCATTAAAAAAAAAAAAAACTAACCATGGAGTTTCTTGCCAGCTCTTCTCCATAGGAAACGACCAATTAGAACTGTGCACCTAGCTTCTAACGTTTCTTATGTGCCCATGTTCGTTTATGTAAAATAAAATATTTTGATTTTGACTGATACCCTGTTTCATTTTTTTAAATAATCAGAGGCACCAACGTTGTTTAAATTTAACCCACAATTGTTGAAACATTCATTGATTACTTCGTGAATATACCAATGTTTTGATGTCCGTCTCGCAAAGTTTTGATTAAATTGAAACGAAAATAAGTTGACGTGAAAACTGTAATCAAATAAAATGTGTTATTGTATTTGTCTTTTGACTTTGAGATAAGTCAGCTGGTGTAACTTTGTGATATATTGCCTGAATCTAGACTTGAATATGTATACTTTTATTAAGTTTCATTCGTCTGGGTGTAATTATAACTTGGGAGTTTAGACTCTTAACTTATGAAACTTAAATGTATTTAAATGAATGAAAGATAATTTACAACTTAAACATAACATCACGCCTGCATTCCCCTAAAGGGTTTGGCAGAGATATACTTAATTTTTGTCAGTTAAGCTAATTTAGTCTTCGGTATAATTAATGTGATAAATACCTATTTGGAAACTCACATGAGTAATGATATGTTTTTGGCTATTTTGCTGATCTGATAGTATTTTGGAGTACGCATTTCCTACCAAAAGAAAATCATGTCACCTTGAACATGTCATGTTGATTACAAACATTACACAATATTTAGATGACAATATTGTTTTTTGTGTCGGTGAAAATCATTTGTGTTAACAAATAGCTTAGCACAAATGATTTTAAAAACTAATAAAAAGCAAAAAAATAGCAAATAGCAACTGTTATATAATAATAATTAATTTATCATTAGATACTCGTAATAATAGGTAGATATCTGTTACAAATTTTTTATCTTCGATCTGTTAATAATCGTTGAACAGTTTGCTTGAAAGTAAATAAGCTGAGCCTTGCTATAGTGTACCTTGCGGTCACCGAGCCCATGTTGCAGAAAGGCGGTGCCATCCCCTCGACAGACACGGCTATATCATTCGCGAATACGTCCGTCACACACGTGTTCACGCCTGAATACAAACACACATCCTAAACACGTAAGTTTACATACACAAGCTAGTTCATACAAACAAATTACATAATTTACGTTTATAATACCCACTTCTCTGGGTCTATTCAAAATATAAGCGCGTTGGCGGCGGAGCCGGCGCTCGCTGTTTATCTGGCGAAGTTTTGATTAAATCCTACCGAAACAATAGTGATGTACTCCAATAACATAAATTGGAGCTTGTTAGTTTGTTTTTTGACTTTCTGAACACAATGTGAGGACTATAATTAGACACTGGTGTATTGTTGCTGTTGTAGCAGGTGCAGTTGAATTCAGAATAAAACAAACGATCTAGTTAGAGTCAGACCAACCATCAACTCTAATTACAATAAACTACGATTGCTGGTAGTCGAATTCTTGAAATAGAGCATGCTTTGTTCATAAGGTATTTTCAAATGAAATGTAATATAATGTAATGTATGTAATTGTTTCATTTGGAGAGGTGCTGGTGAAATAAGAGACACATGTGATGAGTATGATGTAAAAGAGATAAAAAATATATAATTTATCTTTTATCTATGCCTACTTAGGTTGGAATCACTATAACATGTAGGTTAATATTTTTTGTAAAATACCATCTGGTATATTCTACATTACACAATCTAAGAACTCACTTATCAGCAACATTTCGACTATCTTAGATTACAACTAACAATCATAATGCTCAATTCGAGTGCAGCCATTATGAGGTACTCGCGTAAAATACCGCTCTTAGATAACGCACGAAGCGATCAAATTCATCGCGTAACGATCCATTGCTCGCTATGAATAATTCATGACACACCGCACAGCATCCTATTAACGCATCCCCATGTAAGTGCTGTATGTTTTGTATGTCGTTTTAAGAAAGATTGTTTCTGTTAGGATGTGTAAACATTGAATATCAAGGAGCTGTGTTCACTGCATTATTTATGTATAAAAGTTAACATTTCCGCTTTGAATTGAATTCCTCTGGTAGGAAATAAAAGAGAATTTGTGTTAGGACTGGAGTGTTTCATAAAAAGAAAGGCTCGTATTGAGTCTGTATGTGGTCGAGAAGAACGTTCTGTGGGACTACGGAGAACCAATTTTATGTATCTGAAGGATTGCCAATTTATTTGAGAAAATTATGAAACAGACCAACATAATTATATACATTTTACACTCACTTAAGAAATCAACAGAAGACTGATCAACGGAAGGTATTGCAAAAATTATTACTAGAGAAAAAGGATGCAGAAGGTATGTAGGTACTTTTAATACAATCGAAAATACATTGATCACATTTAAAACGTAGAGAGCCGAATCTAGCCGGTCGGCGCGGGCGGTGTACAGCGATAAATCGAATCACTGTGGGCAATTTGGCGCCAAGCCTATTTCCTACGTTTTATTAGATTTTATAAATAACTGCACGAGTATTGCAATGAAGATATTTCAAATTTGTTGAATAAAACAATATAAATGTCAGGTTGTATGTTTAGGAGACTTATATAGGAAAAACGCGGACAAATATTTTACCAGAACATTTTTTTGGGATACCTACCTAAGACAATAAACCTAATAATTATTTGCGTAAACGGATTTATGTCTATTTACGCAAATTATTCAATAACACTTCTGTTTACAATGAACTATGTAACCAGTAGTTTATCTTATCGCGAATTAACTTCAGCTTCTAACGGAAAACAAATACCAACACAAGTTCTCATTATCTTATTTCAACAGACCGAGTCAAGTCATTTAGTTATCGCATTACAGTTAACGTTTACACTCCATCATGGTGAAAGTAGCTGTGGTCACTGGCTCCAACAAAGGCATCGGCTTCGCGACTGTCAAAGGACTTCTGAAGAGATTCGATGGAGTAGTGTTCCTCACCTCCCGAGACGATGGTAGAGGGAAAGCTGCTGTCGCAAAACTGAACGCGCTCGGTCTACATCCGGAATATCACCAGCTTGATGTCACCGACAAAACCAGTGTCGCCAGGTTCAGAGATGACGTCAGACAGAAGTACGGAGGCATCGATATCTTGATCAACAACGCTGCCGTCTGCAATTGCTCGGAGCTGTACCTTGGCTACAAAGAAAGCAAGGACATCCTCGATGTAAACTACTTCAGTTTCTTCATCATCCAGGAGTATCTATATCCTTTGGTCAGAAACAATGGACGCATCCTCAATATTTCCAGCGACTGCGGACATCTATCCAACGTGAGGAATGAATACTGGATCAAGAGGCTCTCCAACAAAGAGCTGACAGTGAAGGACATTAATGAGTTCGTGAACTGGCATTTAGAAGCAGTGAAAAACGGAACCTTCAACAGATCTGATTTTGCTGATGTTGGAACGATTGCCGCATACAGAGTAGCCAAGGTAGCTGTCAGTGCATTGACTATTATCCAGCAAAGAGAACTGAAAGCAAGGAATATTTCTGTCAACTCTATGCACCCTGGTTTAGTTCGTACGGATATGACGAAAGGCGTTGGTTTCTATGACGCAGACCAAGCAGCAGAAACTCCTCTGTATATGGTGCTGGAGGCTCCAGCAAGTATTAAAGGTGCATACATTTGGTACGATAAGAAAGTCCTGGACTGGTATGATCCTAAAGCTGATTGGTATTTCAAATCCATTAATTTTTCACAATAATTGTTCAAAATTTTGTAATTGTGTTTCACAATTAATTGTTAATGTAACGTTATAATAAAATATCTGGGAAATTAATTATTATACAATGTTCAAGCTAAATAGGTATTCATTTTCATAAAATTATACGAAAATCTAAGTTATAATGTAACTGTGTTTATTAAATTATGTTGCTTATGATTTGTATTATTGAACATGTCATGAAAATAAAATAATAATAAAAGTTCTTAAGACAAATAGTAATTACTTCAAGCAATCAACTGCCTGTAAGAAACGTATTCTTCCAACCAATAAAGACAAATAGGTTTCCTTATTATAAACGTAGTTGACCTAAACGAGTTCATTTAGTGAACCAATCACCATTAGGCTGTGAGCAGTGACGTCACAAACATGGCCACCGGAAAATTACGCGATGTCAAGTTCACGTCCGATATCTCCCGAGATAATAACAGACGCTACGTTATGTGCTACTATATTTATGTTAATGTTTACGAGGGGAAGAATAAGGTCTGCATTACCAAGTTTATTCTAAGGTCTTTTATTTTGTTCTGTCTGATTTTTCCTTTTATAATTTGACAGAAATATTACCATAAGTAATCGGTTCAAGAACTGTTTCCCACACAGTCAAAAGTTCCAACATTACATTACTATTATACACCTGTGTTCCCAACTAAATAATTTATATTACTGATAAGCTCGCAGACCTCTTCAATCAAATTGACACACCGCAGATAAGTAATACTTACAACGATTAACCTCTCGAATGTCTTATGTTACACAGTCCGACATAAGCAATTGTCTTTCTATTGTGTCTCTAATTACTACAATCAAAGAGTTAAACTAACATTACAACACAAAACTTGTACAATAACAATAATTAAAACTTTTCCTTCTTCATAAGCAATTTCCTATTATTAATTATACAAGAGGGAAAAGATATTAAGTTGTTTACACGTGTGATGTAAAATGATAATACCCAAGTGAATATTAACACGACTGCTAATGGAGTAATGGCACTCGTACATATGAATAATTCACGTATCGAATTAAAGCGAGCCAACTTTTGTTCTGTTTACACTGGAATTAAAAAGTTTCCCAGCCCGGGTGACGCAGGGAGCACGGCGCGGCGGGGGAGCGGGGGTGAGGCTAGCATTGAATTCGCAAAAGCGGCAATTTCCGTAGAAAGGATGATGATATACGGGAAGTGCGGTGAGGACGAGCCAGCTGCTTTCCAGTGGGAGAAGGAATCGAAAAAATACTACAGCTAACTGCTACTGCAGCTCGTATTTCTAGCAAGATTTTAATATCGGGTTCAAAAGGCGAGAAAGAGAGAGAACCATGTTAGGACGGGCTTTTTTATCAAGTGTTACAAAATAAAGTGAGCCTACAGAAAGCTCACTGCCTGAATCACGATTTAATTCGATCGTAAGTTTACTTTGATCTTGTATGGAATTGCACTTATTTACTTATTTGTTTTGCCACAACATTTTGTTATTCTATTATCAACACTTTATTAACCTAATGATGTCTAGGTTAAAAATCATATAAACAGCTAACTGTGGGTTTATTTTCCGAGATTATAATGTATTATCGTCCTAGTGTACACATACACGGAATTAAATTAGATTAACGATAATTTATGCATTAGCTTATCATTTTCACCGGCAAAGCTATTAATCAGCCTTGCTGTACCTAATAGTTATTAATGGCTCATGTATAGCCGAATTATATTTAGGTTACATTTATTAGGCCCAATCATATTATTTACCTTACGTAAAGGTTTAAAAGTCGAGTGAATAATAAAAAAATGTGAACTCGATAACTTACTCGGTTTGGATCCGAAGGGAGGAGAATGGTGTGAAAGATTGAGTATATTTACTAGTTGATTGAGATTTATGCTGAGTTGATTGAAATCAAATGATATTTATTTAAATTAGGCTGAGGATCAGCACTTTTTGAACGTCAAAATTAAAAACAGTTCCCCAAAACGCCCGCCCTTCACCAATTCCTAGTGCTTTAGCTAGGAAGAAGAAGTGGCGCAACAAATTCCCCAGCAGCATAGCTGTTTGTTTGATTGACTTAAAACAAATTCATAGAGTGGCGGTTACCAGAGTGGCCACATAACCTAGCAGGCAAACAGCAGGTCCGTTAAAACTAATCCCCCGTATACTCTGTACGCGTACGAACGTAATGTGATGTGGTTATGTCAGAGAGTTCGCGACGAAATTAGATGTGAGTCGAGAGGTCTGGATGCTTTGTGACAGTACGGGGTCCCCGGGCCCCGGGCCCCGGGTGCATTGTGTGAACCCTGCTTAACCTTGCTCCGGATATATCGACAGGGGATGAATCCTGCCACGCGGGGAGTCATGAATACCGGCTCAGAAACTACTGGGAGAGGGGGCAATCGTGGAGAAAAATAGCGTATGACAGGTAAGTAATATAGGGTAAAACCGGGATAGATGCCCCACTTTTTGAAATAGCCTCCTTATTTAAAAAATATTAATTTTATATGAATAATTTCTATGAGTATAGCTAGTTTAATCATTTATGTTGAATTATAATTATTATTTTTTGACCTATCAATAATAAATTTTGCAGAATTTAGCTTTTTATGGAAGACTTTTTTTGAGGATAGATGCCTACCTGTATGGATAGTTGCCCCACCATGAAAATACTAAGAAGGATAGATGCCTGCAGTGCGGGATAGATGCCCTTTATACTGTGTGAACGAAAAACCCAACCAAATATGAGGTCGAATTACGAAAAACCATTTTAATTTTTTTTTATGTTTTTATTTTTATCGTTTTATGATAATTCTAATACGATACAAACAAACATAATAAAATTTCAAAAACATTTGTTCAACAAAAATATTAATTCTTATTTATATTAATTATTAAGTGTCAACATGCTTAATCATACTTTTTTTTAAATTAAAATAACACATTATAGAGATCATTCCTAATCCTACTTAAATGAAGTTGAACCGGATAGTGCTTTCAGTTTTCCACATCTTGAGCAAAAATTTCTGAAGTTCTGAAGTTTCTGTAGTTGTTCTACAGTCCAAGAACATACTCGAGCTTGCACTCCTTCCTTTCTTTTGTACTTTCGTGGCATGGTTCTGCTACAAGTAAAGAGTCCAAATATAAAAATACGGAAAAACATAAAAAATATAACAGAACACTGAAAATAGTTACACTGATACCATTATAGTGTATGGAGGGATAGATGCCCTTAAGGGCACCTATACCTCGAAAAATCAGGGCAACTATCCTTTATGATAGGGATAGATGCCCAAGTATTTTTTAAATAAATTAAAAACAAAAGTGCAACTATTAACACCCAGATGAACACTTAATGAACCAGTACATTGATGTAATAAAAAATATAATGGAATGTATTACTACTTATAAAGTTATACAATGGCAAATAGTAACCTTTAAATCTTTGACGTGTTCGTGAATTTTGCCGCGGAGATGATTGCACACACGAGCGAAACGCGTCCTCACCGTACGACAGCCAGGGTGCAACGGAGGTGCAGGGTGACTGCGGCTCCTACTTATACTATTAATTCATAGTTGCAAGTTTGGGAAGTTAGGTTTTTTGAAAATGAGGCATCTATCCCACTGCGGCATCTATCCCGGTTTTACCCTAAAATTGGGTATACAGAGCGACGGGATGCTGTTATTGTTATATTTTGGGAATAAAAGGTTGTAGGTCGGTTTAGATTAACATCCGACCTCATCTAGTTAGATTACGGGTACTCATATGACTTAATACCCTAAATATTCTCTGCTTTTCATCACAAAAAGTTCAAATCCGTCCAATATATTTATTCGTTTCTGGTTATACATTTCTCCACAGTCAGTTGTGTTTATTTCCCACAATTTAGATACAAGGATGCAGTGAAAGATGTGCAGTTTTAGGAAATGTATGTCGTAAAATTGAATAAAATGTCTTTGTTTCAACTTAGTAGTTAAGTTACAAACGAAGCCAATTTATTCAATTTTCTCTTTTTCTATAAGGAAAGCGGTATACAATCAATGAGCCGTCGGTTGGTACGTTTGTGGGAGCCGTTTGATTGATCACCGAGTACCTTCCGACGCGACGATCACTGCCAGCTATCGACAAACTGCGAGTTTTGTTGTTGTTCTAGTTTATTACTTCCATTGGCAGGAAGGTTAAGATATTAAAGAATGGTTTATTTTTTTTTTATAATTGGTCTGCCGTATTCAAGCTGGAGACTGTGAATTAATTACCAGCTGTTCTTAATTGACTCTAGCGCAAAGGCACCTTCTTCAATCGTCGGGCAGTAGCCCACCAGGCACGTCGCCATCATATAGGATGAGTGAACTCACTCACTCTGTTCCTCATGCCTCTATACTACTTTAACCATTTCAGATCACTAAGGCCAGGGTTTGATGTTTCCTTTCACAACATGCTCGGATTTATTCCCATTTTGCAAGGTGCCTAAGCCCTGGAAGCTTGTTCGTAAACCTCTGGTGAATCAAGCGTAGCCCTGGAAGGTTTTTTCGTAAACCTCTGGTGAATCAAGCGTATATATTTTCTCGCCTACTTTTCCTCAAAAGATCTTGCTTATAAATATATTTCAAACACAAAATCAGCAATTCTATGAGCCAGTAACAGTTCCTTGTAGATGACAAACATAAAGTTAATTAACTCATTAGTATCTCTGTTTAACAGAAAACCAGTCCTAATTAGTCATAGCTTCATAATCAAGCAAAACGACATTTTGTTTATTTTTCGTTTCAAATCAAAATTATGGTTCACAACACAGATGTCTATATTTTTAGAAAGCTAAATAAAGGACTCAGTCCGTAGAATCCTATTGTTAGCTTAATTAAGACAGCAGTCACACTATTATCTGTTAAGAAAACAAAACTTATTCTGCTCGCACTTTCAATTCTAAAATTTATGTTAGCAGCACAAACTCCAACTTTATGACTGTTAAATTGTCACAAATAAACAACCCTCATTTAATTTATTTTATAAAGAATCCTTATCGGGGGCATGAAAAACCGTGGCACAGGATACGTGCTCGTAAATTGAGTAAAACAACCGAGTCGTGGTCGCCACTGCACTTTACTCACGTTGGTATAAAAATGTAGATTTTAACACAAAAATGTGCATAATTATGCAGATATTTGCATAAGCAGCCGACGCTTTTTACGCGAGTCGTGAATATACTGACTCTGGCCTGGTCAACATTGCAAGGGATAAGCGAGCGCGGGTAGAAAGACATACAAAACAAAAATGGAAATATCTCCCGCCATACTGAATATTTTCATAGTTTATTGATACCTGTGGTTTTTCACAATCTTACTAGTCGACGATCTGCCGATTCAAACCTCAAAGCAAACCCTTATTAGCCAAAACAAAAAAAGGAACTTCCGTAGGTCGGTGATCGGATGGTCGAAATACTCGGACTGATGTCGAATAGCAGCACAATCTACATAAAATGTTTTTCTGAGAGGACCAGTCTGTTTTAACATTAAATGTCTTTTTGTGGAAGAACAATGTACAGTAGTGGACATAAATATGACTACAGCCAAGAAAAATTCAAACTACCCTCTACGGCTTGTACCTCAGCACCTATTTACCGAGCTCGCCAGCAAATGTACGACTGACGGGTTTATGCACGCGTGACGACAAAGCTACGATAAAGGGGGAAAGGGGCAGTTTTGTAGATAACCTTTTAATACGAAATATGGCTTTAATTTGGAGTTCTTACGACTGATTTGGTAGCAGTGTTAGACATTTTGTTCGTACTGTCTGCATAGCAAAAACACAGGTAATTTTTGCTTTGGAGAAAAAGAGTTGGTAAAAGCTTTATAAAGCAGGACGAGTACTATGTTCTCACAATAAAGACTCAGTAAAATCCACGAAAATAATTATTCTATATCGCGGGAACGACTCGTTCAGTACATCTAAAAGTATTTGCAAGACAAACTGCCGCAATGTTAATGACGTTGTGCCGTCCCTCACTCCTGCAGTGTGCAGTGTTTATAAAGGATAGTTGCAATGTGGCTGTGTTTTCAGTTTAAATGTATTTCGAAATTGTAAGTGTTTTAACAGTATTTAAAAGTTTTTAATTGTTCTGAATATTACATTAAGTGTTTCGACTCATTATTGTTCCAGTCTTTTAGACATACCTTCCACAGCGGATAAAGTTATAACCGCATCATTGGATTCGTCGTAGAGGGTTTGTAGGTAGACATGGCTACAGATCATATTAAAGTTTTGGGTTCACAACCCAGTTCGAATACGTGTTGGCAGCGTTAGAGCAAGGGTTTCGTGTGAAAGGATCCACCACCGATTCACCTCATCTGTGGAATATCCTCATGAACTACGAGTGTTCAAAACACACGCTCAAACGCTTCAGACACTCGCTGACGGTGGCGCGTGTGTTGGATCATTTAGCTCCCTTAAAAATAATTGAGCTGGATGGTGCTGATCCATGCGTCATGTTCGAGAACGGACGCCGTCAATTGGGATTGGTCATCTCTCGGCTGCCACGGCATGGCTTATTTAAATTATTTTATTGTTGGATTGTTTTTTTTTGTTTCTATTTGCTGTTCTCTGGACGCTTTTAACGTGTACGTTTTTTGTACATCGTTCTCACATATAATTATAAATTCAACATTATTAATTTTAGTAATATTTTTGTAACAATATAATTTATGAGTGTCCATGGAGTTTCTTGTCCGTTCTTCTCCATAGGTACCTACAACGCTTTGTGATGGGCAACTAACTTCACATTTCTGACTGGCGGACAATTCAAAAGTTAGGCACTTTTGAATTGTCGGCCAGTCAGAAATGTAAAGTTAGTTGCCCATCCCAAAGCGTTAAAGGGTTTAATTGAAATAAATACTTTGAGTTTGACATAGCTGATGTAGCTGCGTGAAATCTCCTAAAAAAGATGAGGCATCTTAAGTATACCATTACTATAGTAAGCCAATAACTGTGTATGGTCGAATGTCAGTTATTCCGTGTGATTGACGTTCGAATAACAATCACATACTTCACTAGGAACCGTTTACTTCCTTCCTTGAACTGTTAGTACTGCGGCTTATATCAGATTTAATAGTTTCCGACAATGCCGTATTATTTGAACTGGAAATTACACATTCATTGTGTGTTACATATTAACTGTGTTATCAATTACTAGAAATCCGATATGGTCTAACGATCATAATAATCGCCGCAATGAGTTTCAGCAACTACACTTTCTTGACTTTCTTCTGCTTGCAACCTTTGGAAAGTTTACTTTACGTTACCATGTCATTGGTTTATTTCAAAAGATTCATCTAGTCAAACCCTTTTCTAACGGCCGAGTTCCACTCCACAAAGAACCACAACGGTATAAGACCACCACAAAACTCTTCGACCACAACCATGACTGCCATTACGTGATGCCATGATTGCCATACACGTTTGGCCTTTTCTCTCCATAATGGGAAAAGTCCTCGATAAGACTTTAAACTGTCGTTCTACATTTAGTATTGAATTAAATGTAGAACGGCACCTGTGGGCTATGGGAAAAATCCCAAATAGGCTCATAGGTGGAACAGTCGGCATCAGTGCAGGATGTCGACTCAGGGCGATGGCTGATGAACGTTTTGCACGTCAAAGGCAGCGCCCACAGACTCAGTCAGGCGGTCCACTGTACACCCACCAACTCGCATTAGACAAGCGCGATGGGTTAATTTGTCTAAACCCCTACTTTGACACTCAACAATAAAAATGCGCCTCTAGTACCCGGCATCGGTTCCAGAAGAGCCGACGCTTAGACTGACATTAGGCAGACTCTTTCTGGAACCAAGGGGCCTCAAAATCCCCGGGTGGGATCCCTTTGTCAGACGACCAAAGCATGCTTAAAGGATTCCGATAAGTTTTACATTCTAACGCTAAACACCAGGACCCTTAGAACGGATGAACGGATTACTAGAATATGCACTAGAAAACATTAACTGGGATATAATCGGCCTGGCTGAAGTAAGGCGGGATGGAGAAGATACTTTAGAAAGAAGCGCTAACACCTTTTATTTTCGCGGTGGGAGTAACAGTAGATACGGTGAGGGATTTTTAGTTTCTAAGAAATGGAAGGATCATATATTAGAGTTTAAAGCATACTCAGATAGAATAGCTATCCTAAGATTTAGCGGTAGTTCAAGTCTATGCGCCAACATCATCCCATCCTGACGACGAAGTTGAAGAATTTTACGACCTCTTAAATAAGGCGTGTCACGATAACCGAGCCACGTGGACGATTTTACAGGGAGACTTCAACCCCAAAGTCGGTGCGTGCAAGAACGCGACAATAGCAACATAGTTGGTCCCCACGGATTAGGCGGATTAGGAATGAACGCGGTACAAGACTGCTTTAGTTCGCGTTCGGTCAGAACTTAAGCGTAGCAAACAGTTATTTCTACAAAAAACGTCAACGCCGTTGGACATGGTTGTCTCCGGATAAAGTTACCAAAAATGAAATCGATTTATTGTCTCCCTTCACACAAACAACTAATTACCAACATAGAAATTCCCACCTTTACGCACGACTTTAAAATTCAGCCATAAAATTGTGCGTGTCATAATAGTAAAAAACTCAATTAGAAGATTAAATTAAGCCTCTCTCATAGCAAACCAAGAGCAAGTCAATATAGATTTAAAAAATAATTTTAGCTAATTAGACAGAACAGATGACGATGACGTTTAAACTCAAAACACTAATATAAAAAACAGCATTAAAAAGGTCAGTAATAAAATAAAAACGAACTAATACAAAGAGAGTAAACTTAGTTACCAAACGAAGAAGTTAATTGAAGAGAGACAACACCTTGTTATGTACACACCAGAACACAGATCGGTTGACCGACTTGTTAAACGCAGTATTCGCAAACTCAAACTCAACTCAAACTCAAAAGTATTTATTTCAATTAAACCAATTACAGGCACTTTTGAATTGTCAAGGGGTCGGATAATACGGCAAAGACTTAAGAAACCGTAACACACATCTCATAAAGATGCTTTAGAGCAAAACACCTCACTAAAATCACCCAAGCAAGTAATATCAAGCAAAGATCGACCTACGTGCACTCGCTTGTTTAAAGGATTGTGTAGGTGTGAGACAGAATGACAAAGACTAAATTTTGAATATTTGTACAGAATTTTATAAGAATCTGTACATCGAGGAACCGACTGTACAACCTAACTCAACTGTATATTCGTGCTCCGATAACATTCCACCTTTCACGGGCTGGGAAGTTCCTAAGGCACTGCAGAGCATGAAGTATATATAGTAAGAGCTCAGGCGATGATGGCGTAACCACTGAAGCCTTAAAAATAGGAGAGCCTGTCCTTCTTCCACATGTTACAAATTTAATTTTAGTTACAAATTTTTTCACCAGTATTTTCTTATGGTTGAACAAAAGAGATTATCCAATCTCCGTTTTGTCGACGATATTGTCCTTTTTTCGTCTTCAGTCTCCGAACTGACACAGATGCTAGAAGATCTCAGAACGGTAAGCCGGTCGGGGTTTACTAATGATAAGCATAAAATATATTACCATAATTTACATTGGCATAACGAAATTCAGCATTATGATCATTACGCATAATGGCAATTAGGCATAAATGTTTTGCCATAATAATAATGAAGCATAATTTTATAAAGCATAATGTTAAAAACGCGTTCTAACCTTTGGGTTAGAATTTGGGTTTGGGTTGTGGTTTGCCACAACACCAACAATAGAGGGGATCTGGCGTAAATGGTCACTGTTCTAACCTAACCTAACCCATATGATTTAATAACAGTAGTAAATATCACGAATCATCATACCTAATAATTGTATGCCTAAATACCATTATGCTAAATGCCTTTAAAATTTATGCAACTCCAATTTTATCCAAAACATATTAGACTAAATGATAGTTATGCTAACTTTTGCATTATGCCAAAGTATTATTATGCAGCAGTATTATTATGCTAATAAAAGTTATGCGAAAACGTTATGCCAAACTATATTATGCCTTAAAATTTTATGCCAACAGGGGTATTACCAGAGGTCGGACTTCAAATGAACATCTCAAAAACCAAGTTGATGACCAACAGCATGCGTCCCAGGATCACCGTGGCATGTGGGGAGATTGTATATGTCGATGAGTATCTCTATCTTGGCCAAATAGTCTCTTTCCAGGCAAGACAAAACAAAGAAGTTGCAAGACGCACCGAAAATGCCTGGAAGAGCTATTGGGCCATGAATGATCTAATGAAGGGCAATCTTCCTCTATCCCTCAAGAGAAGACTCATCGACATGTGTATTCTTCCCATCCTCACGTATGGTTCTCAAACCTGGTCTTTGACAATCCAGCAGAGGTCCACCCTCGCGGTTTGCCAGAGAGCTATGGAACGGAGTTTTCTGGGTATTACGAGTATTACTCGTAAACTTGTGGACCGGGTTAAGAATACAACAATCCGTTCCATCACTAAAATAACTGATGTCACTCGGAATGCTGCCACGCTTAGATGGAATTGGGCTGGACACATCTGCCGCATGTCAGACGATCAATGGGCCAAACATACGACCCAGTGGGTCCCGCTTAATGGCAAACGACATCGCGGCAGGCCCAGACGGAGATGGCGGGATGAGCTGGACTCCTTTCATAAAGATTGGTCCTTGGCAGCTCTGGACAGGGAGAGGTGGAAAGAGAGTAGGGAGGCCTTTGCCCAGCAGTGGGACATTAACGGCTAATAAAAAAATAAATAAAAAATGGGAAAAGGTGGGAAATGTGACGCAGTCGCCGTTTTTACATAATTTGCAATCCCGCGCCGGTATTGACGGCAATCTAATCGCCGAATTATTAGTGTTAGTCGCAATAAAGTTGTGGTCGAGCACACACGCATTTTTCTTAACAAAATCCTGCAAAGCAATTTGAACCGAAACACTTACACCATATGGTCGATATCGAGCCGGATTATAGTGCACCGTAGTGATCGTGTTCGGGCGACGAGAACAAAGGACTCCCACATTCCTTAGATAAGAAGTGAGCCCGGACCGTCATTAGCTAACGAGTTGGGATTTTTTGTGCAAGTTATTGCAATATTGTGATCGAAAACATTTACGAATCGTTTATAACATCGTTGTTTTTGAAGAAAAAGTGAGTTATTTGTGTTTGTCAAAGATGTCTACGACAGAACAGTTATTGGGAGTGTTAGAAGAAACAGCCAAGATAATTCAAAAAACACAAATTAACTTGAAAAAGTGTCCTAAACAAAGATTGACACAAGGATATATCGAAACAAGATTGAAATGTTTAGACGAATATTGGAACAAATTTACTTCCACCCACCAAGAATTAATAAAAAGTACAACACGAGAAAATCGAAATAAAATCAGCTATTTTGTGAACGAAGATTATTATATATGCGAAGATATTTATTTATCTATGCAAGCGGACCTGAAAGACCTATGTTTACAAGTTTCGTCCAGCAGCCCGTCACGCAGTACAGGTGTATATGAATCGTCAGGGACGTTTACGTCACAACTTAGATTGCCGAACATTGAACTACCGAAATTTACAGGGAAGTACGAAGAATGGTCCTCTTTTCACGATCTATTTATGTCATTAGTTCACAAAAACACTTCAATTAGTGATGTACAAAAACTACACTACTTAAAATCTAGCATTGGGGGTGAAGCAGAGGTGCTACTGAGACACATTCAGATAACGGAAAGCAATTACTCGCAAGCCTGGACCGCACTGAAACAAAGATATGGGAACAAACGACTTGTAGTGAATGCAGTTATTAAACGTTTAGTTAATCAAAGAAAAATAAATACGCAGAGTGCCAATCAAATTAAATCGTTGTTAGACACAACTCATGAGTGCATTAACAACCTCAATAATTTATCAGTTTCCACGGAGTCTTGGGATCCCATGATAATATTTCTTGTTGTACAGAAACTGGACCAAGAAACTCACAAAGACTGGGAAGAATATTCCTATCGAGAAGATTTAGAAGACTTACCTACATGGGACAGCCTGAAGAAGTTCCTCGAGTCGAAGTTCCGCACACTTGAGCTTGTGTCACCAGCTGCACCTACACGAGAAAAACCTAGAGAAAAATCATTTGCTGCCACGGCTACTACGTCAACTGAAAAAACGTGTGTTAAGTGCAAAGAACAACATACATTGTGTCATTGCAAACAGTTTACGGACATGAACGTCAAAGACAGAAACGAGTATGTGAAGAAAAATAAATTGTGCTATAATTGCTTGTTACCGGGGCACGCAGTGTTCAGATGTCGAGTTCCTATTAACTGCCGTATCTGCAACAAGCGACATCATTCTCTCCTTCATGAGAAAAAGGAAGACGTTTCAAAGACAGAGAATGAGGCAGCTACCACAGCCACTGCAACTTCAAATGTGTCAGTGAATCACACCATAGAAGACAATACAACAACCACAATGACGGCACAACACAGCAATGCGAAGGTGACAGCGCTGCTTGCAACTGCATTGGTGAAATGTATGAATGAAGAAGGACACACCATTGTACTAAGAGCGCTTATCGACCAAGGATCACAAGCATGTTTTATTAGTGAGAAGGCGGCTCAGCTTCTGAAACTCAAAAGGCAGTCAGCGAGAGGTAGAGTAGTCGGAGTAGGATCCACAAAAACAGATGTCAAGCAAGTGGTTCAGCTACAGGTTATATCAAGAGTAGAAGACAATTTCTGTCTTAACATACAAGCCTATGTGATGAATAAACAGTTGACCACTAAATTACCAAAACTAGCTGTACACACTGATGTTCAACACCTACAATGTCTAGAACTGGCAGATCCGACTTACCATTTACCAGGGTCAGTCGATCTTCTGTTAGGAGTGAGAGAATATGCAGACATTTTACAATCAGAGCTAATCAAAGGTCCACCAGGTACACCATGCGCACAACGAACCAGCCTAGGTTGGATTTTATTCGGGGAGATACAAAACAAAGACATAGACAACTCTTTTCTTGTTATGCACCATCAAGTAGATATGGATAATATGTTAAAAACACTATGGGAGATAGACACTGAAACAAAAAGAAAATATACACAAGAAGAGCAGTTATGTGAAGACATCTACAAAAAAACATTTACAAGGAATGAAGACGGTAGATACGTCGTTACCTTACCTTTCAAAACACAAAACCCTAAATCACCAGACGGCAATACACGTGAAATAGCAATGCGTCGATTATTACAATTAGAAAGAAAATTTACAAAACAGCCTGACCTGAAAGAAGAATATGTGAAAGTGATGGAAGAGTACGCAATGCTAAACCACCTGGAAGAAGTACCTGCAGAAGAAATAAACACAAAGAAAGCTGTATACTTACCTCACCACGCAGTTGTCCGATGTGATAAAGAGACCACCAAAACGAGAGTGGTCTACGATGCTTCCTGTAAGGGTTCCAACAATATCTCACTTAATGACGAATTGCTAGTTGGACCTACAGTTCAAGAGGACCTTCGCAGCATCATAATGAGATGGAGGATGCACGCAGTTTGCTTTGTGGCCGATATTGAAAAAATGTACAGAATGGTACGGTTGTCCAACACCCACACAGATTTCCATCGTATCCTGTGGAGAAAAGACCCGTCTGAACCTATTAAAGACTACCGTCTACTTACCGTAACGTTTGGCACAGCTCCAGCACCCTACCTAGCATGCAGAACATTACTCCAGCTGGCAAATGATGAGGGTCAAAATTATCCTGTTGCTGCACAGATGATATCAGATTTTTACGTCGACGATCTCTTATCTGGAACGGACACAGTAGAAACGGCTATTGAAGCCAGACACCAACTGAAAGAGATGATGAACAAGGGCGGTTTCTTATTAAAGAAATGGTCATCAAACAGTGTGGACTTCATGAAATCTATACCACCAGACGAAAGATCTCAAAATGCACTTCTTGACTTGAATATCGCTGGAAAGGTGAAGACGCTGGGAATCCTGTGGAACCTGAAAACAAACAAATTTGAATATAAATTTACATTGAAACATACAGAAGGTACTCCAACCAAACGAAGCATTTTCTCAGACGTGCAAAAATTATATGATCCTTTAGGATGGTTGTCACCAAGCATAATTACAGCTAAATTGTTAATGCAAAAACTCTGGCTTGAACAAGTCAGTTGGGATGACAAGATTAGTCAAGGCTTGGAAGATGAATGGTTACACATAAGATCTGATTTTGAACATATCAACGATATCAGCGTAGATAGATGGATACATACAACAGCCGAAAATAAAGAATGCATTCAGTTGCATGGATTCAGCGATGCATCATCACGTGCTTATGCTGCAGTTGTGTACGTGAGAGTCACTTGCCCCAGTGGAGAAATTCATACCAATCTGATAGCAGCTAGAACAAGAGTTGCTCCATTAAAAACCATTTCCATTCCTCGACTTGAATTGTGTGGAGCACTGCTGTTGTCACAATTATTAACTCACGTAGGCAGAGCAATGAAAATACAAAAATCACAAACCTTCGCTTGGACAGATTCGTCAATTGTCCTAGCGTGGTTGTCTGGCGAACCCTCCAGGTGGAAGATATTCGTAGCAAATCGGGTGGTAGAAATACTAGAAAATATTAGCCACAAGCAATGGTACCACGTACTAACCAATGAAAATCCCGCCGATATCGCTTCTGGAGGGCTACCAGTAGAAGAACTGAAGGAGTGTGATTTATGGTGGAAGGGGCCAAGTTGGCTAAGCATGGAAGAAATCAAATTCAGTCGGCTGGACAATACACAAACTGATGAAGAAAAGAAAACAGTTAAAGAGTTACAAACAAACTTAAAAATAAATAACACTGAAAATGAAAACACAAGAATGATAGATCAATTTAAAAATTTTACTAATTTAAAGGAATTACTTACAGCCATATGTTATTGTCGAAGATTTCTACATTATAAATGCAACATAGTTGTTTCTGAAGCCGACAAACATATCACGACAAAGGAACTTGAAGAGTCACTACATAGATGTATAAAGATGGCACAAGAAAACGACTTTGAAGAGGAAATTCAAACACTAACAAACGAAAATGAAGTAAAGAAAAGAAGTCCTTTGAAATCTTTGAACCCCTATATAGATAACAACGAAGTAATAAGAGTGGGAGGTAGACTAAGAAACGCAGACATTCCATTAAAAATGAAACACCCAATCATACTGGGAAATAAAAACGAATTAACTCGACTGATTGTAAAGGATGCACACGCAGAAACACTTCATGGAGGAGTGCAATTGATGTTGGCTTACATCAGATCCAGATACTGGATACTACGAGCCAAAGACGTCGTGAAGGCATGTATCCGACAATGTCTGATATGTGCTAAACATAGTGCCACATCAAAACGACAACTTATGGGTGATTTACCGAAAGAGCGCGTCACTCCAACCAGACCATTCCTTCATAGTGGCGTCGATTTTGCTGGGCCATTTCAAGTACTGATATCGAAAGGAAGAGGAGCTAGAACCAACAAAGCATATATAGCCATTTTCATCTGTATGGCAGTCAAAGCAGTACACCTTGAATTGGTCGGCGACTTAACTGCAGAAGCATTTATTGGCGCATTTAGAAGATTCACCTCTAGACGAGGCAAATGTGCCCACATATGGAGCGATCAAGGCAGAAACTTTGTCGGCAGTAGCAAGGAACTCGTAGCTGCATTACAAGCTGCGCAATGTGAGCTCCCAAGAGACGTAGCAGACACATTAGCAAAGGACGGAACCCAATGGCACTTCATACCCGCATACAGTCCAAACTTCGGTGGTCTCTGGGAGGCAGGTGTCAAATCTATTAAACACCACTTGAAGAGAGTTCTTACAACAAACCTAACGTTTGAAGAATTGACAACTTTGCTGTGTCAGATTGAAGCCTGTCTAAATTCCCGCCCTCTCACCCCTGCAGATGATTCCGACATAGATGCAATAGATATGCTAACCCCTGGTCATTTTCTCATTGGAGAGTCTCCAATCGTCGTGCCACACCCAAACCTGGAAAATATCAAAGTTACTTACCTTTCTCGCTGGCAACACATGCAGAAACTTCTAGGAGATTTCTGGAAAAAATGGCAAATGGAATACCTTACTCGTCTGCAGCAACGACCTAAGTGGATCAAACAAGAGAGAGAATTAGAAAAGGGACAAATCGTACTTATAAAAACAGATAGCTTACCACCTGGAAAATGGCAACTAGGTAGAATAATGGAAAAACACCCTGGACCAGATGGTCTAACTCGGGTCTATAGTGTGAAAAGCGGAGACAGTATCATCAAAAGATGTATCACTAAATTGTGTCACTTACCTGTAGATTGTAATGATGATTCTTAACCTTTACAATAATTTATTTACCTTACTTTGTCGCATTCATACCTGTAAAGAAACTTAATTAACACATATTATATACTTACCTGTAGACTTGAATTGTTAAATAATGTAACAAAGTAGTATCTAGAACCTTAAACTCTAATGTTTTATGAACCAATAGAATTATAATTACCTTTATACTTGAGTTATAAATAACAACAACAGCCCAATTTTGCATGTAATGTCTTTTTTTTTTAAAGGACGTGTTAGTCCTTTGGGGGCCGGTATGTTAGTCGCAATAAAGTTGTGGTCGAGCACACACGCATTTTTCTTAACAAAATCCTGCAAAGCAATTTGAACCGAAACACTTACACCAATTAGCAAGTCCAGGAATAGAGTGACAAAAGTTAATATCTGAGTGAACTGCTCTGTCTATATTTTGATTAGATCTTTATTTCAATTTTGGAGAATAATGAATGTTTAACAATTTATAATATCCTCTAGCGCCATTTTCCTCTTCATTCTAAATGATTTATCGATCGAAAGTTCAATAATCAAGTACCTAAGTCTAAATTTATTTCAGTAAACCCGGTGTTTTTTTACACATGCACTGTTGAGTTTGTGTTAACAATGTGTGGCTGGATCATGAAGTCGAAAACCTTCGACGACATTTTCATACTTATGCACTAAAACTTCTGGAAAATAGCATAGAAAACGATGACAGAGATCTCCTAAAAAAGAAATCATTTTCTTATCCAACGCGAATTCGGGTCCTCAAACTGCTGACATGCAACAGAGGAATATCGACGAGCATCCGTGAGTACATCCCGAACACTCCCGCACTGACTTCTCCCAAGTGTTATTGGCCCAATCGCGCAACTATCACGTTGTACAACCACATATTATTCCATTGGAACGCCATTTTGTGGTCCCCGATACTAATGCGTGCGCTTGTTGGAGGGGCAGAATTGTGACACTTTCGATAATAAACTAGATAATGGGTTTGATACTGTTATAAGAATTAAAAAACTGTAATAGTGAATTAGAATTGTGTAATGCTATGTATGACACAGACGCCGAGTGTCTCCGACCTTCAGGATGAATTGTTTGTTAGGGAATACGCTCTAAAGGATATCTTTAGTAAATATGAGGCTTCTCAACAAGACCCGAGTAAGCGCATGCAGGAGGCTAATGAGTTGGCAGACCTGGTCAAGTATAATGCAGAGAGGTATGAGTCTTTGACAAATAACCTCTCTTTTAGGTGTACCTGCTCCCAGGGACCCCAGCTTATTACACCCACACCCTCAGTTTCTCAGCCAGTAGGTAGCTGTATTAGTGATGATAGCATGAATAATTTGATTAAAACTACTTATATTTTTTCCGATAAATTTGGTCAAGGTTTTGGTAGCTTGTTAAATCAGTGTTCGCAACAATATGTAATTAATAATTGTTTATCGGGTATATCGGGTTGTTTATATTAGCTAGTTAATTAGTAATATCAAATTGACAAAAATAAACCCCAGTTCAACTGTTATATTATTATATGGGGATAGTTTAAATGTATGAAAAAAGGACTTAATTGGATGTGTCCATTTGATGTTGCATCTTAATGAGTCCAATAATTGTAAATTTATTTTTTGTGCCTTGCCTTATTCCTATTATTTAACTGATGAGCAAAATAGGCATATTTATAATTTAAATATGTTCATTTATAATAGGACTTGTCGTCACAATGGTGCTATTTTATATTTTGATTGTAATCGATTCATTACTGATTACAAACTGACAAATGCCACCTAGTTGTAGGAGACAAATTGCTAATCTTTTAGCATACAATATACTTAGTGACACTGGTACTTGTAGTGTACCATCGATTACTGTTAGTACTGATACTAACACTACTTTTGATACGCCTTGTAGTTTAAACTATTAGGTGCGACAACGAGTCAGTCGCATATGTTGAATGTTGTACATCAAAATATGCAGGGTCTGTCCGGCAAAGAGCTAGAATTAAGTTTTTTTATCGAGAACTATGATGTTCAGGTGTTATGTTTGACTGAACACTGGTTGAAGGAACATGAAGTAGTGTATATCAATGATGAAAACTTTACCGTACAGAGTGCATTTGTGAGAAAAAGTGCTATTCGCGGTGGCTCTTTAGTTCTTGTTTCAAACAAGTTGAAATGTAAACAACGTTTAGATTTAGTTAATCTTTCAATCGAGCGCACTATAGAGTTGTCTTGTGTTGAACTTGAGTGATATGTTATAATTTGCGTTTATCGACCCCCCTCTGGGGGTTTTATTAGTTTGGAATCGGTAATGGAGGATTCTCTCAATAGGTTGAAATTAAGTAACAAAAGTATTATTTTACGTGGAGATTTCAATATTAATATTTTACATGTTACTCCATTAAGTATTAGACTTCTCAATCTCTTTAGGTCTTTTAATTTAATTAACTTGTTTTTGTACCAACTAGGATCACAGCATCTTCGTCAACTTGTCTTGATAATATATTTAGTGATTGTGATGCCAAAAATAAATTAGTTTTAACTGACTTAACGTCCGACCACTGTGATGACTTTTGGTTTTGATTTGTGATATTACTGTTTAGACGAGCATATAACTGCATGCTCGTTTAGACAGTTGCTAGAAATTATTAGATTTCAAGAAAATTTTAACCTTCGACTCTAGTGAAGGAAGAACTGTGGAATGAAATACAGTGTGTTTGATTTAAGCAGTCTTGAAGGAAATTTATAGCCATCCAAATTCATACTGAACCCGTTTTCTTCCTCCACGTCATAGTATGTCCTTCAACGACAATCTGTTTTCCTCAGCCTTTTGTCCTCTTTTACTTTGTAACATTTTCCTTCCTTACGTTTCATAATGGTGAGTATATAAAAATATCAATCATAATTTATTATCAGACCATAGTGAATGGTAGGTAAGTACTTTGAACCGATATTTTGGGCTTACCTAATTATTATTATTAGTCTCTCCGGCCTCTGACAATGCTTTGATGATGTAAGTATTATCGGTATTTTGACCACTATACGCTAAATAAGTTTACCAAAGGGGATAAGACAGCTCAATTACTTCCGGATGGCTGCACTAATTACTAGCGGCTACCTTTGTCTCAACCTTGTTGTCCGTAATAAACTGCTATGTTACTTTGTTGCAGGTGTTGGACAAAAAGTATATTGTATTTTGGTCATTATTAAAATCTACCCTGATTTTAATAACGCCCCCAAAGGAAATTCAATGTTGCATTTTGTTTTTCTGTGATAGGTATCGATCTAAAGGTGTCCACACCGAAGTTACTTGTTGAGGAGCAACGTTTGCAAGTGTTAGTGGGCCACAACGGACAGCAGTATAATCAGAATATGATGTGCTCACTGCTGGGACACAGAGCTCTCTGTTAGAGGCCATAATCCACCACGCGGGCCCAGTGCGGGTTGGTAGATGTCACAATGTCTTCGAATATTTGGTTCTAGCCGGTTTCTTCATGATGTTTTCCTCCAACAAAAATATATTTAATAAGATTACTAAAACTTATAGAAAGTTATTTAATTGTTATTTTTTTTTAAACGTTTCTCCACATTAGGAATTTCTCCTGTATCGTGGGTGCGTTTACAAACATTTGAACTCACATACACAAACAGCCAGACCCGGACAACTACTAGGTATACAAATATTTGTTCCGTGCGGGAATCGAACCCGCGACACGCAGCGCATCAGTCAATCGCTTAACCACTGCACCAACCGTGCCGTCGACAGTGCTTTACATTTCCTTATAGTCTAAACTAATAGCTAACTTTACATTAAAAAAAAAATAAGATGCAAAGGAAGCATTTTGCTTATGAAGTCCACACTTGGTCGAGCCTGTCTCGAGTCCATGGGTGGTTTTATCATATTCTGAAAATGCGTATTACATTAATACTGATGGATTGTTACAGTCGAGAAGGACATGAAAAAACGTTATATTATTTTAAAGTAATTAAAACATTACGGAATTACATTTAAAAGATATTCGGAGTCACTGTGATTGGGCTAGCAGCCATTTATGAACAATATTTTTACTTGGGTTGTTCTAGGAAGAATACATAATTGTAATTTTCACGAATTCACAAAGCTGCTACGTTCAGTTTAGATAGCTTGCAAAGTCTTGTTGCCGATGAAACTACAGACACATGAAACTTCAACTTTGAAACAAAGTTCGGTAATGTGTCGTGTCCCCTGGGTGATGCTGATGTCCACAGGCCGGTAACCGCTTTTCAACACGCGGTCTACCGCGGAGGCAACCTCTTTCTGACTATGATATAAATAAGTCGCCTTGTTTACTTTAAAACGCTAGAATAAACTTGTAACCTTGAATAAATTCACAGAACTGGCTTGATTGCTATGACGACAATAATATTCCCCAAAAAGTTATTTACGCTTCTCGTATATTGAGGTCAGTTCCGACGACGGTGCAGCTGAATAAATAAATACATTTAATTTGAAATATTCCCTTTGAACCTCTACATTACTGATTAACAAACATCTAATTAGAGCCACCAGTGGCCAACAAAATGGCCTCTTGGTTATTTGTTGTTATTCCGCGGCTATTGGAGCAGGCCCCTTTTAATTGGGTCCGCCGGACTGGCCTCCTGATCGCCAAGTACGCTTAATTAATAACGATCATTAAAGGCCCCTTTAAAAATTCGCTGACGGAGAATGCTCTTGAATGCTCTTTTAAAACTTGCGTTGAGGACAATTATTTTAGGTTTAAGAGTGAGCTGAAGTCGATTGCTAAGCTGCGCTGAAGGAAGGCACTGACTGATGGCTTTAGTTGATCTCATTTTGATTTAGTTTTCAAAGGTTTAAAGTTTTCAGCGGCAGAGATGAAACTAGATAGGTTGGGTACCTACGAGTACCTACCGACCTGCTCAGTTTGCCGATTAGAGTATTGATTTAACTTTAAGTTAGAGAAGAGTATTGATTTAACGTTAAATACTACACGAATAGACCGAAACGAAGACCCCGGTATACGCGTGCTTCCTCGATTTATCCAAGGCCTTTGACCTCCTTTCGTACGACATCCTCTGGGGGAAGCTGGAGAGCACGGGCTTGCCGTGGGAACTCATAAGCATCCTCCAGTACAGGTGCGGGCACCAGGTCAATAGTGTCCGATGGGCGGGAGTGATGTTGGTTCCTTATACTAACGAATGTGGCGTAAGACAGGGCGGTCTGCCCTCGCCTACATTGTTCAATCTCTACATGAACGAACTGATCGTCTCAATCCTCAGTTAACATGTCGGATGCTATATTGACGGAGTCTGTGTCAACAATATGAGTTATGCGGACGACATGGTGCTGCCGAGCGCGTCGATCTGTGGGCTGAGGAAACTACTCAGTACGAGTACGGAATACGCGCATGGACATGGTTTGAAATATAATGGGAAGAAGAGCCAATACATGGTTTTTCAGGCCATCGGTGTGACGAGTCCTATGAATATTTCGAATGTTTATCTCAATGGTGTTCCAAGTGGGTGGTAGACCGAGTGGACCAATTTAAATATCTAGGGCATCTGCTCACCGAGGACCTTAAAGACCATGCTGACATGGAACGGGGGCGGAGGGCACTGTCGGTGCAAGCCAACATGATAGCCCGCAGGTTTTCGCGTTGTACTACGGGTGTGAAAGTCACGCTTTTTAGAGCGTACTGCACATCCCTGTATACGTGTAGCCTGTGGGTTGACTATAGTGAAAGGGCATACAGTGCCCTCCGTGTCCAGTACAACAACGCGTTCCGGGCGGTGTTGGGGCCGCCCCGTTTCAGCATCAGGGATGTTCGCGATGGCGCGCACTGATTGTTTCCATGCTTCTATGCGTAAGCGGTGCGCGTACCTGGTGCGCCGGGTGCGGGCCAGCCCCAATGCTATCCTGGCAATGATCGCGAACAGGCTGGACTGTCCTTATGTCCGGCATTGCTGTGGCAGGCATGTTGCTATGCCAGTGCCGGTTAGGAAATTGTAATCATTGTGTTTTTATTTTATTTTTATTAAAAATAATGTATGAATAATAACGTGAATTTTGAATAAGTTTAATTTAATTTTATATCTTGTATGTTTGTGTTGTTTTTGAAACTTTTTGCCAAATAATGAGTATTTTATTTTAGTTGATCATAAATAAATAATAAATAATAAGTTTGATCTTTCGTAGAAATACCATTTTGTGAATGATGAATATCTATGACGGAAACACAATGTCTCGACAATTATTTTTACTTAAAATTTAAAAATATTATTTTCAAAAAAAAATAATTATGTCACTCATTTGTTTCCTTTATGTTTGTAAAGCCAAGTTTTCTTTCGGATGTACAAAAGTTTGGACGTTTGCATTCTAAATGGACATTAATAAATTCCAAAAAGTAATTAGGATTCAGAAGTTTTCTTTTTCTTCGTATTTTAATGGCGGTTTTAGAATCGTAATTTGTGATACAATTTATGTTCACTCAGCAATAAGTTTGCAGAGAAGTTTACATAGTTTACTAGTCTAGGTTTCTTGGGGCTGAAATGCCTAACTTGTAGGTGTCTTAATGTACTTATGACTAATGCTCCTAATTAATATATATTACTGAAATTGTTTCATTTGTTGACCTATTTATTTAGTCTATTTATCTTAGAAGACGAAGCAATCTATTTAGGTAAATATACCAAATGGGCAAATCTGAAAGTTTCTTTAAAGATGACACGAATCAAGTAATCAATAAAAGTAAAATTCCTAAATGGTAATTAGTTTCGACAATTCAATTCAATACCAAGATGTAGCGTAATCAGAGGTCAACTACATAATTTTAAATTATAATTGCGTTCTGTAAATCAGAAAAGGGAAGCCACCTGACTTAATAACGTCACCGGCATAACTTCTGTGTGCAACACTAACTTGGAGACAAGTACAAGCGTAGATATACAAGGTACAAGGCTGACTAATACATCTTAAACCGCTCTATTATCGATTCAACAACCAACACTGACCACTGACATTTGAAAGCGCACATAGTTCAGCAAATCAATCACTGGTAAGCGGATATTACGGCAACCAGCATCAATCTCGCGTGGTCGTCAACAGCACGTGCCGGTCGCACTAGTCGCATGTGCCGCACGTGTCGCACGCGTCACACGCACCGGTCGCGTCGGTCGGCGCTGAGTGGGTGTAATCAAGCCTGCAGATTGCTTGAGACATACTAATTCCTATGCATTACTGAGAATACACACGGTTGTAGCGTTTGTGTAACTGAGTTGAGAGATGCTTGGGATTGGCGAATGAGATCATTGATTGTGCGTTTGGTAGAACGTGGTAAGATTGACAGTATGTATTTATTACAAACACAAACTCTGGATTTTTTTTGTTAAGATTCTTGATTAGCAATGTAGGTACCTAATTATTACGGAAATTAACAAGTTGTAAAGATTTACGTTTGGAGTTATAAGCCAGTTCAATCCTATTCCTCAAACCCGTTTGGCATTAAAACTCTTTAATTTCGACAATACAAACTAATTGCAACATACATATTGTTGAACATCTAATTTGCCGTGCAGCAAAGATTTAGGGAAAGATAAGAAGATATTTTAAGATTTAGTTAACGCCATTGAGGAGCTGGTACGACGGTATTAGACGTACCTCGTGCAGTGAACAAGCCAGTTTAATATCAAACACGCTATCGCTTCTCTCCGTACGTATGCCTGCTCGTAAGTACACGGAATTGAGGCACGGATTACCGAGTGCGCTCTTTACTGCGCTAATACAGTGGGCGGCACCGCGGCTCCGAGCTACCGCTCTTATTAAATTAATAGTAGCGAGATATTAAGCACTGAGAGCTTCCCTCGGGCTGGTGCGCCAGGCAGGTAGGTTGTAGTAGGTTCATAGGAGAAGCAGTAGTGTTATGAATGAGAATGTCACTGGATGGAGGTCAGAATCGTGCAATAGAAGAGGCTTGTAATCAACATCGGATTGTTATAAGGTGATAATGATAACAACGAAAGTTTGACGAAGAAATATAAATCCCTCTCTATGAGCGATATACAGCGAAGTCTGAAAAAGGACCCACTTTCGCTTTGGCACTTTTGTTTCGAATTAAATATGTTTCTCACCGTCTTAAACGTCCACTCCTCAGTTGTTCCAGGTAACAGGTAAGTGTTGCCAAATCCCGATAACGTCAGTTTCTTCAGCGATGCAAACTAGTGCTTTGTGGTAACACAATGGGTAACAGCGTGATAGACAGGCATTGCATGGTGTAAGCTTGAAGCATGATCAGCCTATAATATACATATGTATAGACACACACACACAGGCCGGTTTAGGTAAATAATGAAACAATTGTGCTCCTTTATAGGTGATATTCTATTTAGCGTAGCTTGCTCGTGTCTTTAGCAGGACAAGTAAACTGCGTCAGTTACATCTGTACTTCTCGAAGGGTTTAGGATCCTTTGGTACAGGCGTGATTTTATGACGATAATTAGCTCATAGACTGCTTGAGGTTGCCCTTCTGAATTCTTAAAATCTCCTTCAAATCGTAGAGGATCTGGAAAGGTTGTTCTAACCAAATGTTCAGTAATGAGGAAGTTGCGAGCCGTATAGTTCACTCGGCGAGCCTCGGATGTCTTCGGGAACGTTCGGGACTATTACGAGCTAACAAGACGATCAAATTGCTTCGAGTTCATAGTTCATAGTTCGAAGATTTCTTTAGTGTCTATACGGCTGTTGTGCGTTTGTTTTTACCAAGTTTGTAAGCGCTTGATAAATATTTCGGGTAGTTTTCAATGACACCAATATCGGAAACTATTATGAGCTTAGAAGAATAAAGTCCTGACCCAGTGCAGGGCGAGACAACAGACGCGAGATCGCTCGATTCGTCGAAATTTGTCTACGATTCTGACGTCATTCTAATGCCTAACATGATCGTTAAGCTCGAGTAAACTCGAAAAAGACACTTTGACCCTTCTTTATTTCACGAACAAAGACCCATGTAGCAAGTTATTAAAAACAAATCGTCACCAATTACAGAACGAGTCGAGTTGTATAGCAGCGCTGTCAGAAAACGAGAAAGTGACAGAAGTAGACATATTATCTCTTCAACGCGAGAGTGAATAATCGCGTATCTCGCGTGTGTCATGCCCTGGGCCCCAATTCTTTATTATTCGCCGCGAAATCTTACCACGCGCTAACCACGTCAATATCGTGTCTTGTTAACGGCAAGGAATCGAAATGTCAACCGTACGGACAAAATGTTTTTTGATACGAGTAGTTCAAACCAAGAATACGTTAAAAGCAGATGTCGTGATTAGCTAAGGAATTGACGTGGATTCGAAGTAAGTAATCGTGAAGTGGTCATAGTAAATTAGGGCCCCACTGATGTTGTGTCTAGGGATCGAACCCGGGACCCCGTGCTCAGCATGCCAATGACTGCGAACTTGAATCTATTCAGTTCCACATATTATCGATCGTCTTCAAAACAAAGAAACAAAGCGCCATGTGAAATGTACAAATGTCACGATGCGCCACGGCGCGGTGACACGCGGCAGCGGGACGGGAAGAGATATATTATTCACGTAAGGCTCCACATTACATTAAATACATTACTTTCTATATACGAGTACATTCTTTATGCACGCACACTTACTAACGTGACAATGCGTGTGTTGAACTGAGGTCGAACTGTAGTCCCCGAAGGATTTCGTAGAGGTGTAATGGTAGACCCACATCTCGATACTTATGTTCAAGTCGCACTAAAACGGGGCGAGTCTATTGCATAAAAATACTGAGTTCTCAGCATTAAATGCTAACCGGTGACAACTAAAGTCAGCGTAAACTTAACAGAGAATTTTTAAAACTGCAGCGGGCGTTTGATAGCCTCCGTATCAGTAAGGCCAGTGAAAATAATTGTTAAGCAAATTGACTGCTGTAATTCTTTGATATAATTGTCTGAAATGGCGAACACGGCGAAGTAACGTAGGGTGTTAATTTGCTTAATGTCATTAATTTTCCTGACTATACTTTTCCCTAACAACCATCTTGATGCGGTGTTCGGCAAGAGTTTTCACGGCAAGGTTCCCTGTATGAGGCCGAAGACGTTTATAGGACACTTCTCCCTTAAGCAAGTCCCCCCAGACCTATATAGCGGTGTAAGCAGATAATTTGTATGTGTGCATGTGTCTGAAACCAGGAAAAGGGTTTTCATGTATTATTTATATTACGAGTAGTGTTTAAGTCTGAGTCGGAAGCTGCTATTGTGTCTGCGTGTTTTAGAGAATGTTCTTTATGTTAGTGTTTAGAAGGTGATCGCTGCGAGACATTTAAACCATCCCTCCATAGGAAAGTGGTCAAGACACCGCTGATTCTACCCATTTCCCAGTCTTTTGACACCACCGCGCCACGCCGTGATAAAGGGATATGAACAACAATATTGTTCCTTCGCTATACGGAAGATGGGAAAAACATTGTAATTTATTGAAAACATACGCAATAACATAACGTCACGCCTGTTTTCCCTGAAAGGTTAAGCAGAGTACCGTTAGTAGGCACACCCACATTTCACCAGTCATGTTAAAATTCCAAGTAATTGGGGCGATCCTATTGCCACCAACCGGGGCACAGATCCAGACTCCGGTTTGCTAGTGAGAAATGCTCGACCAGAACCCCAATAACACTTTGCCCGCCTTGGGAATCGAACCCAGGACCTCACTGTTAGCAGCCGCGCTTGGACCACTAAAACAGTCCACGACAAACTCAATAATTATGCAATAACAGTTCCACACACTCGCTCAAACTTACGAAGTGTGTGTGTTCAACAAGTAATATCAATACGGCAGCACCGCGGCGAGTTATGTAGCTGTTAACATTCACTTGGATATTGTTAATGCAAACATTACCCGTTTTACAAGTTGCCGTGTGCTTAGAGATCGCTGAAGCGAGATTATTCCATTATCGTGTGTACGGAAATCAGTGGGTAGACTATATTATTGCTGTTGAGTATTGCTATTCTATACAATAACATGGTAAGATATAACATGGTAACATGGTACGACGACACGGTTGACGCAGTGGCTGAGCGATCGACTGCTGCGCTGCGTGCGGCTTCGATTCCCGCACGGAACAAATATTTGTATTGCCTACAGGTAGTTGTTCCGGGTCTGGCTGTTTCTGTGTGTGAGTTTAAATGTTTATAAACGCACCCACAATACAGGAGTGGGGCAACGTTTAAAAAAATAAAAAAAAGAATATAGTGAAAACGTCATAATTGCCGACTAGGAAATAGTTAGCAGTCCTTAATCAAAAAACTGCATTTTCTTCTACTTTTGCAATCTGCCATTTCACATTGTGAAAGTGATACCGATACCGATATTTTAACACATGTAAATTCATCTTAAGCACTAATTAAGCTCATTGCAGAAGCCTTTCATAATAAGACTGTATTTCACCCGTGGCGTCGTAACTCGTAGCAGCATAGCAGCGTAGCGGCGTAGCGGCGTAGCGGCGTAGCGGCGAAGACCGGCCGTAGACGCTCACGTAGCACACAAATCAGGGCAACACAAATCTGTTTGGAATACACTGGCTTTAAGGCTTAGCACCCACGATAAAGTAAAATAAACAGTATTTTTTGTTACGATCATAACATTGATACAACTGTGATTAAAAAAGTCGTGACGAGGGTTTATGTAACCAGAAACATTTTTGCCAATATATTTAAGTGTGAAAACAGGAACGGTAAATATTACACAACCCTATGTGTAATATTTCGAGGGTTTCAATAAAAAATATGCCATTGAGATCAATGCCGGGAATATCCGACTCAGTAAAGCGTAATCAAAGATCCCTTTTTACCTATAACCCGTGTGTGCCGCCCTTAACCCGTCACGTGCCTACAGCTCGAGTTTTATTTGATATGTAATTTACTTTTGAAATATTTGAAAAGATTATTACTTTTTTGTTGTTAACGTTCGTACTGTTTCAATATTTACTGCGAGATCCTCGGGACTCTTGTTATAGGGAATTATGCTAGCGTAGATTTGTGGAGGGCTTGATTTATGGATTTAATATTGTATATTTTATATGTGAGTGGCTGAAATATTGGCTGAGGGGCTTGGGGAAAGGATGCTCTCCATCATGGCGTGTGCTTGAGTTTCGTTTGGGTTATCGTATTTGCCTATGTTGTGATTTTGACATCGCGTTTACGTGCAGTTTTCCTAACGTACAGAGTTTAAAAATCGCAGTAATTAGTTTAAGAACATTCACACTTAACATTCACACTTTATCATCAACTATAAGCATTTTATTTTATAACGGAACTATTTCTTTTAAATTTTCTCTAAGTGAAAATATAACTGTCTCAGCTTATGGTAAACAAAATTCTAAAATCAGCAAATGCATTGTCACACAAACAAAAATGCCGTTACTCGCTGCTTAAGTTCTAACACCACGTAAGTCAAATATATCAAATTTACAACTTGACAAAATGACATCATTTTCCATAGATGTAATAGATATTATATACTAAAAAATAAAGTTTCATATTTAATAGATCCAATTTGAAGTGTACACAAATTATAAAATAGTTTTGTCATGGTATCTTATGTAGGTAAAATTATGTAGTATTTTCACTCTACTGTAAAGCTGTTGACACGTGTAAACAGTTAAACAAATATTCAAAACAGCCGAATGATGGCAGATAATAAAGGTCAAGAACATCACTGTTCACAGCCAATCGTACGTAGCGTGGCTGTGGGTCACAGAGGACGATCTCACTGACATCTTCATTCAAAGCGAAGCTGCGTGCGTAGCGAGCTTAGCGGTGTGCTCCTGTGGAGCGGCACCTTTATTCCTGCGAAAATAATCCCAGATAGTCACCGATAATAAAAAAAAAACAAAGACTATCAAACCATCTCCACACTCACCCGACTACCGTCTATTTAGCTAAACGTCCACAACTCCGCAGTAATGCACCAACACGCTCCGCTTTTTACGACTACCCTCACGGAAACACTAAAACGACCCTCTTTTATATCCACTAACATATTTACAGTTCTAAATCGGATCACTAAAACTAAATCCGACTTAGATTCAGAAAATTATTCGGAAAACAATCGTAGATGGCGTCCCCGCTATCTATTGCGGCAGGAAATTGGTGGTAAGCGCCAGGTGAACGTATTTTTTCGTACCTGATTTAAATATCTCTTTATTATCAAAGCCAAGGCTAGCATTTATTTACTTATTTATCCTCACACTGGAACGCCATACAGCAATTAAACCAATAGAGCAAACAATCACTTTATGTGCTGCTTTCCATTCATCCTGTGCGCGGTGGACATCGAACGAGTGACGATTGATCACGCACGCTCACGCAGCGTGCAAGTGCAGCATTCCCCCATAGCCCCCCATCACTCCTTCTATATTGCGCACATTCATTGCGAATTTTTAAATTCAATAATTTTTCAAAGTAAATACATTAAAATTGAAACAGAAAAAAAATTGCATTCAAATCGCTAAGTCTCGTTCGCTGTGAAAAACCAACAAATAGCTGCTGATATCAAACATTACAGTTCATTACAGCATGGCACTCCATTAAAGCATTCAATAATTTATCATTAAACGTTGTGTACGCGGACCATCAGATTTGTGGTTGTGACAAAGCAAATAAAGTTCTGATTCTGTTTCTGACAGCAATCTCATTAAAATCCTTTTAAAAAAATTTTACTAAAAAAGATTCACGCGAATGCGTAATAAAAGTGAGCCAGAACCAAATAAACGCTGTTTAGGAAAATATTCTACATCATATTTTAAACGTAATGAAAAGACCGCTTAAAAATATTTATTTTTCAACAAAATTTTCTTTTCGCTGTGCTCGTGCTCATATATATTTAGTGCTTACACTCAGCTAATAACCGCTCAGTACTATTTACGTAATGGAGCCCAGCTTTGGGCTTTTTGGTCTCTAAACCTATTTATGGCAGTAAATTTCCGACAGACGAAATAGTGCCGTCATTAGCAAGGCAAACTCATAAATCGGACGGACGTAATTACTAGTCGGATACTCGATGTTTGTTGAATATCCCTATCAAATATTCAGCTATGCACAAACGGTAAACACTTACTGCTTCCTTATTGTTGACGCTGACGCCGTATGAATTATTCATCAATATCACTCGTGAAGGTTTTTCTACTCAAACAGATACCTACTAGCTGTTATAATGCGTGCTTAGTAGTGACGTGCTCCGCTCGTGAGTAATGACTATCCGGCTCCCGAGGCGAGGAATCTGTCGGCGCTTGTTATGAATATAATAACTGAACGTGTGCAGATGTGAGAGATAGATTATGTGCGGGTATTAAAGAGTTTGTCTTGGAGTTGGAACTGCATTTAAGTTTGGCTCACGCTTTTATTCTCAGTAAGTGGAGTTCCCAACGGCATTCATTATTTGTGATTTGCATTTATTTTATAATTTACGAACCCTTCGGTGAACATCAAACTTTTTTTTCGAACACGTTCTAAATAAATCACTATCCTCAACAATGGGTGGAAACAAATATACCAGTGATGATGACGGACAAATCATCGCAGTCAAAATATGCTATACCTACTTTTAATATTCATGTCATGAGAACGTATCACAAACTATCTCATTAAACTCAACATTGGTAGACTTTATTCCTATCCATCCATTCAATTTCTGGTAAACGAAACACAACAAATTCGCCCTCTAATACGATCGCAGCGAATCGTTCGCGCTTTTTATCCAATAAACCAGATTACCAAACAACACATAGTACGAATATCCGATTAACTTAAGCCGGACAGTTTTCGGCGTACATTCGGTGGTTGCGCATCACGCGACTACGCGTACATATTTAAAATGACGTGAAGCTGGCGCGAAGTTTTGTTGAACAAATCCAGATGTATTGGGGGTGGCACTTTGTTCCGGGTATTCATGAGCAGAGTCTGGGTAAGCACGAGTGTTTCTTGTGTTGTGGATGTTATGGATGGTACTGTGCGATGTGTGAATGTGGACGCTGGCAATCAATCACTCGTCGCGCCGCTGTATTGCAATATACTATGAATAAGCAATGGTTGTGGTACTGAGTAAGGAGAAATTAGAACGTATATTACATATGTTTATATTTTCGTATAGATCACATTATTTTATTAAGTCTAGAAGTCAACAACATCAGTTAGAAAGCATATCTCGTATTTTCTCAAGCACCTATATTTTGAAAGTTCGTTCAATGGAGATATCAAATTGACTTTCAAACGTCTCCGGAGACTATACATCTGAATATATTATGTACGAAAATATTATGAAACTCTTAAGATGTTTATATATGTTGTTATCTATGTGTTGTTTGACAGTTTTATTGACGTTTTGCCTTCAGATGCGTGTTTATAAAGTTACTTAACTATGTGGGATCAACGTTACCTACGCATTCAAATGCTCCGTACTATCATGGTACACATACAGTGGATAAACCTCTGCAATTACTTGCGGATGCATGACTAACGACTTCTGGCTATCTGACTGACCTTAACAACGAAGCACCGTTGTCGTCGAGTTACAGGCACATTATGTCATGTTACATGACATATACCTGTAACTCGACGAAGCAAGGTACCTGACTCATGTACAGTCACGAGCATGTAAATACCCTACACTCACGCCAGATTCAAAAGCGATTTTCTCCTAAAGTATTAATAGAAATTGTATGCTTATACCAATATAATATGTTTAAAACCATACTATTATAAAATAGGTCTTTCCTCAAAGTTGCAATCGTTATTTGATAAGAAAATCGCTTTTAACTTTTGCGTAAGTGTAAGGTATTTCAGCGGGATTGTCCGAAAGGGTTACCGCTACCCCGGAACATAAAGGGCGAAGGAAGGAACATGGGTGGGTTTTAGTCAGTAAGAGCCTGACACTCCCTTCCACTCCATCCAGAGCGGGAGGGGTCATTTGATGATTTCCCAACAGAAAAAAAAAAAAAGTGTAAGGTATTTATGCTAATGAGTGTACCTTAGCTTAGTCACAGATAACTAGGGAGTACATATGCGAAGCTTAAGCTCACAAGCCGATCAATCTATGTCCCAACAGCCAGCCACGAATAACGAAGCATAATAAACAACCATAAAACACATTTATCATTTCACTTTCATAAGTAAACTTATCGCTTGTATGTGCCCAAAAAAAGGTAAAATGATAAAAACATTAATTTAAAAACCAGCACATACAATTTGGGCTAACAAACAAGGCATGTAAATACAAACGGGGTGAAGCCAATGAATTTCGATAACAGTTAAAGTACCGCTTACGTTAGGGCAGGGGGGCACCTGGGTTCCCCCCCGGTGGGTTCCCGCATTGTCGAGGCGGGGGGGCTCAGTAGCCGTGGCTTGGACAACCACGGTGAAGCTAAGAGGAACCCGAGGAGGGGCCGCTCGTCAGGGCTTTGCCTGTAAGCCGACGACGTAGCGGCCAAAAAGTAGGTTGCGGTGCCGCTTGGGCGACATCGCAACTGAGGCGGGCCGTGATGTGGTATGGGAGGCATCACGGCTGAGGGTTGGAGGCCGCGGCGGGGGAGGAGTGCCGGTATTGCGGTGCGCCGCTCTCCCTACCTTCCGCGGCCTTGACGGGGTCGCCACCGTCTGATGGCGGACGCGGTGGGGCCGCAGGGGAAGAGGAGTGTTGGTATTACGTTGGCCGCTCTCCCTATCCTCTGCGGCCGAAAATTGGCAGGCGGCGGGGCCAATGACCTGACCCGTCGCAGGGGGACCAAGGGTGCCCAGACACGGGGTCGTCTGGCGCCCATGTGCTGGTTTGGTCCCTGGGGTGGTCACGGCGTGCCATGTGTGCTGGTGCGCCGGTGATGGGGAGTAATCCCCAGAGGAGGGTCCGGTGACGGACGGCCGCGGCGGGTTCACGGATGAGTGCTAAGGCGTGCCCGTGTTCCCGCCGTAAGCGGCAGAGGAGGACACCGTGGAGTTTTAGTGGGTTAGAGTCCCACATAACTGCACTATCTCCCCGTGGTACTGCAGTATGCATGAGCATTTCTCCACGTTAAAAAAAAAAAAAAAAAAAAAGGGGGGCACCTGGGTGGTACCTAAGTGTTTGTTTAGTTACAATATAGCCAGCCACGGTATAATTGCCACAACAGTGTTTACAAGACTGCTTGACCTTGTTATCTGGTGGTTGAAGATATGTACTGTTCAGGTGGATTGTAGAATGGATGTAATTGTAAACTAACTTTTACTCCAGGCTTAGCTCGTGTGGAGCCCTGGTTTTACCAATTCGGAAACCATTGCGAGCGTGTACGCAACAACGTTTTAAAGTTTCATCGCAATCAGATCAGATCAGATAAGAGACAGAAAAATCAAGGAAACATTCATTTTTATTGACATAAATATACATAAATCGATGGATACGATAGAAGAGATGGCTGTTGTGTTAAGCGAATGCGATAGCGGAGGATCTACACTTCGCTATGCGCGTGGTCGCTTACCAAATCGCCTCACAAGCTAAATCACCACCCCGTTTACACAAGTCGATTAAAATCGCAGGTGACTAGTTTATTTTGCATCAAAATGTCGACCTTCATGCAGCGCGCGATCACCTGCGAGTATTTTCACGGTAGATTTTAGTCACCCGCCGCAGGCGACCTGTCGCCGCACGACACAATTCGAAATCTACTCTACTTTGGAACTTGCGATTTTAGTCACCCGCGGCCTAGCCGAATTGCCATTTAGACAACGTGCGGCTATAGTCACCTGTGGAATGTAATATATAGGTGTATAATATACCTATATTCATATTCATACATTTATTTATTTGCATTCCATAAAGTTGTAGAGGTGTTACAATGGCTTAAAGCTAAGGTACAATTATGGACCCTGTAGGGCACAGCAAAAACTGTAAAATTAATTCTTAAAATAAAAATAAATTGTGTAATATACCGTGTAATACTCGTAAATGTAAACAATAAGACAGACCGCGAAATTCCAGCTCTGTAGTAGGTCGTATGTTGATTGTTTAACAGACAATGTGATTCGCGATAATTACAGACAGACAGACAGACACACAGACAGACAGACAGACACAGACAGACAGACATTACAGATTAATGATCATTGCAACAATTAGCGTAGCTCCTCTAAATTATATTCGAAGAAACGTCGCGTTTACGTGAAATATGGCTAATATTTCGCGGGCAGCCTTAATATCAGAGGTCAGTTTTAGTAAATTTTCAGCATCCAACAGCTACCCAAAATTTTACTTACTTTAAAAAATATCAAGTTTTACGAATATATTTAAATCAATACTAATTTCGTTTTAGGGTGCCGTACCTCAAAAGGAAAAAAACGGAACCCTTATAGGATCACTTCGCTGTCAGTCCGTCCGTCTCTGTCTGTGAAGACCCTTTTACTCGCAAATAAATCAAAACCTATTGGGTACTTCCTGTTGACCTAGAATCATGTTTGGCAAGAACCAAGGTCTCACAGGACAAGTAAAGTAAAAAGTTCGAAAATCGTAAATTTGGGGTTTTATCACATATTTTTTTTTGCGATAACAATCTTATATCTTCGCTATCTTTTTTTTATTATGTCTTTTTGTTTTTATTATTGTATTACTCACATAGATTAAATAAATGACATCTTATCTCTAGTAAAATTTCCACACAATGTTTAACTGTTTTGAAATAAATGACTTATGACTTACATTTGCAATTGAAGAATTGACCGTAAAGTATGTCAATGTATGGGAGAGCATTTTTCAACTACAAAATTAAGTTTGTTCTTGTGATAAATTCATACCAACTACGGAACCCTTCCGCTCTTGGGCCGTTTTTTTTCATATAATCCCTGTGATATGATTACAGTGTACACGAGGTCGAGGTGTTTTTTATTCAATTACGGTTTTAATTGAATGTTATATAAGCCTGGCTAAAGCGGATTACACAGGTATAATCAAACTAAGACGAAATATATTAAAATTCTAATACTGGTAGGTACCTATTACGTAATATATTCAGGTTTTTAGGGTTTCGTATGTAAATTATAAATGGGATATTACTACAAACGCCACATTTGGTGAAGGAAAGTTTCGAATACTTATTAATGTAGATAGTTAGGTAAAAAAAAGTTAGGGAAGACCAAAACAACCATGGATGGATTGTGTGAAAGATAATATGGATAGAAAGGGGCAACTACTGAGATGACGACTAATAGAGATGTACATATGGTAGTTCAAGACATACTACGACGATCCCAAATAAATTGGGACAAGGGCAGGCGAAAGATGACCGCATTTGTAAAAGAATTGGTGATAGCCATAAGAAGGTGTCATTAGATGTGAGACAAAAAAGGAACTCTACTGCTGATCCTCCTGATCTAATACTGTAGTCACTTTGTAAAACATAATTAGTTGCAAAAGGGATGGCATATTCTCTGCTAGGTATGTGTAAATAATCTCTCTAAATTAACTGAAAATTAAATTTCGGCCTACAGGCTTAAGGGTAGGGTAATACCTAATTAGAAAATAATCTAATTAACCGAACCAAAGTTAACTGTTACCTAAGTAATTGAAAATTGCTTGAAAATAAGACTGGGTAAGTTAGACGTCGAATGAGTTTCGGAGTTGAGGTCTCGTGACCTTGGGGACTCACTTAAGCGTAACTAAAGTAATTAACATACACGTTAACTGATGTACTTTACATTTATGGTATTTAAATTAGTCAGGGCTTCCAGTTAGATTGAGGGACTTATACTTTTTTAGACTTAAGGCGAAAGCGTCGGGGTAGCCCGCGACATTAAAATTGACTTACGTTGTTTTTCCAATTTGGAAGTTATTAGGTTTTACGGTGATCTTAATATGATTCACGGCCGTAATAAATATTTATTTATAGAATTATAATCATAAAAATCATCAATACAACTCTCTAACTTCATATTATCCTATTGAATGACTATTTCATGAAATCATGACATTTAAAGCCAATTCTAACTTAATGAGTTGTATTGCTGATTCGAATGATTATAATTCTGTAAAACCATATTGGTTACGGTCGCGAATCATATTTTTATCACCATTCAACATGAACCTGAACCTGCAAGTTGCAAAAAAACGTAAGAAAATTTGAATTTCACGGGCTACTGGAAATGTTTCACTTTTTATGCGAGTCTATTATAACCACTTATAGTTATATAGTTTAAGAACTTAAAATAAACATTTTTTATGACCTGAACCCAACTTTGAAATTAGTATGAGAACTGGCAGATTTCACTGATCTCAAGTCAAAAATAATGTTGAAGTTCCGCTCTAAAATAGGGACAGACCTTACACTAATGGTATTTTATTACAGAAGTTTAGTTTAATGATCAATAAATGATTGGAACTACATGACTATTTTATAAACAATCCTACAAAGCAACGAGAATTCCCCTTCAATTTCCCACCACGTTCGCTATATCTCCCACAATGGGCGATTGTCTCTCGAACTCGAATCCGTAATGACGTCACTTTAAATGCAAACAGAGCTTCCCACTAATGAGCTTAGGGGACTAAAAATACCTAATTCTGAAGCAGAATGTGTCAATTTGTTGTCATAATGGTCAGTAGATGGGGTCAGAGGTTTCATGGCTGTGTTTGAGGTGTGTGAGGTGACTCTGGTTTGGTTATACTGTATGAGAAAGAAAGAATAAAGTTTATTTGGACACTGTTTGTGAAACACAAAATACAAATAACAAAATAAAAATTGAAAGTAATGTTTTAATGTATTATTTTGTTACATTATAAATATAGAATTGGAAATCGTATCGAGGGTAGGTATCGTTGGTTGAATGTGGGTTGAAGTTATAAGAAAAACATAAAACTGGACTATGTGGGGAATCCCAGCATAACGGTTAATATTACGTTACCTGAAAGTTGAGGAATGCTACCCGCAACACATAAAAACCTTGCGGGTAGCATTCTTCTACTTTTATTATTGCTCTCTAGATTCGGGAAACATGTACCCGAGGCTTTTTTAAATCATGACATTCTAAATACAGTAGTATATTTACTACCAGACAGCAGGAAGGAGGCGTACTCTACCTACTTGTCGCGGAAACTAGAGGAAGAAATATGTGGGAAGCAGCCTGGCGACCGCACACAGCACAATAATATCAAATTCAAATTCAAAATAACCTTTATTAACAAACTTATAACTATAATTATAATTTTATAACTATACAAGCTGTTGTTTTGCATCCTCGTTCAGGAGGCTGTTATGAAAGACATAAATAATCAAGTCAAATTACGATCCCTGGTAAATAATGAATACATAGTTGTTTTCTTAGTTACCTATTTAATTTTGACAGTATGTATTTCAGAATACACCACTTTCAAAGAACGCGCGTTATGGTATCGTATAAGCGGCCGCGTTTTTATGTGTGTGTAAAAAGGCAGTTACAGTGCGGTCTCAGATCGGCCGTGTTTTAAAATGCGTGTCTTCCACATGCTTTCCTAAAATTAGAAAAAGAATACCTACTTATTTTATTATTGATTCGTGTCGAAAATCAGTAGCATAGTTACCTCCTTGAATTTGACGAGGATGCAAAACGACACCTTGTATTTTACATTAAACAGCTATCTTCCACAGTTGTCGATCATGACGTCGCACCTGCTGTCGATCTCAGGTCATCCTTGAACCTTCACACTGGTCTTCCTCTTTTTCTCTTTCCCTCTCTCGGATACCATTCAGTGACATCTTTGGCCCATTTTTCTATTTTGCTTCTGACAATAACATCACTGGCAATAAAATGCAAACTCTATTTCAACGCTATTTCTATAAATAATATTGTGCACTTGGCACACGGGCGCACCGTGCGGGCATACATCCGTGACAAAATAAACGCAGCGCCCGTCTGTCGCAAATTTTTGCAGATTTTTATCGCTTGTTTATTCAATGGAACGATGAGCTTGCGCCAGTTTTAGCGATGAAATTATATTTTTAGTACCTATCCTGTCCCGTGTTTATTTATGATTTAATTTGCTTTGTATTGCTGTTTTATGTCATTTGGTGGTGTGTTAAACAAGCAAGTAGCCCACCTGATGGTGTTAGTTGTTAGCGTCGCGTATTAACATTACCAGAGGCATATGATGTACAGTTTTGATCCCCGCCTTTAAAAAGTGCTAAGGACCCTAAAGTTCCAGGATATTCGGCATCATTCATCATCATCATTCCCTCGCGCTTATTCCAATTTATTAGGGGTCAAAATAAAAAAATTGAAATAATATATTTTATTTCACAAAAACCTACATGGGCACTTATGAAACGACAGAAGCTGAACGCTGAAGATAATCGGCGCAGCATGTTTTCTTCTTCCATACTTCTCTATTGATCGTCATCTTAGTTATGGTCACCCCCATTCTAGCCATATTATCATCTTTGACACAGTCTGGCCTATTCTAAATAAAACTTAACATAACATCCTCGATACCTCATCAATTATACGGCGCGATTGGTAAAGTGTCGAGTAAGTTGCAGTCGCAAATCGAACGCTCGTAATCTCGTATGCAAACTTGTGCCGGATTACGACAACTTGAGACCTTGTTCGACAACTTTAATGTATGTACTTTAGTTTAACGCTTAAATATTCTGAATATTGTACTAGTTGGTAAACTTTTCGGATTGGAGGCTAGGTAGCGGGTATATGGTGACAGCGTATTGTGATGTGTTTGGAAACAAGCCTGCCAACTTCAACTCAGTTTAATGTCTCGGGTTTAGAGTATTTTAGGAGTACAAGGTCACAACTTTGACGAGTGATCGACCCTTCTAAATAATGCTTTTACAAATAACCAGGCAACTAAAGTTTATCCGGGTGGTGAACTTTAGTTAAGAGGGAGGCGCCAGGATAACCGCAATTTGCAGGTCAGTAATCTTATTGATTGTTATTTGAACTTAGAGAGTTATATGAACTTAGAGGGTTCTATTGATGATTTTAATGATTATAATTCTGTAAATACATACTTGTACGGTCGCGAATCATATTTTGTTCAACATACAACCTGACACTGACCTGCCAACAAAACATTTCAACTGCTGCGGCTGTGTGCTTATTAACCTATTACGGTCAGTAAGCTACAGCCTTGTAATAGACTGACGGGAGGATGGCGTAGGCTTTGTTATAGCACCTTTGGGTACGGCACCCTAAAAAGCTGGTAAAACTCTTTAATTAAAATACCCAACACGACTAACAATCAGAACTAACTCAAAGAAGTTAAATCAGCAAACTTCTCAATACAAAAGTATGTAACAACTACTACACAGGCGACTTTTATCCGCAGATCGCAATAGTTCAAAACTAAAGGATCAGACGCGATCTATCCTTTGATCCCTTTCTCTCGTACAGCGGCGGATTCCGAGGATACCTCCACCTGGAACTGTTACAACTGTATCTGTTGGACGAAGGTAAGTGAATGTGTTTGTTCTGCATGTATACCTACCTATGTAGGTTTAGCAACAGTAGAGAGAACTACTACCAATATACGGATTAAATTATATTATACAGGTCGTGAGGGACATCGACGCGCAAACTGTTGCCGTAAATTAAGTTTCTGATTCTAGACACGCCAGTGTAGATTACGAAGATTATAAAAAAAACTGCTGTTCCATTCATTGTGGCCGTGTATGTATTGGACTATTTTATGGAACAGCTGATTTCTAGGGTTCCATACTGCAATACGAATAACCACGTATTGCTATAGAATAGAATAGAATATAGCACTTCTATATATATAGCACCTCTGTTGTTTTTTTCACTTAAGTATTTTAGAGGTATAAGGAACAGGGTTCACTCATCCTCCATAGAAAAAGGAGGATCCTCCGACCAGACAGGTGTTGTGTCTGGCGGGCAATTGCCCAACGATTGATGTTGGGAAATTGTGTCTATGCTAATTCCGCGGTAAACTCTGCTTACGAGATGCAGGATTTGCGTGACGTCAGTATGACGCGTTGTTCGCATGTGGCGGAGTAAATACCGCTACAGTATTTTCTAAATTATGTAGTGTTAAATATTGTACGGTGGCATGGAACCCTTCGTGTGTGAGTCCGACTCGCACTTGGCCGTCCGTTTTCATCCGTGCCGTGTATAGAAGTAGTAGTTACATTTTTTACTTTGTTTGGAACTGAATGATACTTTTAAATTTTGCCAGTAATTAAACAATAAAAATGAGTAAAATGATGAACAGAAAATAATAACCTATAAGTACACATCATTGTAAAATTTTATTGCACGTTTTTTATTTTCCTATTTAGGTGCCTACCCAACGCTTTCGTTATTTATTTCAAAATATTAAAACCAAAAAAGAAATGTTCATTTAAAAGTTGAACTTTGTGAATCAGTCTATGTAATTTGATTTAAAAGATTGGAGTTTCTTGCCCGTTCTTCTCCATGGGAACCTATATAACCTCTACGCTTTGGAAACGGAGCTTTTGGAGAACTAGCTTCATTTTTCTGACTGACCGACCCCTTTTTTTTCCGGATGGGAAATCATCAAATGACCCCTCCCGCTCTGGGTGGAGCGGAAGGGAGTGTCAGACTCTTACTGACTAAAACCCACCCATGTTCCTTTCTTTGCCCTTTATGTTCCGGAGTAGCGGTAACCCTTTCGGACAATCCCGCTGACCCGGCAGGCTTCGGCCCTAAGGGGCCCCTCGAATCATGCTGACAACTCTTTGAGGCGCGCGTGGAACACTTACGCGCCGTCCGGCGCGGGCCTGGTCCTGATCGGGCGGTGAGCTACGGGACGGGAGACTCTCTCCCTCATCCGTCCCGCCACCTCCTTCGCTAGCATGACTGCTTCGCAGGAGGAGGCGACTGCCTCCCACTCCCTCTCGCCCCGGACCATGGCTTGCACCAGGGCCGGGCGCGAGAGGCCGCCGCCGCTGCCGATCGCCTCTACGAGGACACGGCGGTGCTCCGCCCAAGCGGGGCAGACCTCCACCGTGTGCTCCACCGTGTCCTCTGGGCGATCCTGGCAATGGTGACACCCGGGCGTTTCCTCCCGCCTAATGATGTGCAGGAACCTCCCGAAACTTCCGTGTCCGGTGAGGACCTGCGTCAGGCGGTAGGTGAGGGCGCCGCGACGCCTCCGACCCCTTGACAATTCAAACGTGCCTGTAATTGGTATAATTGAAAAAAATCCTTTGAGTTTGAGTTTGTAATTAGTTGTCATTTTACTGGCTTCTGAAAAGACTATGGCCACCTTCGGCTGAATTTTTAATACAGGTGAAAAAAAAAACAAAATACAGGTGCCATTTTTTCCTCTGCATATAAAAACATAAATAAATAAAAATAAGCATTTCATTTAAGACCTTTTCACAATATGAAAAGCTCAAACTGATGAATGGTGTAGGTTGGGGAGTGGTGTGGCCTTGAGGCAAGTTTAAATGGGCCGCCGTAATTAAGAGCGGCCTGGCGCGGATCAAATTACGACAGCACAGTATTTAACGAGCTTTTAAAATACAACACTGAGCACTGCCGGCCGGTGTGCAGACGATGGCAGGTTGTGCTGGAGTTTAGAGCTTTAATGGCGTTGAAGAAGGGGGTTTAAATCTTCTTGGGTTGATTATGGTATAAAGCAAACCAGAATGTCAAGTGCACTATTTTAAGAAAGTACAGTCTGTTCCAAAAAGTGTAAACAAACATTGTTCAGGGTATTTTTTTTACGATAGTAATACACTCATCTATTATTTATAAATTATTTAAAAGGTTTCAACTTTATTATCACCAGTTTTTCAGAACAATTATTATTTGCATCAAATTATTGAATAGTGATTGAGAAATAATCGACTAAAATTAAAATTATAAAATTAACCTCAATACCAATATTGTCAAATATATAAAAAAACATCTTTAAAGTGATTTAAAATTAAAATTTTGGGTGTAAGTATTCAAATATTCAAATCAAAGCACTCAATTTGTATGTGGCACTACAAATTGGCATCCACGTTTTCTGACCCATTTGTTTACCTCCTATTTTTGCTCCGAGATTACTCATCACGATTGGTAGAGTCTGCAGGACTCGCTACAAAGTGTGTCCGCGACACTCGCTCAGAGACAAATTTAAGGAGATTAACGTTATGACTGTGCCTTCTCAGTATATTTATGAATATGCTCATCACAATATAAAATTGTTTAAAAAATACAGTGATATCCATGATATAAGTATTAGGAACAAACACAAATTTGTTGTACCCACAACAAGGCTCAAGAAAATAGGTGGCTCGTCCGTTCAGATGCCAATGTATACGCTTTTATAATTAACTCCCAAGCCCCGTTCAAGATCTAAGCCTTAATAAATTCAAATCATTCATTAAACGTAAGTTGTGTCAGAAAGCATTTTATACCGTTAAGGATTATATCGGGACAAAAAGGCTTGGGATTCAGCTGCTGCCAATTTTTACACATTGAATGAGTTGAGTTGAGCTGCACGATTTCAGACAAATGCGTGCACTGACTGGACAGGTCCTCTCAATCTGTGAGGTTCTTTCCTCAAAAGACCATCTCAGACATCGATCTACATGGTCTTCATATGATCTGACCAAGATTATGTCTGGCCTTTAAAAGAGACTCAAACTATTCAGATAGGAAACGCCGCCCGCATCTAGTTTTAAAATATTTGTACAAACCTACTTAAAGAATAAAATATTTTATCATTTATTGACCATAGAAATGTACTTCAGTGTGTAATAGGTGAAATCTGTTTATTGGCGAAACAATCTAAATGAAAACAAATAAGTATTATAATTTAAAACTATTATATTTTTTAAAGAATAGGAGTGTAGCTGCAGCGCTACCTGAGTTTCATTAATGACTTAAAATCCACTAGTTCGTTATACAACTCATAACGTATTAAAATGTACACAAACATTCTATGATACATTAACTTTAAAGCACCGTTTTGGATTGTATTAATTTATTTCGATGCCGCGCAACTTTCACTCCATTACACCCACGATACATAGAACAAAGTTTTGTATTACAATACCAAACTACGCCTGGCCTGCAAAACTAAGTATCACACTTTTAAAATTGGAATAACTTTTTAAGTCCATAAGATATACTTTCGAAATAAAAAGGACTCGAAAAAGAGTTTAATTTTGTATGTAAAAACTTCATAGTCAAGAACCTTATTTTAAGAAATGGCTGAAAAAAGTTTTAAAAACATAAATAATCCTTTTCGAATTACAATTTCACCATTAATTTTTTTTTGTTTCTGTTTCAGTTTTCAATTTTTTTCTTGATCGATGAGTCTTGTTAAAAAGCTAAGTTATACAACAGCACATAAATTGTATTTATCGTGCCTCTTTCACTTGAAGAATGTGCTAGGATCATGACTTTTCTGGAACTAGGCATCAGTATGCGTCGTACTGCAAGAATGGTGGGTGTGACGTTACGAACGATCCATAAGATGAAGCGAAAATACGAAGAGACTGAAAACCATCTGAGGAGACCTTGTAATGGCAGACCCAGGTGTACTAGTGCCCGAGAAGACCGTTATATTGTCTCCACTGTGTTGAGAAATTGCCACCTTAATGCAGTTGAAGTCCAGCAACAGCTTCTTCAGACCCGAAGGGACTACCTTTGTGACAGCACAGTGAGAAGAAGATAACCCCGAAGACGAGCGAGTGGCCCCAAACCCAAGTGAGAGCATCGAGTAGCGAGACTGCGATACGCCCGTGAACACATACAGTGGGATGAAGAAGAGTGGTCAAGAATTTTGTTCACAGATGAGTCTCGATTCTCACTTTACACTTCTGATGGAAGGCGAAATGTCTACAGGCGGCCTGGTGAGCGATACCTTCAAGACTACTTCTCAGAAATAGTCCAGTACGGTGGAGGCAGTGTATATGTATGGGCTGGCATACCTTCAGAAGGTCGCACAGAGCTAGTGGTCATAGAAAATGGCACTCTGACTAGGGAAATGTATGCCCAAGAGATTCTCAACGAGTATGCAGGGCCGTAATTAGCAAATATGGGTGATGGATCAATGCTGATGCATGATAATGCCCGGCCACACACGGCTCAAATCGTGCAAGAGTATATTCAGGAGGTTGGTATCAGCGTGATGGCTTGGCCATCACGAAGTCCTGATCTCAACCCGATTGAGCACGCCTGGGATGAGCTAGGGAGGCTAGTTAGAAGCCGCAGACCACCACCTACCACCCTCAGGGCACTCAAACAGGCCCTGATTGAAAAATGGGAGAATATTCCCCAACATCGACTCCGAAACCTTGTGTTTAGTATGCCAAACCGGCTCGAAGCTGTAGTCAGACCCCAAGGAGGCAATACCAGTTATTAAAAATTAAATAACATGTAAAACATACTTATACTTATACTTCTTATACATACTGTTAATTGAGTTTTTTGACACTAAGCTAAAAATGGCTATTTTTATTGTTTTATCTTTTTTTAAATTAAAAATGTTACTAATGTATAGTTTACTAGTTTCAAAGGGAGCTGGTAAAATTTGCTATAAAACGTTTTGCTATAATAGTTTAGAAAAAATTGAAATTTTAAGTGTAGTACTTAGTTTTGCAGGCCAGTGTAGTACATATTTTTGGAAGTTAAACAGGTGCAGCTAGTGGCGCTGATTCCCTTGTTCACAAACTAAACAAAATTTATGTTCAGTGCGTCTTTTTCTTTCTACTTCATTAAGAAAAGGAGAGAACATAAATATTAGTTTACTCCTGTCAAATTAAGACCCAAGTGGCAAAATGTGGCCCTGTAATTATCCTAGGAGCACGTATTTTTTAATCCTATAGAAATCCTGTAAACGTTTATAGAGCCGTATTTGGGCGCAGTTTATAGGACTATTACGCACTATAGTCGCTTTTTTATAATCCGGTAAAGTGCTATTTGATTTTATAATTACCTTATTAAGTGCTTTAACAACATATAGTTGTCCTATAAAAATCAGGTAAATGCATCTAAAAAGCGATTGGTCCTCTTAGGATCTGGCGCGTGCCGCTACTAGAGTAATTGATCCTACAGTGATTAGCGTAATACCCTTAGTAGATTCATTCATCTTTTTCATTCGTTCTTTTTTCGTTAATTCATTGTACTGTGCTGGTGAGTGACATTGAATACTTTTTTATTTTCCAAAGGTAACTAAAGTCACATTATAATAAAGTAACTTTTACCGTGTAACTGTTTTGTAAAGAGTGCCTACTCAACTTGCGAAAATAATTTTATTGATGAAGTGTTAGATGATAACAAACATAATATATCTTCATGCGCCTTCAAAATTTAACATTTTCATTATTTGTTAATTCAGTAATAAATTAATAAGTACCTATCCGACATAGGGTCGAAACACGTGCCATGACATTGCATTTATCAGAACCTCTATATGACTTTTTAATCAAAGTTAAGACGCTTACATGACATACCTAAGCCACCATATTTAAGTTTTAGGGTTCTGTGGGTAATGTGAGTTAAACCATATGGTAATGTGCTAATCTTGTAAGTTGTTGCAAATATTTATACTTACATCAAACATCGCCACAGGTCACCGGTACTAACCTAATTATGAATTATCTTAAAATTTCGCTATGTTATGATGTGTAGGTAATGTTGTTATAACGTAATTTTGCACCCCTAGACAAGTGTCCAAACAAAATCAATTTCATTGCCTTTTTTTCCTAAATACGTAATTATAAAGTTCTTAAACATTTTCAGCAAGTTGCATTTTAGTCTGGACTGGAAATGGTTGTAATAATGAATGTCGATATTTTTTTAACTAAAAAGGATTTCCATAAGCTGAAGTATGCCAAATGGCCCTAGAAAATTACACACTTTTTGAAAATCGCAGAAAGTTCATTTAAAGCTGAATGTGATATATTATTCCTAATAGCCCACTGTTTTATATCCATCTGTAATTCATAATTTTTATCAAATTCAGTATGATCACCATTATTAAATTCACTATTAATGCTTCCGCTATCATTTTCCGTATGTTCTTGATCATTACAACTCTCTGTTAAATTATCCTCCCAGTTGTCTAAGTCTATTAAATGGAAATATCCATTTTACCGTGTACGGAACCATCTCAAACTTCACCAACTTCACCAGGCTCTTTTTTATTTAAGAACTTTTCTTTTGATCCGCTTGACCCGAACTCCGATACCGACTTCATTTCAAAGTACTTTTTCGAAATTCTTCTTCGATAACCGCCACTACGCTTAAATCGTCTCTATTTATTTAAATCCATATTTATATTGTTCCAGCTTTCTCTAACAAATCACAAGATGGCCAATTACTCTAATAATAGCAAATGTAGAACACATTTAAGTAGAATCTTACTTATAACACTCAGAGGCTATGCTAGCTTGGTGCTAAAAATCCGCTAAGGGTCACGGCTAAGATAAATTTGTTCTATAATATCTTTACCTCTAGCAGCTATCTGTGGCATTTACCTATAGGAAGTGCATGTCTTATAGAAGAATGAAACAAGACGTTAACAAGATAAAACGATCTTACTAAATGCGATTATCGGATCAAAAGTCACACTTTGCTAATTAGGTTATAACTTGCACTTATAAGACTGAACCTGACTGACCGCTCTAGTAAAAGTCGTGTAAAATAATCCTATTAACATTTATAAAACTAAATGATAGGGTCGAAAGTACTTGCAGTGCAAATCATCTTAGAAGATGCTTTGGCAGGATCAGTGGCCTGAGTTAATGCGTCTACTAGATTTCTATAAGATGTGTAATCTTATAAGTCAATTGCTATATGAGAATTTTGCTACTTGGGGATACTTCAAGTTTAGACGTGATTAAAAACATGGCTACTAAAAATACGTCAATTTACGTGAGGCGCTGACTAATTTGACAGGACTAAACTAATATTTATCTTTTGTCCTTTTCATAATGAAATAGAAAGAAAAAGATGCACTGACCTTAAATTTAGTTTAGTTTGTGAACAAGGGAATCGGCGCCAGTGTCTTTTTTAATACTTATTAAAGAAGGTAAGCAACCATAAAACTGCAATCGCCGAGCTACCTTAAGTAAGCGTGCTGGTGATCAATGCTCGTGCCCTCTCCATGTGAGAAGAAGCCTTTGCCCTACAGTGGGACAATATTAGACTGGTCGAAATAAGCATATATTTTTGTCAATGAATATACTTACTTACCTTTCACAGAATGACAAACGAGATCAAAAAGCTCATTCATTTTGCGCTCGGCACTCGAATTATTCGTTATTTATCACAAACCACTTTATCAACAGTCAGTTTAAAAAGTAATAACAGCAGCGACGTGTGACAGTTAAATTAAAAAAAACTCACAACTTTGTCAGTTCCGTTACACGACGCGCCGCGATTAAGCTGCCAGCCGCACTATGCAAATTATGTATTTTAAACGCGCAGCGTACTGTTTATTTATTAAAAATGGCCTGCGTTTATTTGCATAAAGAATTTTATTTGCAATTGTACTTATAATTTGTGGTTTTGAAAACAAGTTTGGGGGATTTATTTCGCTTTGACAGGCCGGTTGTGTAACATACATACGATAACAATGGAGCCAAATAGCTATTTTTGTTGGCTTGCATTATTAAAGAGCCCATTGAATTTGTTCACAAATGGTAATTAAATTAAGCTTTTTTAACAATGCTCACTAAAAGGTAAATTTAATTTGTATTTTTTCAGTAAATTCTACTCTAAAGTAATGTAGGTTCCTGAATTGAGAACTTGACGTTCAAACCTTGTCAATGTCTTGTAATAAAGATGATTCCTTTAGTGTAGCAAAATTCAAACTTTCTCACCTCACTCTCTATGTGTTTTATTAAGAAATGAACTTCGCAGGCTGCATTGAAGGAATCACCTTAAGTAATGCTACAGTACAGACTTCAGTAGAGACAAGGAGGTCTACTCCGAAGTGACACATTCGAATGATCGGATCGAACCGACACATGGCCGAACCGAATATTGTTGCCCTACTACGAAAAAAGTTCGGATCGGCTCAGTCGGGTCGGAACCATAGTCAATATTCGGAAGAGTGTAGGACCGAACGAAATGTAGTGCCAGAGGTGAACGTTTTATCGATATGTTTTTATTAGTCATTATTATTTATGTCGATATAATTAAACTATTGAATTACTGAGTAAAATTATTTTTTATAGTAAGAAAATAGAACTTTGCTTTTATTTCAATATTTATACCTAGGAACATTGTACTATTTCTCGAAAAAACAATATATTTGTAGCTGGCATACAGTTGTCAGTGCCGATTGTCAACAAAAAAAAGAAAAAACGATAAATGTCAAAGGATGACAAGTAAACAAAAAATTGGATAGATTAAGATTTTTATTATTGCAAAATTGAGAAAAATAAACTGAAAAAAAGTATAAACTCAAACGAAATCTCGTCTGTCGCTATCGTTATAACAATAACCGTATTTCGTTTATCATCAAGTGCGGACTGAAGTGTAGTGTTAAAGTGAAGTTATGAGATGTATACAAAATACAAGCTAAATGTACTATAAACTACATAATATTATTCACTTTACGCGTGATAAAGTGCCCCTTGGGTTTATCGTTTTCTCGTGTTCGTGTTTTGGAAGCTTGGAAATGAAAGTTATGACCAAACATTCTGCAAGAAGAAGTTACCATGTCCAGACCGACAGCGGCACAAATTGATGCTCTCCTTAATTTCCTTGTAGAGCAATTCACTTTACGCGTGCTAAAGTGCCCCCTGGGGTTTATCGTTTTCTCATGTTCGTGTTTTGGAAGCTTGGAAATGAAAGTTATGAACAAACATTCTGCAAGAAGAAGTCACCATGTCCAGACCGACAGCGGCACAAATGGATGCTCTCCTTAATTTCATTGTAGAGCATCGAGATTTGGCTCATGGAAACTTGAGGAGCATCGACGGTTGTGTGCAAAGTCGTCGACTGTGGGAAGATGTTTGCACGACGCTGAATGCTGTGGGCGGGTGCACTAAAACTACGAAACAGTGGCGAAAAGTAAGGTTTCATTGATATATTAAGTGTTTACGTACATTTAGACGAATATCATACTTTCTAAATATATATATATATATATATATATATATATATATATATATACTACCCGCAAGAGTTAACTTGAGACTTTGCTCAGATGACGGGTTGAACAATATTTTATTATGAGAGAGTGTGTATGTAATTACATTTTTATTTTTTTTTAGGTGTGGACAGATAGAAAGCATCTGACAAAGAAGGCAGCAGCAGCTGGACGGCTGTCTGCGTCTACCACAGGAGGTGGACCATCAACGGCTCCTGCCCTCTCCCAATGGGAACTTAAAATTATTTCCATAACGGGAGATGGATTTGGTGAACTGTAGACCTCAGCAAGATCACAAGGCGTTGTTGAACATGTATGTATTATTTTTTCTATCAATTAAAAGTAATATATTAAATCTTTCAATACAAATCACCTGTGACAATTTATAATAAAAGCTATATTTCCAGCCATCTCAAGAGACAAATACTGCTGCTGCCTCTACAGATACGCCAGCCAACCCAGAAAGGGACCTTAATTTACTAAGTGGTATGTGTGCAACTGAAAATATTCCAATTTCATTTTAATACACAGTGTATATATTATATACCTACTTAATATATTATAAGTATACTTATTCTTTGCACATCTTTTGCCAATAGAAACACAGACACAGCAAGAACCAAGCCAGCAAACTTTAGCCATACCAGTGAGCAATGCCTCAACAACACGTAGCCAACTTACTTGTAAACGAAATTGTTTAGTTTTAATGTTTTTTATTTTTTTTTGCATTTTGATTTTACATTAACGCACTCCTTTTCAGGGGTAGGCAGATACTAAAGAACGCCACCTGCTACGTTTCGTACATACTCCTTTTCCGTCGTCTACGTTCATACACTGAAACTTTATTGTTCTGTCTTTTTACAGCCACACGACAGCGCAGAGAATCTTGGCGGCATCCGGCGGCGCTTCGGTCTGAAAGCTCTGTGCGGGACAGACTTTTCAGATCGGAAGAACGTCACTTGGTCCTTGAAGAACAGAGGAACGTGGAACTAGCTGGCATACGGATGGCTATTTTTGAGTTGTGCGGGCTTGTAGAACAGATCAAAGAACTTTTACAATCCCGAGCATTCTCGAGATTGTAAAAGTTCTTTGTGTATATAATATAAATAATAAAGATGTAAATATTGATTTAAAAAATATATTTTATTAATGATTTTCTAATATTTGAATTAATCTTTCCCTCTGCATTTGTCCCCTCCTGAAAGCCTCTGTGGCAGATGTAGCAGGCTGGTATATGACCTGCCAGGAATTCTCCGAATCAAACTCGTCTTGGGTTAACTCTGGAGCACTCACTCCGGCCCTTATGCACATGTTGTGCAAAACACAGCAGGCCAAAATTATTCTGCCTGCTCGTTCTGGATCGTAGTGCAGCTCCCTTGCTGCCAAGAGACACCTCCACCGACCCTTGAGTAGCCCAAATGTGCGTTCAATGGTGGAGCGGGCACGCTTGTGTAATAAGTATCTGAAATATAAGAATGATTAATGTTTATTATGTTGCTAATAATTTGATAGTTATTATAGTACAAAAAACTACTGTCTACGTTTTATGTATCAAATCACCTTTGTAGTAGGCTCAACTGCACGGCTATTATGCTTCCGGGGTAACAGGGGCACTATGTCCTGGCAGAGTTCTTCAAAAAGGGATCGACTTGAGTAGCCCAAATGTGCGTTCAATGGTGGAGCGGGCACGCTTGTGTAATAAGTATCTGAAATATAAGAATGATTAATGTTTATTATGTTGCTAATAATTTGATAGTTATTATAGTACAAAAAACTACTGTCTACGTTTTATAATAATAATAATAATAATAATAATCACTTTATTTCAGACAACTAAGGTCCATAGATAAAATACACAAAATAATCTTATACGATAATAAACTAATACATACAAAAAAGAAACCTTATTCTACAAATTTATTAACTACGTTGGGTCGGCGACGTATTGCGCTGAGTCGAGGTGTCATGTAGCCTTCCGCGAAAACGACGATATACGACACCCATCGGCCAAAATTTCTCCTTCATGAAAGTCTCCAGGTGGCTAGTCGGAACCCGCACCACAAAAGACTTGAAGTTAATCTTGTGGCGCGACTCCAACTTCTCGACTCTCAAGGAGAACTTCGTCTTCTTCCTTATATACTCCACGACCAAAAAAAACAAAAAACCAAAAAAACAAAAAACCACCTGTATCAAATCACCTTTGTAGTAGGCTCAACTGCACGGCTATTATGCTTCCGGGGTAACAGGGGCACTATGTCCTGGCAGAGTTCTTCAAAAAGGGATCGACTGAGTCTGTAGTTGCTTATAAACTCAAGGTCGGGCACTAAATTGCTATCGAAGGATTCGCGAAGTCGTCTACGATTCCTCCTCCGCTCCAAACGCTCTTCTCGCAGAGCCTCTTCCACCAAAAACATACGTGCTGCCATTTCGCTACAATTTCAAGTATGACACATTCACTTTAACACTTTAGACAAACATAAGACTCAATAAAATTGTAATAATTAATTAAACTCGATACTTACGATGCTCAAACGATAGCTATTTTGTTATCGTGTATTTTGACATTAATTTGACGTTGTAACTCTTGTCAAAATCAAATTATCGGTAGGTCTTTTTTCGTTCAGAGTAGGGTTTACGATACAACAAATGTCAAAACGAAGTTCGGTCGGATCGGTACCGACCGAACCAAATATAGTAACTTCGTAGTAGGAAATGGCCGAACGTTCGGCCGATACGATAAATTTACCACTTCGGAGTAGACCCCAAGGTCTCAACTTCAAATTCTCAATTGAGAAACCGGGTGTAGGTGTCTTAACTGACGCCGAGGTTCACTTAACACCGACAGGTATTTTGAAAGAATCTCCGTATTACATAATCAGCCTATAATGTTCCCACTGCTGGGACACAGGCCTATTCTCTGTGAGAGGGAGTGGGCCGTAATCCACCACGCGGGCCCAGTGCGGGTTAGGTTAGGTTAGGTTAGCGGGTTAGTAGATGTGTCATGTCTCTGAATTTTTAGTTCTAGATTTCCTCACGATGTTTTCTTCACCGTTTTGAGAGCAGTGGTGATGAAATAATTTACACAACGCCTCTATATCGTATTAGGTGCCCTATAAATGTAAGGGGCTCAAAGTTAACTGAAATAAACAAGTACCTTTTTCACAACGGTTCATATTTGCAGTAGGTACCTATAGTAGTCACATAAAACTAGCGAGGAGCACTTTGCACATTGTTATTATAGCTGTTCCATATTTTTCTTTCATTTGAAATTCAATTTGCAAAGGAACTTTTCTATTTTAGGAGAAGAAAGTAGAAATAATGTTACTTTTACTCGACACGACATCGGCGGACCGACGACAGTCTGGCAAAATGATTGCTAAGCAACTTAAATTGTCCTTAAATTCAAATCACAACTGTGTGTGTGTATTTTTTTGACAGTTGTATTGAAAGGCAAACAGGCAGTGTGTCAATCTGCTAAATAATGATTTCCCTGATTGTGCAATTTCAGCAACTAATGAGATAATAAAATATGTACGTATTTTGTCCGGCGGATTGTACTTCAACGATGCATTCTGCACAATACTTTCAACGTTATCTCAGGGCACCGCTGGTTATTTTAACGAAACATTGAGCGCGTGCGATCCTAGCAATAAATCAATCATGGCCGCGATAAGCGAGCGTTGCAACGACTGCCATATTCCTCTGCTATTTATTATTTGAGTAATGCGACCTCAATTGTACGGACACTTCGTTTGCCTTCCGTTCCCAACTGATTATTTTATGTGAGGCTTGTTTTTTTGGCTTCCGTCGAAGTTTAAATGAGTTCGTGCGGGTGCGAAATGAATGAATTCTCTTTGTGATTCTTTGGGATAGATTTGTTTCTGCTGTGGTTGGCGTTGTTTTAATTAAAGTATTCTTGTTGAGTTCAGTGAGCAGATTAACACCCGGTTTCTGAATTGAGAACTTGTCAAACTCGACTTTAGCATTATTTAAGGTGTTTGCTGCAGAGACATTTTGAATAATAAGTCCGAAGTATTGAGAAATCGGAATTAATCATCGTGTTTAGTTACTATTAGTTTCTGAAATATCTCAGAACATATCCAATTTACTTATTCATTGACCTGGAAACTACATATTAAAAAGCCTCGTGATTAAGTCAACGAAAAATACCTACATAAACATATGAAGCTCATAAATAATGATATGATAATTTTTAATGAGGTAGCCTACTTCATTTTATGCTTAAATATTTATATTCGAAACTGCTCACGCAAAAGAAAATCAGCCTTAATTTATTTCCTTATTATAATAATAACATGCACCGATGTCAACACGCAATATCCACTGCAGTGCAAATAGTAGCTGAAAATGTATTAAACAAAAGTTGGAGCATGTTGCAACGGAGCAAATACTAGGAACACAGAGAACGCTCGGAGCACACGTGGCAAGCCAAGCTCGGCATGCAAACACGTCTGTTTAGACTAGCAAATTATATCCGCATAGTTTTGGTCTAACATTTAATAAAGAGCATCAACGTTTGAGGGTTGTGGTCTAATTGCCCCTCAGATTGCAACCCATATTTCATATTTCAAGCTACTCAAATTCTTTTTACAGAAAGCCAAAAGAGTAATTTCGAGTAAAGCTAAACATGTTAGTTTGGTTATTACCTGCCGAAGCGATAATCTGGCGCAGTGCCAACTGAAGTGAGCCTCGCACCGCAGCGAAAACAAGGCTTAGATTAGATATATCGAAGCCAGAATATTTTGGAAAAGGCGGTGGAAACATTCGTATTAAAAGTGATTCAGAGAAAGAAGGAACTGTTTGGATGATCTACCAATTCTATGATTCATCTGTGTTTCATCTACACATCGGACCGAAATTTTGGTGGCCATTATTCAACATAGAGTTAACACAGCCGATTTAAATTAATCCTTTAAAGCAGTAACAATCCAACATGTCACCCAAACACTAAATCTCGTGCCAACTAAACACGTATTATCCAATGGCCGTTAATTCCCATTTATCAGCGACTTGGCAGACGCGCCAAGCCATTAGCGATGTGAAAATTTTCCAGTACAAGGCAGCGTTTAGTCGGTCCTATCCAATCAGTGCACCGAATCGTTCAGCATATGAAGACTGCGGTATGTAGGTCAGGGCAGCGGGTTCGAGGCAGGCTAATGCAACGCAATCCCCCTGGCTTTGCACTGCGCCACAATTGTGGGGGATGGTTTTAAGAGAGAGGGAGACAGGACTTTAAATTGTTGAAAAAAAAAAAAAAAACTCGTCAAGATACGACGAGTGGATGAGAAATCTTTCCGCAATACGGGTAGTGATCGATCCTGCGAATATACTTAAACACGAAATGCGGTGTTTCGATCAAAGTTACGGGCGTTTCCTGCTCGGTATCTCTTACGGACCTACAATTACTTCGGGGCCCGAACTGAGAATGAATTAAATAATTATAGTATTTCTGATGTGTGGCTCCTTAATAAATTGGAATTATAATGCCATTTGGTGTTATTTAAAACCTATATTCTCTGAAATTGAAGAAGTAATCCAGTTTAATATGCTACTACTACTAGCAGTTTAAATGCAAGCTAACAATAAGCCAAAAACAACGATGTTCTAAAAGCAGAATTAACTCATTGCTACCTGTGAATATAATAAACCATTTAACAGTAAAACAACGGAATTTGATTAAACTGCTCGTTACACTATTATTATAACAACAAGTCCAGATCTCGAAATCGAAACAAACCAAAAGGTCGATCCACTGACATCGCACGAAGTCAAACGCGAGCGAGGATTTAATTAGGGCTTCAAACTATGGCCAACTCATAACAGTGGGATCTCCCGGATCGAAGTATTTAACTTCGCCATTAATTCTGTTTGTAATCCCTTATGATATTAGATATTAGTGGTGGCTGGCTACGTTAGCGGGAAATCTTTCGTGTTTATTTAATGTGGCGAGGTTGATGTGTGGTGGTTACGAGAAGGTTCGTCGTGTTTTTGTGTGTGGTTTAGTGTTATTGTTGCTAAGAGATTTATGGCACCCATCAGACTTAAGAAATTGTTTAGAATTAACGGCGAAAGAGAGACGGCCGCGACTTATAAGTTGTAGATCGTGGGTTCGAACTTATATATTTTCATCAGCTCTGTTCTCAAAACGGTAAAGGAAACCATCGTGAGGAAACCGGCATGTTCTAGACCCAAAAATCCGAAGACATGTGACATCTACCAACCCAAACTGGGCCCGCGTGGTAGGTTACAGCCCACTCCCTCTCGAAGAGTGGAAGCCTGTGTCCCAGCAGTGGGAACATTATAGGCCGATTATGCTAGAATTAACAGCTTGGGACAGACTTAACGTAAGACAGTTGGAATTGCTCCTACGGATGTAGCTCGTGGCACTCTGCAGGCAAGATGTTGAGCACTACGCCTGTTAGGTATGTATGTGTCTGGGAAAATTGATCTTACATAATTATGTTACGCTTTCAATGATTTCCGCGATTTGAGTAGAAATAAGTACCTTCGAACATTAATAACGTTGACGCACAACATGTGGTGTTGTGTCACCACATCCACGTTTAATAATCATGTAGGTAATCACATAAAATGAGAAAAGATTCGATTCGATTCTTATGAGAATAAATTCTTTAAACCTAAAAAATAGCAATTTACTAAAATCCGCGTTATACACCAATCAATACAAAAAGCACGTTCATCCGCTAAACACATCAACACGAATGGTTATCAACCGCATAACACAGTCCAGTCTAATGCGTTATGATCCGTGGCGTACATGGCGCGACATGTAGGCTTAGTGCTCTACACAAGGATGTTAACTTTAAGATGAGCCGCCTTGCATGCTCGACATGGCGATACACACGACACAAACAGTCGAACAAGCTATTTTGGTTTACAGTCAAAAATGTCCGGAGATTCGGTCATGGGATACTATGCAAAAAGTATGACATGTGCTAACCCAGGCGTTAAGGTTTGAAACGGAAACAAACCAAGTTACTTCGCAATTATAATATTGATATGGAAGTACGGATAGATTAAGAGAGCGATGTAAAAGAATTGACTACGCAGTATACGCTCAACAGTGATTAAAAAGTGTTGCAAGTTAGCTGGCTGAATATAAAATAACTTGGTCGAATGTACACACGGCTACACATCAAGTTCGACACCCTATATATGCATAGCTACGCTACCAGCAATACAGAGAATTGTAGGAAAGGGACTGCGTATCGTGGCATCGGCCAATCACAGCACTTGCTGCGTTGCGCCTACGCACACAGATACACTTTTTTTGTGATGTTTTGTGAAAACACTCGTATTGAATTCAGTGTTCTATGCCAGTCAGTTTCGAAACGTCGCCCAGGATTCACGACTATTAAGTTACGTTAAGTTAGGCAAACTAATTAGATTAATTGTTTATTGTTTCCAAATTTTTGTTTTCTTATCTATGTTGATTTCTGTTACTCATTTAGGAGTTTAAATTTTAAACTATTGTTAACTATTTTAATTAATAATTGTTTTATTTGTTATTATTTTGGCTCCCGAAGTAACTCGAAGCTGTTAAATTTGATAGTAGTCTGTTATCTAAGAATAATATTTTATTGTTTTAAATGTTATTAGGTAGCTAGCAATTTTTTTAAGTGGATTCAGCTTCTTTTCAAGTCATAAATATAATTTATCTTACTATTTACATAATAATTACTCTAGTGGAAGGATATTTCTTATACTTATTAGTAGCATAGATCAATAAACCATACCAAGTTTTATTTGCCATAGTTGATCATAGAGGGTTGTCACTGGATGAATATTTTTTTTTTATGTTCATTGTTGTTTTAGATTTTTAACTATTGTTGGCTCCTGAGGTAATTTGTAGTTATGTTTAGATTATGATAGTTATTCCGCGCCTTTCAAGCGTTAAATAATTAGACAAAATTAATAATGAATCATTACATTAAATTATTAACTATTGTTACGCGGTCAGCCGACGCGGACGCCCCGCACGGAGCTTTGTGAATTGAAGTATGTATATTTAAATTGTTAATTCATTTTGAGCTTTCTTTGACACATTGATGATGTGCGAGTCCACACGGCGCGTTGCGTCAGCGTTGCGTCGACGCAGCGCTGCCGTTGCGTTGTTTTACATACAAAAAACCAAGGTGTTCACACGGCGCGCTGCGTCGTCGCAACGCACACATGACGGACAGCAGCCCCCGAGACGAAGCGGGAGGGGGTGTACTCATTGCGGCGACGGAGAGGCAGCGCTCAGTTGCTTGTGCGTTCTTTTCGTCTAATAGCAACTCCCGATATTCTAACAAAAAAAACTGTCCATCAGTATTTCGTAATGAAATGAAGGGACAGATCCAATACCGTCTTGTGATTTTGCGTCGATTTCGGCGGTGACGTAGTAATAGGAGCAATGCTAGACGTCTTTTCCGATCCATGCTTTCCTATAGACTGACTGCGATGTTTTTACAAAAATGCTTGCCGCAACTGTGCGTCACCGCTGCGTCGACCGAACGTTAAGACTGCGTCGTAGTAACGCTGCGACGACGCAGCGCCTGTGTGGCCGGCTATGCGTCAAAATATTTGCGTTGCGACGACGCAACGCGCCGTGTGGACGTTCGACCTATGCAATGCATGTGATGCTAGCTTAGGAAACATGTATAAAGGCCTATTCGCTCGACTCAACACCGAGTTTAAAAACCATTGCGCGATAAAATCCAGCCGCGAAATTTTTACACAAACAAACTAAAAAAAAATTAATATTTTCCAGGCTTCCAACTAGTCTGTGCAGAATCACGTAAATGTATTGACTGCTTTGTTGTGTCGTAAAGAAGGGGCAAATATTTTTAAATTTATGATAAATATAGATGGGATGTGAGGTGGTTATGGATGGATGTTTTTTTTGTTTTTTTTTTTTTATTGATTTGATTTTTTAGCAGCATTGGTGGTAAAAAAAGGGGTTGAAATTTTGTATGAAAATCCGTCGTTTTGAAGTTAGATCTATCAAAATTCGTATTTGATTTTTTGGTTGACAGTAAAGTAAGTTTCAGTCTTGTATCAATTACTGTGTGCTCCGTCTGAAATAAATATTTTATTTTCAATTCAACTCAATTTCAATTCAATACGTGTTTCAGTGTTTTTGTTATGAAAATCGAATGAAATGGAATGGTTGGATGGCGGTGTTGGTTGAAAGTTTGTATGAAAATCCGACAGGATGTAGATTTCTGAATTACCTACACGCATGCGGACCGCATTGCTCGAAATATAATATACCTAATAATAATAAAAATCTAATGGTAATGGATGTGTTAGTGCAAACTCATCTAAACTAATATTATAAAGCTAAAGAGTTTGTTTGTTTGGTTGGTTGAACGCGCTAATTTCAGGAACTACTGGTTCGAAATGAAAAATTAGTTTTGTGTTGGATAGTCCATTTATCGAGGAAGGCTTTAGACTATATAACATCACGCTGCGACCAATAGGAGCGGAGCATCAATGGACAATGTTGCAAAAACGGGAAAAGTGATTCCTTTTTGAGAGCTTCCGTTGCGTGCGCTGCGTAAACGGTTTAAGTTACGCAAAAATCATGTATGAAAGAATTGTTCCTCTTTAAAAGTTCTAAAAAAAAGTCCGCGACAGCATATGTCTACCTTTTAAGATTGACTCACTATAACCTTTTTTATGATAATCAAATTTGTTCGAAATTAATGCATCATTTGCGAAGGTGTTATATCAACATGATATTAATCTTTATCCAAATAAATAAGTTATTCATCACGAGTATTTAATTATGAACAAAATTGCCCTAGACATCACTTGATTTCAATCAACATCTTAGGAAATATCATAATTTTAAAATAACTCTGCAACAAAATAGGTATGATAACGTTCGGATCGGTTCAACATCACGTTCTAGGACAAAATGAATACAGTCAGAAAGAGAACTAAGCGAAAACGAGAAACGAAGAAGAAAGAAGTTAGAATTATAATACGAGCTCAACTTGTTTACAAAATAATATACATGATACGCATCTATCTATGCGTTGATGTTGGTGCCACGCGCTCCCGCGCAGTCCTGCGACGTGCGTGAGTGAGACGAAAAACAAAAACATATCGCACCCTCTCGCACGATTCGCAGCGTTCAACTTCTAATAGTCCAAAGTCCAAACAGTCTAGGTTGATGTGTAGCCGTGTGTACAGACGCCAGCAGGTCAAGCTACCCGAAACTGTCAAATTTTCCTAATCAACCTTGAACCTTAATGCTTCAGTGATAAAGTTGAAAATCTATTAAAGAAATTTGACAAATTGTAGTAGCTTGATGTGCTGGCGTCTGTATATATTAGCGGTGTTGATGTTTTCGTAGAACTTGCTCACGCAACTCGCTTGAACTTCACAGCCAGACTGCCATTCTGTCATATCCATTTGTCCGGACAGTCGCAGGAAAAGTCGGATGGTCTAAACGCAATTAGTCTAATTAAATTAAACTTTAGTCATCATCAGCCTAGCATCCAACGAGCTACAAAGAAGTGCAAAGTTCGGGTTTCTGTTTGTGTTAGATTGCTTATAAAAAGTCAGTACCTAGTAGAAAAGATATCCGAGTACCTAGTATACTCGGATAAATAGCTTGTATTCCATCTTCGCTAGAATCCATTGTCTAGTTTCCAATATCCTAATATGATTTCGTGCCGAACACAAAATCTGTTCAAGAACGTCGCAAAACAATGATCTCATCTAAAATATCAAAATTCTAGGAAACATAAAATATTTCTATTGGCAATCCTCAATCCCTGTTGGTAAGGCTCACGTTATCGACACGACTAGGTAACATGCAAGATGAAATGAAAACCAATAAATACTGAGCAAATTGCACACACAAATAATCCACTTCACAGGCCAGTATATTGTGCTAGTAGCTACACTAGCCCGTGTCCGATGCTCTAAGGCAGTAACCGCGCTAGTCGAGTGCACTGACCCGACCACCGACTGCTAGCTGATACTTGCACGATGTTGTTGTAATTTACATCTTGAGAGCTCCCTGCACGACTCCAACTATTTGTTGTGTTATACAAGTTTGCTGGATACTGTATCATGATATTATTACTCTCTGGTGTTTGAAGGATTAAAGTTACACCAGTCTCCCTCCCAGGTCGACAGTGATCTATCGATACATATTAAAAATTAAAATCGCTTTTCGTTTTTATAATAATAAAAATATTTATTTCATTAAAGGGTATTTTTGTGGTACGTACATATTAAAGTTATTAAGTAAGCGTAGAACTTATACTAACAAATATTTGTAGGGGTGAACTACTGTTCTCCTAGCTAGGTAGCTGTGCAACCTGTATTAAGGAGAAACAGTTTGCCTCCCTAGATAAAGATAATTACAAAAAAAATGAGCATAGTGCTACGTGTTGTCTCCTAAATCAAGTCCCTAATTACCTTACATACATTATAATCAACGACAATTATAATGGAATAAATCTATATAAAATTAATACTTTAGATGGTTACAAATTCGGAGGTAAAAAATAAGAATAAACCAATGGTAAAAATGAAATCGTTTTGTGTGGGACGTGATTGAGTATGAATGAGTGTTTGATTTTTGTGTACTGCGTGTGTGTGTTTACTGTTCGTGGGTGCGCGTGTTTATGTGTGTGTGTACATGTGAGGGTGTGTGTGTGTGAATGTGTTTGTGAAATTACTATTGGGCTATGAAGCGGTTATGTTGGGCCAAAAACGAGAAGTTACGAGAGTGTTTTTAAAAGATCCTCAGTCTCATTATAGGTTTTTAAAAGAAGGTAAGAACGGACGGCAGTTTTGCATTTGGAGTAAGGTAGGGTATAAATAGGTAAGTAAGCGTTAAGTTTGTTATACAGATATATGGACCAAGGTAAAAAAAGAATCGTTTGGTGAATTTATAGTACGGTGGTGGAATAGTGCAGATCTTTCCGACGTTTCGAGACTGTGATAAAAGGCGTAAATCAGTGTTGTAGAAGAATGGTCTGCAAGATAAAGTGTTGTCTAACGTTAAGGACCTTCCAATTTTTGTAGAGGGTTGTTGTTGGGTACATAATTGGTTTAAACGTGGCTACCTTCAATATTGCTCTGTGGGCTGTTTCTAGGTGTTTCATTGTCGGTCTTAGCTTTTCGTTTTTGTCTCTGTGACGCGCTGTTTTTTTAAATTGCGCAACGGATTTTGACAGAGTGTTCACTATCATTTAAAGAATTCACTAGGAAGGTATATGTGTATAAATCATTAATATTTAGAATAACATATAATAAAGAAATTTGTTTTGTCAAGTAGTAAGAACCGTGGCAAGCACGCGTTCAGCTATATTATAATGAAGAAATGTCAACGTTTTGTCGAGTTGTGAAGACTGTGTAAAGCAGGGGCAGGTCACTAGTCTTTTGATAAATATTAGTTTTAAACCTTACTTCATAGTGGAGTTGATATTTTTTTAACATTCTAGGATTTCAGTTTTTTTTTACATTTATTCACGTACCTACAATATACAATTACATTTTTTTGATGCTCAGTGAGCTCCTGCCTTTTTCTTTATTTTTTTATAATATATGTCGCATCTTTGACTATTTATTGGTTGAGACGCTCAATTGATTTTTGTAATACCGGTGAACGCAGTGACGTCACATGTCAAGTGAACGGAATCGGTTGGAGGGGTGTCGATTTTAAAGTTATAAAAGCGCGGGTCGCAAGCGAACTTGGCTCAGAACGATACTTCAGATCGGACCTCAAATCGGGATCGTTGGTTCACAGGTACCTATTACTATTATCTCTAACTATTATAACCGTTATTATTTAAACAGTGCTGTGCTATTATTCAAATAAACATTTGTGCAAGTATTTGGTTTTGTTACTGTGTTACTTGAGCCCAGCCGCCGCGGGAGACGCTCCGGGCGTCGGGGGCCGCGTGACGACTCCACCGCCGACGGCCACCGTAGGCGCGGGCCTGCGTGCGGAGAGCAATGGGTAGCTCACCGTCCGATCAGGACCAGGCCCGTGCCGGAACGGCGCGTAAGTGTTCCACGCGCGCCTCAAAGAGATGTCAGCATAATCCGAGGGGCCCCTTAGGGCCGAAGCCTGCCGGGTCAGCGGGATTGTCCGAAAGGGTTACTGCTACCCCGGAACATAAAGGGCAAAGGAAGGAACATGGGTGGGTTTTAGTCAGTAAGAGACTGACACTCCCTTCCGCTCCACCCAGAGCGGGAGGGGTCATTTGATGATTTCCCATCCGAAAAAAAAAAAAAAAGACCTTACTGATGATGGGCGAGCTGCGCAGACCTCTCAGCCGTCGACATATACCTACTTGTATATAATATATATATTTTAGTGTTAGCTAGTAAAAATAGTATTTAATGTGTTGAGTACTAGATAAGATTCATCCAATTAATTCAAGTACCTATTGAATTTCTACCTCAAAATGGGATCAGCTGCTTCGTCGTGAAATCGTATCAAATAACTCGCTTTGTGGTTTGTGAGAATCTATGAATCTATCAAAATGTATGTATATTTTATTCCAATTTCGAGCTAGGAATTGATGGTGAGAATAAAGTTATATCCTCATCATTTGTAATTTTTATAAAAGTGCCTTAAGGAATTTATCACATTAATAGATAGCGCCAAAAGGCACTTTAGTGTTAATATAAATTCAACCAGTTAAGCAAAGAATCTGGCAATAAAAAAAGAACAACAAAGAAACAAATGAAATTACTAAACTCCAATCATTTCATCAATCTATCTAGGTAGCAATAAACGTCTTCAGACTACCTTCTAATGTTCTCTATAGCACTGCTGGAAATAGCTCCTGAACAACTTGTAAAGTCAATCGAAGGATTGGCGTGTTTTATTGGGAATAAGATCTGCTAGAAACCTGTAAATATCTCGACTGCTGGTGAATTTTTTAAATTCGATAGGTACAATATTGCCTTCCTGGGCTTTACATCGTGGCTCGCGGGAGATATTACAGACTGCAGTATTGAACGATGTACCTGCACTAACAGTTTATCTACCTTTTACTTTACTGTTTGTTTATACTTCGTTGAGCAATATTTCTATACTAATATTATAAAGAGGTAAAATTCGTTTGTTTGTACGTAGGGGGTAATATCCGGAACTACCAGTCTGATTTGAAAAATTGTTTTTGCATTTGTGAGCCCAATTCTTGAGGAAGGTTATAGGCTATTTAACATGAAGACATGACCCTCAGGAGCCGAGAAAAAGGGAAAAAAGTCGGAAAGAACGCTAAGCGCATACGAAGTAGTAGCACGAGCGAATCCCCGAACCGATGGATCGGGGGCCGAAATTACACGCGGATGAAGTCGCGGGTAGAAGCTAGTTTTTAATATACAGATTGGCAGGGACATCGACGCGCAACCTGTTACCAAAGATTCAGTTCATGTTTCTGAACCCCAACTGAATTTAAAATTTTAGTCGGCTATTAAAAAAAAATACTATTTTAACCGCGTCGATATTGCACTGTTCTATGAAGCAGCAGATATTTTTCACAGTTACTGATACTTTATTCATATCAAAATCTAGCCTACTACCTACTAATAGGTAAGTTATTCAAATATAACTTAAACTGCTTAGTAATTATTAAATTAAGAAATCGTGAACTGTGCATTGATGATGAGCATTATCAATCATAGGGAAGACTTAGTATTTTTAAACCAATGGTAGGTATGGATCTATACTTCATTCTGAAATATGCGACCAATAAATGAAACTTTCATGGCTGGTAGTGTTTTATCCAATTAACGGTAAACCAACAAATAAAAGGTCTGCAAACCAAACAACCTGCGCCGAGAGAACTACAAAAATAACTCCAGTGATCGATTCCTTTAATTACTTCTCTCTTCGTGAAGCAATCAATCAATCAACTCTAACTCAGCCTGATCTTGATTGTGTCACTAAATCTCCGTAGCGTACACCACGCCAAGACGATGGCGTCGCACGTCGCCACTCTGACGTCCCTGTAATTGCAGCGCACGTGCCGATATAAACCGCTGGCTCAAGACGTTTCATTGCGGCGATCTATTGAATGTTGGCACGGACTAGAGGACAGCATGGAGTGCTCATGTTACCACTGACCTACCCTAAGAGCTAGTAAGCGCCGCAGCCATAGATATAGGAAAGAATTTCTATGGCCGCAGCTTTTTGTAAAATTATGAGTCGAATTTTCAAGCAAGTCAGTTTTTTCAAGTTCTTAAGGTCAGTTTATGCAAATTGTTGACTGATAAAAAATTAAATATTTTTGGATATTTCTTAGTCAAAACTTTTGCCTCGTGACTATTTCAGGCACCTACCTGTTTTTAGCGTAACGAACGACTAGATGACCAATTAAGTCATTATCTATCACGTGACGACGACTATCACAACATAGAAAGCTACAATACTATTGGATCAACAAGAGTTAGCGAACGGGTCGTTTAGTGTTATGTATAAACGTTAGAATCACAGTGACATCAGCACTCCATTTGCTATTTTCTATTTGTTTTTGACCGGTCTTGGGGGACATAGGCTCAATCAACACGTTTGGCTGGGCTTGGCTCGTCACTATATGCGCACACGACATTGTTATTTAGTTTTTAGGCTGTTTGTGTATGTGGGTTTAAATGTTGGTAAACGCACCCACGATACAGGAGAAATTCCTAGTGTGGGGCAATGTTTTTTTTTTAATTGTTTTTGTTGTACCAAAACAAGGAACATTGAGATGTTGAGTGAGTTTCTTTTATTCAAGAGTTTCTCTTGAATAAAAGAAACTCACTCGCAAAATGATGACCATGAGTACCCGTCAAAGAAACTTGTTCAACATAGGACAACTTCCCTGAAGATAATAACTGTCTGAACAGCACAGATTTTAATTTATTCTTTTGAATTCCTCGTCCCATATGAAACTCGCTATAATAACGTGCGCCGCCTTCCGTTGCGAGCATACAACAAAAAATACAATATTAGCAAAACTAAAAACATTCACATTTCGCTCCAGAGCGCGCGCTATATTCGTTTTAAACCTGCTCGCACAAAGCTTTCACATTTCCTAACTATTTACATTTATTCGCTTGTTTTCGCGCATTTTGCCTATTTTTAAATATCCATTTGTTATTAAACAGGCTGGCGTTTCAGCGCTTCAGGCACGATATATTCGCCATTGCACGCACCCGGCGTTCAGCGCGTAACAATCTGTATATCCCACGTTCTAGATAAAGTTTTATACGGCTGAATAAACTCAGGTTGTCGGCTGCACTCGGGAGTATTCGGTTACGTTCGGGATGAGTCGCTTTTGTGCCGATCGCTGCGACAATGGCCGTTTTGTTCGGGAGTTGTTTTTGATTAATAGAGGCAGCCTGAAAAGGATTGTTTCGCAAAACAAAATATTTTGTTGTTATTTCAATGCGTGGTGTTCGTATACAAAGGCTTGTGTTGCTATGAATACAACATTTTAATAAAATCTAATTTATTTTGATGTTAGCCTGTATGATTCACTTTGACGTGACCATAGACATCTACAACACGGTCGCGGCACTCACTCACTTGTCATTATAATTTATTTAATATGAACCAACAACACTTATGAAAATGCCAATGAATATTGAGCGTGCGCTACTTGCATACTTTGTAAACGGAACCAGTAAGTATGTATGTATAGGTACTTACATATATCGCACCGGTCTCTAACATTATTCCTCCAATGCACGTTAATCCGTGAGTTAATGGTAATCCTTTCTTTTTCCTTCTTTGATTCTTTTATAGAGGTGCATAAAATTTCTCGACGTATATCTTTTATTGAAGGACTATATTGTGAAATAATGTCTCATTAACTTACCTACGAGTATAAAGCTTTGTTTAAACGTTTTGCGAAACTGTTCTCCTATTATACCTACTTTTAATGTCAGCCAACAATAATTAAAGGAGCTTTTTATTCATCATAATAAAATTACCCGGCGACCATAACAGATGCAGAAAATGAAATAAAACAGCTGTAAACCTCTAAAGCTCAGAACACCCCAAGTTTCCTAAAGACTTGGAGAGCGAACCCCTCTAACCAATAGGAATGTAATTAACACGTCGCCCAAACATTAAGTTAAGAAACAAACACATCAGAGCAGCGAACTGCTCCAAACTTAATTGTATCGCGATGTTGACGCCATCGCTGAAGTGACACCTTTTGCAGCGCTAGCGCCGGCCACAGACGGGCAGCATCAGGCGACAGATTGTAGCGACTGAAGTTGTTAGGGATGCGGAGATCGTTACGTAGATTGTTGCTAAACGTAAGATAATTGAATAAGATCAGTCGACCTCGTAATTGGTTTATCACCCTAACGGTGAATGTCACTTCTTAAAAGGAAAAGCTATATGTTTCTATGTGACTATTAGTTGTTAGTTAGATAGCAAACTTAGATAAGTTGCAATATAAAGGGAATTGTTGTCAAAAGCTACGAGGTACCATTCCTTCATGTAACACATGTCTCGCTGGTGGTGGCGTGTGTGTCGGATCATTAAGTTGCCTTCAACATGGTTGAGCGAATGGTGCTGATCTATACGTCATGTTCGTGAACGGGCGCTGTCAATAGTGACTGACATCTCTAACATCATCCACCACGGCTTATTTTAATATATTTTGATTTCTGAATTGTGTTTTTTTTGTTCTTATAAATCTCTTTTATTACGGACGCTTTTAACGTGCACGTTTTTCTACATCGTTCTCACATGTATAATTTTAACATGAATGATGTAATTACGGATGTAACCAATATTTTGTAACAATCTCATGATTTAAAAGTGTCCATGAAGTTTCTTGCCCGTTCTTCTCCATAGGTGCCTACTACGCTATAGAATGAGCAACTAGCTTCAACTTTCGACCCCTTGAAAATTCAAAAGTAACTGTAATTAGTTTATGTGAAATAAATGCTTTTGGGTTTGAGTATCACATGAATGAGTGTGGTGGTACCTACTCGTAGACGATAAGTTTCGTTTCTAAAGTAGGCATAAATACAGAAGCGATTTTGCAATATTGCACGATTGCTTAAATCATAATTCTGCTAGAATAAGCTTACCCGCACACTAAGGGACACAATACGTTTTCGCATCGACACAAACGTCCAACCGCCAGATTTTGAATGTGACCAAACCCCAAAAGCCATCACAACACAATTTTGACTCGAGTACCAAACACTGAGTGCCACCAGAACTCGCCACAGCTGTCACTAAAAGTGTTGCGTCTGCACCAAGCATTAAGTGCACCTATAGCGCAGGCAGCTGGGGTGCTGTTTGCCCCACAAATATTGCCGGCGTGAACGTTGAATGGCGCACGCCGCTTCGCATGTATCTTAGTGGGTATATCTGCTTCTGGGGCAAACCATACGGGGCTAGGAGAGAAGCGACTGCTCGATTCATGGTTCTAAAGAACTAGAAGAAGCTTGGAGATACAGCAACGACAATTCACGGCTGTCTTGTTTATCTTATCTTCCTCCTATTTCTCCTAAACACTGATCGATCTTGTAGATTCCTATATCTGATGGTAAATACAGTCGTAAATAACAACTTATCAAATATTCGTAAAGGCCAATGTACATACTTGCTCAAGATGAGTTATAGAATCTCGAATCTGTTTTGAGCATAAATCTTAAGTAACAGACATCGCTCGTGAGCAAAACAAATATTTAGTAGAAGGTTGTAACTTATCACGTCACTTTGTATCAAACTGTTAAAATATTATCAATATAATTATGATACCGTGTGTTGCAATATGACCGCAACTATCTTGTGGCAAGTTATCATATTCTTATTATGTCTCTTGTCTTGCATTGACTATGCACAGGTTTAACAAAAATCTTATAAAACATTTTATTTTTTAACTTTGTTGGATTGCCATAATATAACAATGGGCTCTCCTACATGCCCGCAGTCCTGGTGGCCCGTCTAAACGCAGCGTCTGTATGCAAATGCTCCGTGCGGCGCTATCTCTCGCCGCCGCAGCTCGGCGCTCAGACGTCTTGATTTCACGCGCGCCCACGATAACACTATCGTTTTGTTCTCACTTACATTACGAGCAATACAGCTTTGTTTCCTTGGTTTTGGTTTTTAATTTATTGAAGACAACTAAACAGAAGGCCAATTCTCGTAATTTAAAACGTTCAAAATCTAGTCGCAGTCTCATCTCGGCGACAAACAAATGTCAAAAACTTGTCAAAATGTAGGGAAATTAGAGGACTTTTTGACAGATTGAGACTGAGATCGAACTGTGAAGGTTCTTAAAATTACGAGAATTGCCCTTCAGATTTTTGTGATCAATGTTTACTACTTTCAGTTTTATTTTGTACAGAAATTCAATGATTATGTTTCTACGACAGTTTTTAAAGATTGATCCTAGTACATTGCTGACTACGCCGTGGCATAATGTGAGCTACGCCATAGCACAGCGTGAACAGGGCTATAGCAAAATGTGAGCTCCACTTTAGCAATGTATGAACTATGCCATAGCAGTGTAAGCTCCTCCGTAGCACGCTACGCCGTAGCACAGTGTGAGCTACGCCGTAGCACTGTTTCAGCTACGCCCCAGCAAAGCGCGTAGCTAGATCCGGTACCATATGAGCTACATATATAATTATTTGTTTGCATAAAATGCTGTTCCAAATCCATTCTACGTTTCCCTTCCATACAGAATCAATTTGTTTATGCTTCCAGTCTACATATCAAACCGTGACCATGTCACAAGTGAATTTCGAACTGGACCGCTCCAATCCACTAGCCATAAATATGTCCAATCAATTCCATTCAATCATGGGGTGCATCCGGGGTGTTTTACGACCCTCCCGGCTTCACCCCATCGGCTCTGGCTCCAATGGCCCACATTTTATGAGCTCTTTACCTAATTATGAGATTGTACAGTCGTTATGGTGCAGTGGATAGAAGAAAACGTTATGGGGATTATTTTTAAGACCTTTTTTCCCATTATGGCAAAGAAGGTTCCGTAAAATGGGGTATAAAATCGGCAGAACTGACGGAAGGTGCACATACGTTGATTTGAAATGAAATAAAATGATGTTTATATCTGTAAGTGGATCTTTTAAGACCCTTTCTGTCGAATTATTCGATCAATATTTTAAAACTAAATGGCGCCGGCATTTCCTAGCTGACTGGTCTCTAATTTTGTTTTATATTTCGCGTACATTTTGTCTCACATGATTTCAGTCTCCCATCTCAGTACACTACATATTTACATTCACCCTCAGCTAGTTGCCCTGCTATGAACATTATTGTCACGAGAGTCAAAGTTGCATAAAGAAAATACGGATTGAGGCTGTTTTTCATTGTGAAATTGAACAACTAGTTTCTATATACAACAAATATGCATAATGTTACAATTCAAATCACCTTTCAGACCGTCTTAGCAGTAAATTGTGTGATTGTTATTCGCGATACGTTCTCACCGCGAGGCGACAGTTGCGCGGTCGTCGCGACGATAGCCATCGCTCGTCAAACTGTTTTATGAGTGACGCCTGACAACTGAGCAGCGAGAACTGACAGTGCGTCAAGTTTAAATGAATTGTAAATGGTTCTCTTGAAAATACATTTACTTTACATTTGAATAACTATTGTTACTAGAATAATCTGAACTTTTGGCTTACGAACATCTCAAGTTTAATCTTTCCAACATTTTCTTATTGGTTTTTTTATAAAGAATTGACTTCGAAACTACCTTTTGAAACGGGCGATTTGAATCGAATTATATTTTGTAAATCTTGACGTTCCAAAGTGCTTTTTATATGGCTATTTGAAATAAATAATTTGACTTTGACTTATTCAAGGTTGAGACTATGCCGTAAATATGTAGTATTATTCTGAACAAAAAAACGCTAAATTAGTAGTACAGTCGTTTAGTTCAACACACACCCCAAATATGCCAATGAAAGCTTTATTGAATTACCATCCAAACATTTACTATTTTGCAAAAAATCAACATCAGGTTGTTGACTTCCCATTCACACTGTGTCCATTATAAACGACCCCAATCTCTTTATACAACCTGCACTTAAGATAACATCAAAAGATGCAATCTTTTGTCTCATAAACGTCCATTCATAAGAACTTATCGCTGCGATCTTTTTCATGAGTCGAGCAAAGAGAGTGCAGTTAAGAGAAAACAAATGACCTCCACACTCTGAGTAGAGAGTACAGCTCAGCATTCTATTCTGCAAGCCAGTTTAGATGCAAACGCTCTCTGATTTTAACACTTAAGTTTAAAAAAAGTTAAAGTTAAAAGTTGTTGTTGCGTATCTGTTTAATTTGCGGTTTTACTAACAATCGAATCTTGCACCTGTAGGTACACACGTGCAGTTTTGATAGCAACACAATGTGTCAGTTCTATAACTGGTTTATGATGAAGACGTAAGGTCAAACGAGGCAAAACAAATCTTAGTCAACGTAGATTTAACACATAATTATTATAAATATTTCGCTTTATGTTCAGTTAGTTGCAGCTATTTATAGCTATATATAGCTATTATTTTCAGCCACAGACAGACTATTGATCAAGGCATAAAAAAATAAGTAAAACATAGGTTTTTTCTTCGCAGCTTAAGATATTATTAGCAATGAAACCCAATACGCCATCTAGTTACGAAGCAACGGGTTGTACTACTGTCTCATATTTACTCTCATGGCTCCCTTCAGCAGGGCTTCAGTTAACGACCGTCGAATTAACGAGCGAGATAATACCGCCATTAATCGTGCACCTCACTGTTATGACGTCATCATGGTGTATGCTAACACCTTCCAGGGTATTTGACACCCTACATTATTGCTGTCTGGTTAGGGTTTAAAGTGTGGAACAGACATTAGTTTGTGGTAGCCTACGAAGATGACTTTTACTCAAAATCGGAATTAAAGATCAAAAAGGTGTTTTCCCATATTGATACTAATCAGCGACTGATCACATTGATAAAAAATAATGAATTAGAAGGTTATTAATAATACTTTTTATTTTACTTTACTTTTTTTTTATAAAATGTTGCCCCACACTAGGAATTTCTCCTGTATCGTGGGTGCGTTTACAAACATTTAAACTCACATACACAAACAGTCAGACCCGGAACAACTACCTGTAGGTCATACAAATATTTGTTCCGTGTGGGAATCGAACCCGCGACACGCAGCGCAGCAGTCAATCGCTTAACCACTGCACCTACCGTGCCGTGCATAATTGTAAATGAACCCATACGAGAGACGAGTAGAGCCTTTGCCTAGCGGCGGGATAGTGCAAGCTGGCAGTGAGTGAGGCATACGTCTTCAAATTTTAAAGGCATTCACATTTTGTTGTTCTGTGAATATGATAAAAAAAGCATTAAAACACATTAAAGTTTGATTAAGGAGTGGGCTTTTTAAGGCTCACCAAGAAGTATCTCAAATTAACTTCGTCATTCTTTATTCACAACACAAAAGCTACAACTTTATTTACCGATGCTCAAATTTGTTAACATTGTAAAAACGCAGATAAAACAGTTTTTCACGTAGTTATCAGGGCACATTAAACTGGCGTGCCATTTTATCTGGCTACACACATATACTTGGTTATGGTACACATCTTGCGTCGTGGGAGGCTGGCGGACGGCCAGAGAGATATTAAACAGAGGCTAACGACTTGAAAGGGTTACATACGGTTTGACTATGTATCTTATTGTACGGAGGCTGAGACCGGCTTGTTGTCCTCTGCAGAGTATAAGCTTAAACCTCTCTTAACTGGAGTAGGATCGCTCGTAACCATATTATATAGATAACATTATTTATTTATCATATTTTGAACAGAGGATCATGAAATGAAATATTTATTTCCGTAAGTAGATCTTTTAAGACAGTTTTACACCTCAATATTTTGTTGGTCAATATTTTAAAATTAGACGGCGCCCGCATTTTTTGTATCAATTTGTGTATTCAGTGTTGGGACGTTAAACTTAACTATGTGATGTATTTGTGTATGAATGGGAGACGATGATGTCAATGTGTTTATGAGTTTTTTTCTAAGTTAATCTTCAGCTGGTGTGATTAGCAGATTGTCGTTTTATGTTAAAGTGAAAATAAATAAACAAATAAGTTACTACCGTAAAGCCTATTTTTCTATAGAAATACCCTAAAACACCTTTAAAATTAGGAACCCCTTAGAAAAAGGAGTTTACCTTTAGTTTGACTAGATCGAGAAGATGATGACTATTTTTTAATTGATACGTAATATTGGCCCCACAGAAATATAACTTTCGTTCTTTCAGCTGCGTCCGGCTGGACTGGAAGCCGACCCTGACATAGTTCGGATAAGTCTAGGCAGATGATGATGATGATAAGGAAATATAACATTCTTATATCTATGATTGACTCTCAGAACGTCTGCTAATCTCTAATCTTAATGGTATTTCATAGTTAAGTTATAACTCAACCTAAACAAAAAAGAAAACACGTTTCTTTGCAGTAAACATGACGCAGAGAATGAACACAAATACAAAAAGAACAAGTTGGGGGAAAATATGCGTCACAACCACGCAAAACAGCCATCGCTCAGCATAATGCTACGACGCTATGCGAGACAGAGCCCCAGCGCTGGTAATGCAATGTAAAATGTTAATCGTAACTAACTGTTATGGCGTCCATCCCCCATAATGTTGACAAAATGGCGGCACATCACTGTAGTACTTAACACATAGTAAACTAACAAAGAAGTAATTCTGCGATAAAATTTGTGGCTCGTTTGCTTAAGGGTAACTCATAAAGTTTTTGTCCGAGGGGCTGCTCGTAAATTCTACCCGACCATTAGAAGTACTAAACGGTCATAAACAGTGTGGACACGCCTTTATAAATTGATTTCATAAGTTTTATGGGGTGTGATATGTTTATTGGGAGTGGACAATGTGGGTGTAATAGCACTTTGTTTATATTTATACGGATAACATTGTTTCAGGAGAAATATTGCTTAGGCGAGTTCATACACGAGCGGACCGCATTATTGTTGTCTGTTTAGTCAGCCAACTATTTGTAATATTATTTAGGTATTTTATCTTGTTATTGTTTTTCAGACTGTGACTGGTGACTCTATCAGTAAAGCCATTTTTTCTGTTATGTTGAGTTATTTACGAAGAAGAATAAAAGAAGCCCTTTTTTAACAAAAATCTTGTCCATTGATGATGGTCATAGATAATTTTTCTCGCGAAGACGCTCAATTTCATAGTTTAGTCTTCTCTGAGACGCTCCGATTTCCCACGAGTCTCGTAAAGGCAGCTAAATGTTTATATAAACCAAATATATGAAAAGAATATGTTATAAATCTTCTCTATTCAGATTAATGTATCCTTCGTGGCTGGATTTTTAGCGTTCTCATGGTTTTTTAAAACTTATGCGCCCGCCCTACATTGTTGGAGACGGTGAAATAAAGTTTATTTTATCCAGTTTATAAAAGAAACCTGAACCTAACAGTTACTGAACTTTTTAATACAATAGATTATTATTTTTCTAATGAAGTTTTCATTTGTTTATACTTATGAAATGCTTCTCACGATTTGTTTTAAATCGTAAACTAGTTAGGTATTTATATAACACACATAAACAATAAGTATCTCCTTACCACGCACAATGGTCCACTTGAAGGACTAAGTGCGGAAAACAAACCCTATAACAAAGAACATAGTATCTCCTTCATGGAACGCTACCAAATGCAACATTATCCGGTGATATCATAATAATATGTGGCCACTGCGTTGACGGTTACTCACACGTTTTTGTATTCACAATTGCACTAGAACCTTCCCTTCAGACTTCTTCTCATAATTAGTTCTCCTAAGAAGGGACATAATTAAGGTATTCACTAAAATAAAACAATCGTCATATAATATCCGTCAAAAATTCCACCAGGAAAGATACACAATTTCGGAGCACGAACTCGCCACAGCCAAACAACCCGTTAGTTTGAAGAGGACCAAATAGAAACTGTTGAAATTGCACCAAAACATGTGACAACCTATGAACTAGCCTTTGTGCCACAAACTCGCCTCGACATGACCTGTAGCCTGGCTCTATAAGCCTAAAGGGGCAAACCTGTGATATAAAAAACCTCCGGAAAATTTCCTGCACTACGATACTGTTGGGCTCTGAATTGGAACTATAAATCTGAGCCAGTATTTTGTGGATTGTGTTGCAATTTTCGTGATAGTACCGCACTAGAGCAAAGGGGAACGGTGAAGGGGTTTTACTGGACTAATTTGCGATTGAGATTTCAAAAACGAAATTCTGTTTTAGCTAGAGTGGCCTATGTTCATTTATTTCACGACTGACTTCAATTGAAATGAAACTTTTCAAATCGACCAAATATCTGTGCAGACCAGCAAACTATCTGAAGATGAAGTGTGAGTGGGCCCAGCTTAGCAAAAATATTTTTCTAATAACTATGTAAATGTCTATAATTATTTATGTGCATTTAGGGAGTAGCGGTGGCCCAGCGGACGCGACTTTCGAGTAGTAGGTTCAAACCCTGACCTGGCGCTTTACGGTGTAAATTATTTCATCACCACTGTTTTCAAAACGGTGAAGGAAAACATCGCAAGGAATGTCCAAGAACCGAATATTCGACGTGTGACGTCTACCAACCCCTCATTGGGCCTGCGTGGTAGATTAAGGCCCAGTCCTTCTCACCGAGAGGAGGCTTGTGTCCCAGCAGCAGGGACATTATAGGCTGATTATGCGTATGCTATGAGCGAACCCAGCCTGCACTATGGAAATGTCTCGTTATTGCTCATTAAGTTGCTCACAAGCGCGCGACGCGTACACTAATTCGCTCTTTGTCCATCGCGCGGGTTCACGGCTTCAGCCGCAGGAATGTGCATAGTTCACAGTCAGCAAGCGTCGGCCGATGCACTCGTAACGCATTGCTGTGTAATTACTGGCGTATAATGATGTTACGTACATTATAGTAGTCAATTCAAAGCATAATGAATATGGCATACGGAAATTGCCAATTAGTTTTCGAGATCGACGGATATCATATTAGAGACATGCCTAGACAAAGCATCTGGTTTCCTATACGAGCTCTATTTTGGATAGCAAGTCACTTGCAGCGATATCACTTGAACCGCAAGCTTTTACTTTGCTATAAAATAAACCATTTGATAGATCTTTAATTCTCGATAAGCTCATTGAAACAGAATTAAAGGCATGTAAGACAAGTACCGCAAAGATTCTTAGATGTTCAATTCAGACGAAGATTCAAAGTCCTGAACAGAAGAAAAGCAAAAACTCTGCCCACAACATCGGTAAACGTTTACATTAAATCATTCACGCTTTTCAAAACCATCAACTATTATAAAACCACTATAAAAGTTAAAATTCAAGTGAAAACCATCCATAACTCAAGCCGTCACGCTACACAGAATGGTGAGGAGCGCGTTTTTCCGAAAGCGTTCACTTAGCGCTGGTGAGAATCAAGTAATTTTACTTAAAACTGTTGGCGGGCTGCCCGGCCATGAGATATCGTGGCAACACAGCTGGACGCGTAATAGAGGATTTTTTTAAAGTGTAAAAGTGTTATTTCTACCTAACAAAGCATAGACTTCTTATTATCCTAACTGGTGAGCTCAGCAGCGGGGGCCCAGTGGTAACGGCCACGGTTTACGACTTGTAGGCCTCTACTTTGTATTTACACAAAGTATCGCCTGTCTGGGTTCATTTGTGTGTGGTGGATCGCCTGTCTTGTCAGTGGTATTTCATCACCTCTGCTCTCGAAACGGTGAAGGAAAACCTCGTGAGAAAACCGGCATGTCCTAGAACAAAAATTCGAAAACATCTAACAACCCGCACTGGGCCCGCGTAGTGGATTACGGCCCACTCGCTCTCACAGAGAGGAGGCTTGTGTCCCAGCAGTTACGTTATAGGCTGATTATGCGATTATCCTACCTATTATGAGTAATTTAAATATGAAAATAATGTTGTACTACCAATTAAGGATTTAACTCAAAATCGTCTGGTCACACTCCCACGGTCACACCATCACTCCTTTTGACGTAGGTAGGTAAGTAAGTAAGTAAGTTCGACGCTGGGGTAAGACCGTACGAATCAAATTCCTGGCAAATGAAGCAATATATCATTGTACGGTCTTGTCCCGGCGCCGAACTTATCCGAACATACTTTATGTGACATGTTTATCGCGTATGTTCTGGATCAAACGACCCATTCCTACGTCAAGACTACTCGAGTTAAATCTTATAAGATTTTCTACACTTTTCAAATATTATTTTTGGTCTATGTATGTAAAAGAAGAGGTCCATCTCTAGCAGTGCTCACAGCGCACCTACCAATTTTGTATGCCACTATCACGACACTACATTATATAAAGTATCTTCTTCACAAACGATTCCTAGCGACGCACAATTTAATTCCGCATAATTAAGCACGAAGCGAAGTTGAAATACGGTGCCATTCTTCAAACCAACCATAACCTGTCGTAAGCAGAGCTCTAACAATGGGATGAAGCGGATCGGATCCGATTCTATCGCAAAAACCTATCGAATGTCCTAGAACCTTTGTTGGACGTAATGGCGGATCCTTTTCTGAGAATCCTTGGATTAGCATAGATTTTAATGAAAAGGATATTAATATTTGAAACTGTCAGAACATTAATTAAGCTTGTTTCTGAGAAAAAAATTACAAATAATTTTGAAAGTGCCTCTTTTGTTGTGAAGAACTTTTAAATACAATTTATGTAGGTACACACCTTAATGTTGACTATAGAGAAAACTATTTTTGATAAGTAATCTTATTAGATTAGGGGTTGTGGGTGTTTGCAGTAGTAATAGGTTTCCACGTCTTTAACCATTCTACGACACCTATAGGTTTAAAATCTTGTCTGACTACCCAAGCATCCTTTGTATAACAATCAATACAAAGCCGTTAATACCTCATCCATGTTCGTCTTACAGCCACCATAATCCCTTCGTTCCAAAGAAACCATTTTCTCCATTCAATCCTAACTCACTCGTATGATAGCTTTATTAAATCTGAACACCGCGGTAACATCAGTGTTGCCCGCAGTAAATTCACACACAGTGGTAATATCAGTGTTGCCAGCGGTGAATTTATCCCACCTCGAGGGAATAAATCCAAGTTATTCTACGGCGTAAAGGAATGAGGTGTGATAACACAGATTATCGAGGTACGGAAGGATCACTCCGCACAATTTCAAATGACATGTCATTATGTGTAACAAGATACAAATAGTTATGTCAGTGCAATAACGATGTTATTATTTTCATGAAGCCAGTGTTATTTGTAAGAATACAAAATTGCATAACAAGCGTTCAGCCCAAACGTTTTTATTATCACTTGAAAATTTGTTTTGGTAAACATTAACTGAAACATTCAGACAAAACATGTCTAAAATAAAATGTATTTTTTTTTTTATTATACTCGTATTACAAACTGAGCTTACTTAACTGGCCTGTGTCTCAGCAGTGCAGCAGTGGGAACATTATGGGCTGATTATAACTATGCCTATGTTTTATTATAAACTTCTGATATAACTACATGGCAGCCAGCCAGTACCTAAGTCTTCACAACGATCGAGCTACAGCCTTTGATTTAGAAAACACTTCCCCTAATCTCGGGAGTTTTTAAATGACAACGAATTTAGTGACTCTTCTGTGTCTGCCTGCTCCGTGTCATAAGCCACCAAAACTCTGTTATAGAGTGTAATGCAGGTGTAATTATTGTAGGAGACGCTGCATTCTTTGTTGAACAGACTCGCTGCGGGATATAATTATTGAGAAGAAATGCCGCAATTCTTGTGAGGAAGTGTTGCTTGAACATTTTTTGTTATTTTGGCGAACATAGTTGTTTTGCTCTTGAGCTTTTGGGACTACCAGTAACAATTGTCTTAAGTTTTGAAAATGGCTGATAGATTCAAGAGATATTTGAGGCCATTTGCGTGGTAAACTCAAACTCAAAGCATTTATTTCAATTTAACCAATTACAGGCACTTTTGAACTGTCAAGGGGTCGGTCAGTCACAAAGATGAAGCTAGTTGCCCATTCCAAAGCGTAGTATGTACCTATAGAAAAGAAAAGGCAAGCTACGCCAATCGCACATTTAGCTCACAGATTATTTTACGGTCAGTACGTATCTATTACATCCAGGAGCCGTTTCGATGATCACAATAAAATATATTTACGTCCTAATCTAAATCCTTATAACCGAGCTTAGCCTTACAAAAAATCATAAAAAAACGTAATTGAAAAAATATCAGTTATATCCTAGAAAATATAATAATTTTCCTTTATTCTCGACGATAACAATAAGTTGTTGGTATTTGATCCGTCTGTCAATTTCACATTATGTCTGAGGTTTCTAGATCCTCAGTAATCATTCCCTTTTCCAAAGGTACGGGAAGCTGTACAAAGTACTTAATGTAGTACAAGGTATACGGAGTTCAAAGGAGGAGGCGGAACGCGTGAGGGAGAGGCTATCTCTGCGCCCTCACGCCCCTAGTCGCCGCAGGAGACGCCCTGGACGTCGGGAGTCACCAGCCGACTCCCGGCCACCGTAGGCGCGGGCTTGCGGGTGGCGAGCTATGGGCAGCTCGCCGCCCGGCAAGGACCAGGCCCGAGTCGACGGCGCGTTGTGTTCCACGCGCGCCTCAAAGAGATGTCAGCAAGAAGTGACGGGGTCCGTTAGGGCCGCTGCCTGCCAGGGTCGCGGGTTGTTCGGAAGAGATACCGTGGTCCCTGGCATAGGCAACTGAAGGAACACGGGTGGGTTTTAGTCAGTAAAAGTCTGACACGCCCTCCTGCTCCGCCCAGAGCGGGAGAAGTCATATGATGATTTCCCACCCAGAAAAAAAAAAGAAAAAAAAAAAAAAAAAAAAAAAAGGTATACGGAGTTCATAAGAAAATATATTTACATATTATTTGCCGTATAAATATATGTAATTGTAGGTTGATCTTAGCTAACATTTTGGGTAATTAACATTGGTCGGCGGGTGTGATAGCGGCTTTAGAATGAGCAACAAGTCTACTGGACAGTCGCCAACTATCATAACACAGCCACCATCTACTTCAAAGTTAATGACAATGGATAATTATTTCTATACTATCAGTAGTCCTAGGAAGGAAATGTTACCAAGTTCACATGCCTGACTCCATGCAGACTAAGAAGACAAACCTCCTTTCTGAAAATCATGTTGACCAGTCTTCTACAAAACACTTTACAGAAATCAAATTACCCCAAACAGTAATTAACTAATTATAAAAAGCTTCAACACAAATTAATTATTCTCTTAACTAAATAACTAACAAAAAATATCCCCGCAATATTTGACGCAATTTAATCGGGGTGAGGTTGGTTCACAAACCTTTGAAATTCGCCCCTGAAAGGGTTGTAAGCAGTTGTTTCATCTATAGGGCGAGTTCGAGTACAATTACAGAGTGGAACTCATTATGTGGCCCCATTGAGATGGTCGACGACAAATCCTTTACAATTAAGCGACATGAAAAGTGATTTAATAAGTTTTGGGGATCTTTTAAGTACCTGTGGGTTGGTCGTGTTGTTGTTTGCGCTTTAGTCGGTATTTTTTGTGAACTCGATACGTAGTAAAGTCAAAAGAAGTAATTGCTATGTGGAGTAGGAACGATACTGATGCCGAAAATATCATGTTTAGAACTTTTGTGTGTTTAGACAAACACACAAAAGTTCTAAACATGATATTTCAGTAGGATGTATGCGGTACATACATTCATGAATGTATGTACCGCATACATCCTGTTTAATTTTTTTTTTTTTGATAAGTATTCCTTGCATCCGGGTCTGCTCAGTATATAGGCTATACATTATCACGCTATGTACTATGGGAGATGAGGAATATTGATTTAATTTACTTTGTATTCTTCTTCGGTTTACCGCGGGATTATTAAAAGTTGACACAAAATATTAGAGTATTGCAGATAGATACGTATTTTATCCTTTGAAATGATAAATAATCACGCCTTCAAGTAGCTAAGCAGTCAATCATGACATATAGGATTGGCTACTTTAGTCTATGGTCAACGAAGTGAATAGCGTAAGACGATTCGAGGTTGGCCTCGCAAGTCTGTGGTTGAAACTTTTTGTGATTGTTTTATCTTTTTCTTTGTATGTTTTTGAACCAATGAGAGTTAAAGATAATAATAAAATAACTTTTGTGTACTTTCAACTATTTTAAATCTATATTTACCACAAATTCTAATAATGCATTTTTTACCGACTTTAATTACGTATGTACCTACTATAAATAAACATAGACTGCAGGACACTGGACACATCCTGTGTCCTGCAGTGGGACAATAGGTACAGGCACTTAGTAACTTATGTTTTGAGTACGTCACCTTAACGTCAACGGTCGTCATAAATCGAAGGTTTTAAACAAAGACGTTTTTTTCCTCTTATTCCTTAAAACACTCAAGTTACCCACTTGAACCAACTTACTTTCTTTAAACGTACATATTTTTTTTTATTAGCCGTTAATGTCCCACTGCTGGGCAAAGGCCTCCCTACTCTCTTTCCACTTCTCCCTGTCCAGAGCTGCCAAGGACCAATCTTTATGAAAGGAGTCCAGCTCGAAACGTACATATAGACCGGGGAAATTAGGTTTGAACCCTTCACTAAATTTTAACAGCAATATATTTATTGAATCTTGTTTTTAAAAATAGCCCTTCAAATAATAATAAAAATTAAACATTTTCCAGCAAAAAAACAGAAACGCGTTTTTGTGAATACCTAAATATTGAAGCAAAATGGCTGTTAACAGGAAAATGTTGGTAAACAATATGTAAAAAATTGGGAAAACCCATTTTTTTATTCAGAATTATACATTTTCGCCCACGGAAATTCCAATAAAAATAAAATTCCGACATTGTTGAATTGTAGATACTTCAAGCTCAAATATTGACAGCAGCTTTTTTATATTAAATTACCTAAATAAATATTTTAATACGCTATCCAACTTAGTTAAAGATATTGTAATAGCGCAAGATATTATTGAAAGTTTTTCTGCAATAGAATATCGGGATAAAAAGTATCCTAAATGTTAATCGTGGTTATAAACCATCTGTGTGCCAAATTTCATCCAAATCCGTTCAATAGTTTTTGCGTGAAAAAAACATCCGTCCATACAAACTTTCACGTTTATAATATTAGTAGGTTAGTAGGATTGACGGTTCTAAGCCTAATTAATTGGATTTTAAAATAACTTATCATCGATCGCGATCAGTAGCTGGAAGCTAAAAATATCCAGTTACATACTTCCGAACAAAATGATGACCAGGAATGCGTAATAATAAAAGTCTTTAATTGAATACATCAGTTTTCATAGTTTTTAATTTCAAATTAATTGAAATCGGCAGAAATTGGCTTCTAACATGCACGTTCAGACCTTTAGTCTAAGGTAGGTAGGTAGGTAAGTCTAACCATTCGGGCTGAAGCACATCTGATGGAGGTTATGTTGCAAATCTTCGGTCGTACAACTTATGGCTTACTTCGTGACGCAACGCATTCTTGGTCAAATGTTTACGGTGTGAGATGATTCATGGTTGTATGAAAAAATGTGTAGCAGCGCCACGGAAATCTCCAACACAAAAAACCTGCAGCCGTAGCTGAATTCGAATACCATAACTTATTTCCTTAATTTAATAAACGCGTACGTAGGTACTCGTAATTCTACTCCTACCCTCTGCTACCGGGGAAAGATCATGAAGTATTCTTTCGTTCATTAATATTTTAATCAAGGTTGTACTTACAAAGATCAGCTCAATTTACATAAACAATAACCGCACGTGCAGTCAAAGGTTAGCCCTTGACTGACAAGAGACAAGTGCGTCCGCACGCATTTGTCTGTTTTTTTTTTGTGATGTATCTGCAGTGCGATTCTGTAACCATCTCACCGTGAAAACTTAGGTGAAGTGAGCATGGAATGAGCTGTCATTCCAACTAATGCTAGGGATTGACACTTTTGACAGCTCACTTCACCTAACTTTTCACGGTGAGATTTTTACAGAATCGATCGGCAGTCTCTATATGTGGGCGTCCAAGCAAAACAGTTCTCGGCATTTAGTTTCCGAGATATAAGAAGTTTTGTAAAGTTCGGTGAAAAAATTTCGCGTTTTTAATTGATTATTAATAAATGCTCAACCATTATCGTGAGGAAACCGGCATGTCCTAGGATTGTAAATTCGGAGATATGTGACATCTACCAACCCGCATTGGGCCCGCGTGGTAGATTACGGCCCACTCCCTCTCACTGAGAGAAGGCCTGTGTCGCAGCAGTGGGAACGTTATAGGCTGATTATGTATGTTATGTAAATGCTCAGTTATCTACAATTTCATACAGTATTTTTTTTCAGAATTTCAACTTCAAATGCCTGATAAAAAAAAAATATGTGCCAGTTTTTGAATATTTTTTCAGTCCTTACTATTTACAATTGACTATTCTACATACCGAATCTAGTCTTAACTCAATACCTCCCTCCTGGACCCTTTTTGCTTGGACGCCCACATATACAGGTTTTTTATTCCGACCTCCACGTGGGCAAAGACACGGGTAAAAGCTAGTTTATAATAAAGTCTGTCTGTCCCATGTGTCTCCAGTTACATCTAATGAAAAATAAGGCTTTTGATCAGTTTGCTGGCACATAACATGGTTGCTTAAGACACGGCATGGTACCTACCAACATATACACATACTACACTACCTACCTACAACATAACATGGTTGCCTGAGACATGACATGGTACCTACCACCATGGTGACATGGTTGTTGTTACATGCTGAATGAGATTAAACACTCATAACATTTAGTAGAATGAGAGAGCTGAGCATGAGGTCCTTGGTTCAATTCCCAGGTCGGGCTCAGTGTTATTGGGTTTTTCCATCAGGAATTTTTCAGTAGTCCCGAGTGTGAACATAGTGTCCACTGCCCAGTTGATGGTAATAGGCTCGCCCCCTATTACATGGGACTGAAACATAACTGGCAAAACCTGGGTGTACAATAGGTACACTTCTGCCTAACCCTTCGAGGATCACAAGCGTGATGTTGTGTTTTGTTATATGTGTACATAATCAAATTAAATCAAACAATTGAATAAGTGTAGGGTTGCAGTTTCCTCGAGCAAACGGCTTCAAGCCTTTTGTACGTAATGACCACGTAATTACTGTAAGCAAAGCTACCATACTTCCATTACGCTCTCTCAAAGCGAAGCATTTCGCGAGCCAAAATAAGCACTCACTGGAATGCCTAATAAGCCCCTCCCCACCTAGCACTCTGTACGTCTAGATTACAGAGGATAAAGAAAACTCACTCAGTTGGATATTACACCTATAATTTTTTTATTGGAGTGCGCCTGAGCCGTGCTTAAAAGCCCCGAACCAATAATAATTTACTCGTGACGCTGGACTCAAAAATTTTTGTTAGGACTCTTGCACACTGATGTGTAACGAATGGTTATGGTGGTCACTTATTGTTACAAACAGGCAAAGAACAATGGGCTTTAGACTAAACCTAAAGATATATTAATAACATAAGAGAAACTGAAATTTAGATTGAAAATCATAATCGGGCCGTGAACTGTTACAGAAATACGCTGGCCGCGTATTTCTCACTGTTAAATATTTACAAAATACATAGTGAGGACTAAATTAGTTTCCCTACTTAAAGTATTTGCTAAAATAAATGTTTACGTATACATTAATGATCAATTAATAACCATTGCTCTCAATATTGATCCAATACTTTAATACATCAGTATTGGAGCTATCAAATATCATTCAATGAAATAATGATCACGTTGTGGTCTCTGATCTGGCAGGCGCTCGCTCGGTTTGATTGTTTAATTATAGGTACTAAGATTGCCATACGTTTTGACTAAGCTGATCCACCTTAATATTAAATTTAATATTATGTATTTTTACGTCCAAATAAAGTACGGGAACATCTTCAAAGAAAAACTCAGCATCCTGCTCTTATTATGAGAAGAACCGGTTTATTTACTTCGTGAAAAGAACCTATATCTACAATATTAGATTATTTGGATCTACGTTCGTACTACTTATTTACTGTCCTACGTTATTATAAATTCCTAGAATACTTTCAAAGATCAAATTAATTATTATGATTAAAAAAATAACCTGCCACTTTATTTATTTTAGCTTTGTAAACATTAAGATTTAATCAAAATCTCAACAAATTCAAAACAAAAGGAGTCAACCCAAAACCTCTTAATTAAATAATCTTAAAAATATCTTCCAAAATTCTTGACAAACATGAATATTTACACACACTGTCATAATAGCGCAACCACCGCAGTGCACGCGGGGCTTAAACTCGCCGAAATTAAAATGGAAATGCCTTAAACGAGCGCCGGCATATTAAAGAGATACGGGAAAAAACCATTTAGCAGCTATTTGCATAGTATTAGTGGCGACTAGACGCGACTGTGAAGCTGCAGCACAGTTCCACTTGTGTTCCACTTGTGTGTGGGAGCTCAACATACGTTTTAATGTTGATGATGTTAGGTTAGGGTGAAGTCAGACTTGAGACGCAGTGTGCATGCACGCATGCCTCTCGACTATAATAATATGTAAAGCCCATGCACTTAAAATAATGTTCAGTATTAAACTGACACTATTAATTCCGATCATTATTTTGGTCTTCATTAGCCTAATTTGCGTATTGAATAGCAATCAGATACTGAAGTGCGCTGCAACGGTCATTATCCGCCAAAACGTACACTAATTAACGAGGCAAGCTATACTATACTAAGGCTAGAATGAGTTGGTTTTGCGGTTCCTCCCTACTTTCTCAGTTGAACAGATTTTTTCGTACACTATGTGTTAAGCAAAAGACGCGAATGTAAGCATGTAAAGAACCTATGTACATTGTTGGTAATAAATCAGTCTCTCTTGAGAGCAATCCCTTAATGTCAACAACTCTTGAGATGTTGATTAGATTAACAAACATTTTAGCAATTACAAATGTAATGAATTTAAAATAAAGTAAATGGCTTGACGTTACCATTTGCTCTGACAATTTGACAGTTTAAGAGTTAAAATGTGTCAGTTTGACAGCTGACTTCTAGCGTATCTGTCCACTGCCTAACTAAGTTAAACACCTTTTGCTTTAGATGTGCGTTTGTTTTGTATCAAGATTTAAATTAAACCTAAGATAGGGGCTGTTTGTTTGTGCAATCTCTTAGTGAGGAATATTCTGTTTGTGTTATGAGCGATATTCTGTTTGTTAGATTAGGTTATTAGTTTCATATCTCTAAGTTTGGCAAAAATGCCGATGACAGACCAGTAAGAAATTATTTACAGTAGCGAAACTATAGCGTGATCAGCCTATAACGTTCCCACTGCCACGCGGGCCCAGTGCAGGTCGGTGGATGCCACGTGACTAGCTATAACCTCAAGATTTTTTCAGGCTGTTGGAAGCCGCTGGCCCTTTTGTTTACTTTGATATTTTACGCTGATTCATACCGGGAACTGACGAACCAAACAAACCGACCAGTACCTCCGAAGCACGACTTTATTTAAAACGGGGTTTCCCTTTTACCTCACCATACACCTATAACCCTTCTCTTCCCTAACAATCAGACGATTCCACCGTTGGGTACGTACTACTTAAACCGGCAGTTGTTTAGCCAGCGCCATCTTTAATTAGGGCGCGACGTGAGTGGCGTGCCAACCGTCAGGGGGCGCCTCTAAATCTGGCGAGATTGCGCGATAGTGTGCAGACAGCTTTATGTGGCTATTGCTGGTGATGTATTTTATGGTGATTGGAACAGGTTTTCCTGTTTAGGTTTAGTTGGAATCAGAAATCGGAAAATAACTAGACTGTGTTAAAGATCATCGGATCAAAGAATTAAAATCCTAACATGTGTGTTCTCGTATTGATACGGATGAAACCCTAAAATACTGGTATTCAGCTGCATCCGAAAGCTGACCCCAACACAGTTGGGAAAACTGTAGATAAATACAGATGATGATTACGGAGTAGACCCTTTACCTCCTAATGTCGTTTGCAAAGTACTACTGAAAGATAAAATCGAACGATTTAAGAAGATAATATCGCCTAAATCACCATAGTTTACACATACATCACTGGTGATCGTAGTATACGCAGTCATCAGACAGCATCATTATCCCTTTTATTGTATCTCCTAGTCAGCTTTCACGATACCCACGCCAGAAATTAGTCGAGAAACGGCAATCCTTATTGCTTCCCTTATTGAACAAGTAGGTATTCTGAGAATACTGTACTAAGATACATAATATCAGCCATCTTCATGGAATGCCCACAATATACCTCACGGACCTAATCACATAAGTCATGTATTAAGTTCCGTGCAGCGTGCGATTGGCAGCGGTGGAGATAGGATTATGAACGATATCGTGCGATATTGGACGATATCGGCCGATATTGGACGACATCCAAGTGCCTGATGATGGTGATAATGTGGTTGTTTGGTGCTTTAGGGCGTGTAATTGGTAGGTAATTAGTTGTAGGCAAACATGTTTAGACGGCTGAAATTACTGAGGGTCGGTCTTACTATCCTGATTGTGAGACACCTGTTAATACTCTATATATATTCGTTGAGGACTGAAATATCCCACATTCTAGTTGCAAAGCCATAGTGGTGGCAAACCACTAGTAAGTAGTACCCAATAGGAAAAGTTTTGAAGAAGATTGGAAACTAAAGAAGACGTAATGAGCAAATATTCTGGTACAACTTGGATGACAATGGGCTGTGCATGTTCTGCAGAAAATATAAAACTATGTGCTGAGTTTATATCTTGCCTTTATTCTCCTGTAACCTATTGTCGTTGAGTAAAGTAAAGTAAACTATACAATTTCTCACCCACATTTCACTGGCGTAATAAGGGGAGAGCATTCGATTGGTAAACTTCATGAAGTTCCATTTGCATAGGTATATTTAGATAGGGTTATTTTTGAAACCTTGGGTTAATCTTCGATTAACCCAAGGTTTCCAAAATAACCCTATCTCACTCTACCAACCGCAACAGCATTAAATTCCGGCAGTATCTGTGGTTAAGGTAATATCGCCTGTTTATACAGGAGTCATAGTATTTGCTTCCTAATTAGATCACGTACCGCTAGATTGGACGCCGCCATTCTACTCAATGTCATGACAGGACTTAAGTATTATTTGCGCTTCCAGTTTTTCGGGTGAATAGAAGGAAGGTTTGTTTCATTTGTCGTTCGTTGTGTCCTAAGTTCAATCGTCGAGTCTGATTCTCAGTAGCAGCCCGGAAACCAATCCCCATCTGTGCTCGATTAATGACAACAGGCTCACTAGAAAACGGTTGTACTGAAGAGTAGAAAAGTTAATTACTAAAGCAAAAAGTACATTACCTTGTTTCCACAATAGCTGACGCTTTCGTGCCATGCAGAATCTTTAAAAGCTTACATTTTTCCCAAAATTACATCACCTCTTTATTCAATTTTACCGCATTTAGAGCCTCATGTAGCTACTCAACATTCAATAGGGAATCCATCAAAATGACTTCCTGCAGCCTTCCTATATAGGAAATTACAAACGAGGGAGCATTTCCAGCCTAAACAAAGCACACATGCGTTTTACGGACGCGGAAATTTTAATTTGATCTTATTACTACACTCTTGCCCATCTCATTTGCACACCTACCACACAGCCATACCCTCACTATACAGGATTTTACACCTTATCAACAGATAGATAAAGGTTGTAGATCCCGAAGGTTTAAGATTGTGAACCCAGCACGATGATTGTGCTTTTAAATGAAAACCATCCAGATTATTGTAAAAACTGTGTTCTTAATTTGGAGTTGCCACGAAAAGGGGTTGTTATCCTGAAGAGGGTTTATTTCCTTATTATGTGCAACATTTGTGTCAAAAAGATTATCAAAATTGTCTTTGATTTTAGGATCATGAACTTTTTGTTAATTTAACGGGTAGGTATGGGGTTAAGTGGCTATTAAAGTTAACGATTATGAGATATAATTAAAGCTGATTACAATGTTAATGTTGACAGTAAAGCAGGCGGCGCACGTAAATAAAGTTAGCTCATTAAAATCTACAAGTTGACTCGTGATAATTATTTGATGAGGTATGTGGGTACAATTATCGTGACAAACGAGAGGGAGGCTCCCCAGTAAGGTTTTCAGACACTAGACAAGTTCCTGAAGTCTTGCTTGCACGTTGTAGTGAGGTCGGCATATACAGGGCATTAGGGGACATCAATGCGCTTACTGAAATCATGAATTCAGCACATTATTCTAGACCCTCTTGCGTAAAAAAAGTTCGTTGGTTATCAAAACAAATCTGGTGAGTTCAGTTTCATGCCATTGTCCTGAATTAATGGTAACAGGTTGCGCGTCGATGTCCCTGCCCCCCGGATATGCATGTGTTAGATTCTTGAGTATACAGGGTGGCCGGAACATTGACGTCCAAAAATAAAATTTAGGTCCCTCGTATCGTGGGGTATCCGAATCACCCCCATGTATGTTCCGCGACTTTTCATAGTTTTCGAGTTACGAATTTTTTTCTGATTTTTTGAGAATGATCGACCTGACCAATCTAAAAAATGGCTTTGTCGAGATTTTTTTTTTTGCAACTGAATCTTCGTGAGTAGTACTTTTATGCATAAAATAATCAGCTTCGTAACTGTGATGAAAGTTATGAAAAAGTTGGTCTAAAGTGAAAAAATTACGTTCGGTAAATTATGGCTTAGCATTTTAACTTTAAATAAAAAATTTAAACAGGAAACTTCATGGTTCCTAAGTAGGCTTCAAGAATGCGCCAGACTCTCAGCTTTCATAATCATAAAAAAATTAGCACTTTAGACCAACTTTTTCATAACTTTCATCACAGTTACGAAGCTGATTATTTTATGCATAAAAGGACTACTCACGAAGATTCAGTTGCAAAAAAAAGATCTCGACAAAGCCATTTTTTAGATTGGTCAGGTCGATCATTCTCAAAAAATCAGAAAAAAATTCGTAACTCGAAAACTATGAAAAGTCGCGGAACATACATGGGGGTGATTCGGATACCCCACGATACGAGGGACCTAAATTTTATTTTTGGACGTCAATGTTCCGGCCACCCTGTATACTAGAAGTATATGTACCTATAATATACATATAACCCAATGTAGCGGTATCTACAACGCCACATGCGAACAACGCGTCATACTGACGTCACGCAAATCCTGCATCTCGCAAGCAGAGTTTACCGCGCAATTAGCATAGATACAATTTCCCAACATCAATCGTTGGGCAATTGCCCGCCAGACACAACACCAGTCTGGTAGGAGGATCCTCCCTTTTCTATGGAGGATGAGTGAACTTTACACCCTGTTCCTCATACCTCAAAACTGGTGACCCCGAGTATGAACGTCAGCGCAGCCTTCGTGCAAATACTTCAGCGTGACGTCATCATCATCACTCCCGCAAGCTTTAGTGGCGAGTCACCCAGCCAGCCAGCATCCACGGCTCCAACGGGTATCCTGACTACGAGCATGCAGCGACCGCGCATACCTGGTCATCACCCTCAGCCTCATCAGCAACCTCGGCACAGCACACTGCACTTTCGGCCGGTCAACAAGAAGAGCTTCCTCTCCTGGTCGACGCAGCAGCCAGCCTCAACCCGGCACTGTGCGACATCCGACGCACTGGAGTATAACGCAGCGCCACCCCGTCTCACTGGGGACATCTCCGCAGACATTTCCGACTCACCGTGAACTATACAGCAACCGGTCCCGACTCACTGGAACCTCAGCTGGCCTGGCAAGCATCGTAAGATACAAGACTCAGCCCACTATCGACCTCCGGTCTCCGGAGGGGAGTGATGTAGCGGTATCTACAACGCCACACAAGCAGAGTTTACCGCGCAATTAGCATAGATACAATTTCCCAACATCAATCGTTGGGCAATTGCCAGCCAGACACAACACCCGTCTGGTCGGAGGATCCTCCCTTTTCTATGGAGGATGAGTAAACTTTTGAGTAAACTTTACACCCTGTTCCTCATACCTCTAAACCCAATAACAAGCTTTGAATATCAGAATGGTTACTAGTTAGTTATTTACTGTGTATGAAGGTTATTATTGAATATGATTTGTAGGGAAAGAGTTTTATGAAGTAAAGCACAAATAGACAAGGCTAAACATTTATTTAAATTTAGGCTTGTCAGTAATTAATCAGAAAACTAGTCGTCCGTTCGTAAAACTAGGTCATCATGGAGAAGAAGGACAAAAACTCCATGGAAACAGAATTAAAGTATTCTATCAATACATTTCTTACGTTGTCATAAATTATCGTTATTTTTAAAAACAATTAATTCTATCTCTTGGACAACGGTCCAAGAGAATTCAAAATAATAGCAACATATTAACAATAGCTAAGAATATTGGCCATAATATGACTTACACAACAACATAGTCATAATAAGCAATAATTAAGGTATACTTAACTTACGTGACATCTGGTCGATCTATTCCACATAACAACGGCACTAGAACTAACCAACTGAACATCTACCAAGCAACTGCCTTGATGACGTCATTACAATCCTTTCATAATAGTACCAACGTCTTTTACGTCAAACATCTACCGTCATTTTGACCCAATCACAGATCATCATATATTTTGGCTTAATATCTTCTAACACAGGTAGTAATAAATCTTATGTAGTGAAACCGTTTTAAAACATTATAAGGTAATTCATCAATTTAATAGGAGTTGATTCGTAATTCTTAGACATCATCAAAAAGTATATCAACATCAACTGTCAGTATTGTGCCAATCGTTTGAAACAACCTATTATAATAAAATAGCAATATAAAATCTAAGAAATACTACAAGTATAATCAAACATTACTTAATCATTTATAGTAATAACATTTAAGTGTGTTAAGACTGTTGATTTTTTGTAAACACAATATCTAGTCAAATTAGGTACTTTTACGTTGGTCCCAAGCTTCGTAAATGTGACAGATGACATTATCCAACAAACAATATTGTAATATTATAATTATATCAAAATGAGATATCTAATACATGCAAAGACAAGAAACATGTTTTACATGTGAAAACTGGTCGGCCATTTATATGCCTGAGACATCGTCATAAAACAAGAGAGTCAAGTAAGATGAGCTACTTCAATTTACCAATACAATTTGTATCAATCATTGTCAGCATGGTCACTTTATCCCTAACTATAGTAACAATCTCTAGAAATTCCATCGGAAATCTGTTAGTGGCTTCATTAAAATCCCCCAGTACAGTTAGAGTTTCCTCATTACGAAAAATAACCAATCTATCAAGTATTACATAATTTCTTTTCAACTTCCCGAGCTTATTTTATAAAAAAGCATCGTTAAAAGTTTTAACAATCCTTCTTTCGTTTAAAATGACGAAGTCTTATTCTGATTAACGATGTCTCGAATGGCGGACTACGAGCTACTCGCGTTACGCGGCGTCAACCTGGACAGGGTGGCCAGGTGTCGGCGAACGTCGGGATTTAGGGGATCTTTCATATTTGGAACGGCACTTTAGGTTTCTTACAAAAAAAAAGGTGTTAAAGCCAGGTTTAAAGTCAAAAGAAAACTCGAATGATTATTTAATTAAACTCATAACGTTTATTATGAACTAAGTGTAAGTGTGCGCCAAGTATGAGGGTGTGTGTGTGTGTGTGTGTGTGTGTTTTTACTTTTTACTTTATTTAATTTATGGTGGACAGGACCAATAAAGCATTATCTTACTATATTTTGAGCCCACGATTGTTTAATATCTACCGACCGAACGGACCGTGACCGTTCTAATTAAACTTATTTTATAAATAAATTGAAATTCATTATAACTTTAAGTAACTTTAGCAATAATTAATTCAAATTTATTTATAACGTGCTCGGAGGAAGGAAGTATTCCAGTAGGTAAGATGCTTGTAGGGATCTTGACTTACTTCCGGGATTGTCCTGACAGCCGTGGAATACCTCTTAACTCCTGAAGCACCTTAGGATATTATTGAGCGTGCAAATCACCCAGTACCATTTTTTCCGTGTATTGTTTGTATAAAAAATTGGTCAGGCAGGGGCCATAGTCCTTTTATAGTTTTAGGTAACCAGTCCACTTTAGCCACCTAAATCCATAGTCCAATACCTTTATTACCATATCTAAAAATAGTCCTACACCACCAGCGGGTTGTCCTTGTGTGCACTTACATATTGCGTACCATTATTCCTATAATCGTCGGTTGGTGCCTCATTTCGTTGAAAGCATCTAACGGGCCTCTGCAAGTTGGCTTTGGCACTTCGTAAGGCTTCCAAAGGTCCGGGACCCCAGGGTCCTGAGATATGTCAACGACACAATAAAAATGTTATAATAATTATTTATTTTTGTAAATTGGTTTTAACAAAATCTTTAACACATCAAAAACTAATATAAAACTAGATAAAGCCTGTGTTACCTATTCGACTACTCTGAGAAAACACTCGGAGGTTATAGTCTCTTTTAAAATCCAGACATAATCTTGGTCAGATCATATAATGATGACCATGCAGATTAGTGTCTAAGATGGTCTTTGGCGTAAAGAACCACACAGCTTTGAGTGAACCTGGCAATACGTAAGTGGCTCCCAAAAAACCCGTACGATGAACCGTCAAGTAGGTAGTACAAGTCAGTCAAATATTAATACAAGTACAGGGCGGACATCGGCGCGCAACCTGTTACCATGTACATGATTCTGAACCCTGCGTTTATATTTTCCGTCGGTTATTCAAAAAAATGCTGTTTCATACATTTTGACAATAACGCGAGCAATAGACAAAAGTGTAAACATTTTTATGCATGAGTACGTGTCTTTAGACTATGTTTATCTTATGTCTTTTTTCGTTTTCTTTTTTTTTTATTATTATTATTTTTTTTACTTGTAAGTAATTGTGCGTTTTGTTTGTGCAGAATAAAATATTTTTCTTTCTTGCTTTCTTTTGTTTTTTTTATTGACCGCGTCGGTATTACAACTATTCTATGAAACAGCAGTTTTTTTTTTTTTATAACCCGCGAAAAATTTAAAATAATGTGCTGTTATTATAGTTTGCGCGCCAATGTCCCTGCCAGCCTGCATATTGAATTAATCACAGCGATAAGCTAAGGAAGCTGTCATTAGAGGACAGGAAGGCCATCTTCTTGAGCAACTCGATCCCCATCACTAAGAAAATACCCTTCCTTTATCTTAGCCATAACTTGAAACCTAGAACGGATGGCGACCCTACTTAAACATGAAACTGGACTTACGAGAAACCAATTTGGTTGCGCGTAAATAACTGTAAGTCGTTGTGGAGTGAAATGAAAGCTTTTTGTGCCTACCTGAGCACTTCCTCGGATTTGTGTTGCCACTGTAAAAAATGACGGCGAAGTTTTCGAGACGGTGCAGCTAGTTTAGTTGGCAAGAAATATTTTAAAGAGCTACTTTTGAGGTTTTTGAGATACAAAAATGGGTTCCTTTCCACGGATAGGTAAAGCAATTTTCTCAAAATGAATAGCGTTTTGAAATAAAATTGCTTGTACAAAACATCGAAAACCAAAAAAATGTCCAAAAAATAAAACTGCTCCGCATGTCGAAAACGCAATAGGTACCTAAAAACTATGTGAACAAATTCAACCCGTAAACTACCAACAATCTAACTTTTTGGGAATTTTCGCCTTCTACACTGTGGAGCCGCAATTCGCTTGGAATTATACGTTTAAAGCCTGATGTTACGATACTGAGGCAAAGAGAATCCAAATCAGAGAGCACTTAAAGCTAGAACTTAACGTGTTAAGCTGAAGTACATCACGTCTGCGCGACTGTAGTGGAAACTTTAACTTGAAGACGTGTTAAGATGGTTTACATCTTAAACATGTTCACCCGGAGAGAATACATGAAACCTTCTTGATAGATCATTATAAAGACAGCCAGGGAAACAACAGCTGCTCGTTACAGTTTAGTTAATTAGCTCGCGATTGCACGGTAACATAGGCGGCCTATTCCAGTCCACTGCTAGACATAATTAATTAACTGTATCACTAAATTGTTGATTGATTCATATCCCAATGTTAACTATTAAAATCGCCTCGCTTGGCCGACAGATTGGTGATACAACGTATTTATTTATTTATATATATTTTATTGTACACCAGAAAATACATAACAAAAAAATACAATTTTATCGCTTTCTGCGATCTCTTCAACATTCTTTCATTGTTCTCTATCGATATTTTTACTATTATTTCAAGTAGTATTTTAATACAGAATTAATCATTAAAAGCTTACGTATTACCTATGTTCGTACATGAATAAGCCGTGCACATACACTGGCAAAGAGGTGCAAAGCCAATCGTTCCTGGAGCCGACGGGGCCGATTAATTGAGCGCCTTTAGCTTTACTATTCATTGGCTTCTCTTTTGCACCCGCGCGGCCGCGCCGTGCTGCCTTTGCTTAGTCAGCTATTTGACTGGGCTACACGGCTTTATAGTGCCATTCAACTGGGGTACTCGTAAATGAATGCAATGAATTAAAAGCTTTTATTATAGGTACTCCTATTATAATAACAATAATCGTTTAGCATAGTCGGCTTATAACGTTCCTACTGCTAGAACAAAGGGCTCCTCTCTGTGAGATGGAGTGGGCCGTAATCCACCACGCGGGCCCAGTGCGGGTTGGTAGATGCCACATATCTTCGAAATGTTTGGTTCTAGGACGTGCGGGTTTCCTCACGATGTGTTCCTTCACCGTCTTGAGAGCAGTGATTATGAAATAATTTACACAAAGTAATGCACCTGTCAGGGTTAGCCACAGCCGCAGCCGTTAGTTTCCAATAAAATTGTTTATTTTTTCAATAATCGTTTATTTCGAACAAATGGCAAATTTATTTATTTATCAATTTTAGGATTTCCAACAAAAGATTACATATAATTAATGGACGACAAAGTATTTAGTTGGTGTACTCCTTCAATTACAGGAGACCACAGCATGTACACAATAAAATAAACAACTAAGCTAACAAATTAAATACCTAATACATAATAAAAAAATTAAATGCAAAAGTTAGTTAAAACTGTGGCGCAGCTACCAACGCCCGGCTCCTAGTGGGAAGGTAGTTTGTTCCAAAACTAATCAAAACTAAACAATAATTACTTAAAAGAAAAGAAAAATAACAAGAGCCGTGTGGATAAGGAGGCGGGGGGGGGACGGTGTTGTATGAAAAACACACACACACAGTGAGATGTTTTTCCACAAGTTTTTCTGTTGCATCATAAGTACGAGTGGTTTTAGATTTATACACATAATTGTTGATATTTTATTACATATTTTTGAGTTCATGTAGGTAAAACGGGACTTGCTGCTAGCCTGCTACAGTTGTACATGGCTTTGTACGTAAATTAATAAACATAAAATGAAACAATATCTCATATTCAGTAGCGGAAGGTTTCATATGAAGGTCTGGTAAAGTTTTTATGTCCAAAAGTGTTATTTCATGCTATGAAGGAAGAAATGTCCAGGGAAATTCCTTACTCTGTAGTAAAGACAGCAGCTTATTGTCATTCGTAAACCCTAAAGATTGCAAAGGTTCAATTACGCCAGCGTCAAGGTCTTAGGACCTAAGACTTAGATCTTAGCCGTACGGTATATTTATGTTAAACCTCAATATGAGCCGACCATGAAACTTTATCTCCATAATATACCGAAACATTTCAGCATTGTGTAGAAAGAAAAAAAAGTTCAGCATTTATCTAGATTTAAGATTTAGGACGAAAAATACTTTAAGCTTATCTTGGTATTAGACTCGTCTTGTTAAAAAAACGATGGAGGCATTTTAGTCATCAGTGAATAGGTAAAAAAAGATTGATCGAATACGTATTCAAAAACGTAGGCAAAGTGGCTTTTTCAATGTTATTTGCGACTTTATTTAACTTTCTTAGTAAATTCCACGACAATCGACTTAACTGACTGAAAAACACCGTGAAAATAAGGACGTTAGTGATTGCGATGTTTAATCATATGATTTGGGGAACATGTATAACATAACTAGCTGTGCCCCGCGGTTTCACTCGCATAAATTTCGATCCCGTGGGAATATCGGGATAAAAAGTATCCCATGTATTAATCCTGATTATAAACTATCTGTGTGCCAAATGTCATCCAAATTCGTTCAGTAGTTTTTGCGTGAAAGAGTAACAAAAATCCATCCATCCTCACAAACTTTTATAATATTAGTAGGATTAATTATTAATTCATTAATTAAATTAAAGTAGGATAGTGGACATATAAGTAGGATTAGTAGGATAGTAGAATTAGTAGGAAGTGGGATAGGATACCACGACCGTTTCCCCGAAGGGTTGAGCAGAGGTGTACCTAACTATAGTACCCATATTTCGCCAATTGTGTCCCATGTAGTACAGGCGAGCCTATCGCCATCGACCGGGCACAAATCCAGATTTCGGGCTGCTATTGAGAAATTTCTGATGGATAAACACAATAATATTTTGTCCAACCTGGGAATCGAATCTTGCTGAGCAGGATCGAAAGACAATAGCACTTGGGACCAACAGACCATTGAGACAGTCCAAGCAACAGGAGGTAGGAACACTAATTATAAGGAGAACTTATCACTTAGCCTCGTGGCATCGTCCTCCCAAATTTATGAAAGAGCCTGAAACTCTGAAAAAATAAATGTAAACGATCTAAAAATGGAACGCCTTCAGATAATTTTTCAGTTGGAGCTAAAGTAACTTGCTCTATTTGACTTGGCTCCAGTTCCTTCCACGCGACTGAGAGTCGGTAACTGTAGAGATCGGCCCGATTTTTCAACGGATATTCTATAAAATGATTGATACACTGAGCATTGTGGACTTTTTGCAGACTTTTGCTTTTAGTTTTAAAAATATGAAAACCTGGGGTATTGTTCAGGAGAATTTTCTTTTACAAAGAAGGAGATTTTTTCATACCTTCCCTTTACCCAGTCTTTTCGTAGTAATGGAAAGACTAGAACCCTATTTTACCAATCCTTCCTGCAGATAAAGGCCACGATCATGACTATCTAACACATTCTCCATCTACGACAACAAAACATACGCACAACACATACAAACTGCCGGTTACGCGTAAAAGGACTCGTGCCCTATAATTAACGAGTGAATTATTCCGCCAGAGATATAATGAAAACAAGTACACACGAGCGGTCTGACCCCCCCGGGGTCTGCCTAGCGCCTGAATAAAACATGCCTAGATAACTGCTGGCCCTGACTGTACATGGTAAATGTGCGTGATCGTACAAGACAAAGATTGGGGATACAAACTTAATCACTTATTTATTTTATGTACAACTCTTACAGCCAAAAATATTGATACGAGAAATTATTTCTAGATAAAAATAAAGAAAACTTTATCTCCCCCTTATCATTAATATCTGCTGGCTATAGGCCTTCCCACACATCGTTACAAAGACCTGCACGGCTGGCATCCACCGGGTTCCCGCGACCATCATCTGGACATCGATCCACCCTGTGAAGAGCCTATGCATGCTGTACCTACCTTCTGACAGTCAGGAACTTTTCGACAATCAGTCATTCGTTCTGGGAGCAAAGTAACCCGCTGTAATAAATTTATCCTTTAAGCACATAAAATCAAGGGTGGAGTGAACGCCTCGGGCATTACATACTTAGATCGCTGTTGAACCATGCACAGTCAGACAATGGCCGGTGCAATTTCGAGAGTTTTGGAACGAATACCTATTTACTTACTGCATGCCTATTCATCATCGCATAATCAAATGAGCCTCCCCGAGGAAGCCTGTCGCCGGTGTGACGCGCGACCGCAGCCAAGTACTGATTAATAATACATTTGTTTGTAAATTAATCATTGGCAATGTTGCCACCTCACACGTCGAGCTACATTAGGGGCGGGATCGGTAATGATAGCTGTACTTAAACTGTTAAGGAACGGTGGAGACGTTTTTAATTAGGAATTTAATTGGGTTTCTATTTGATAAAATATTAAGGTTCTTTTTTCTATATTATACTAGCTTTTGCATGCGGCTTCACCTGGGTGGATGTCCGATATCGCGCGACGGGGACGTACCTACCGGGATAAAAGTATCCTATGTTCTAACACAAATCATGGCCTATCCGTATGCCTTCCATTGAAATCCGTACAGGAGTGTGCTAAGGTGGGTGCTGAGGAGTGAAAAGGCAACAGATAGACAGATAATAAATTGTAATAACTTTGACCCAGTGGACCGATTCAATTTAAAACGAAATAAAGACTAAATGTTACCTCTAAATACGGACTCTGACAAAAAGAAAAAAAAAAAAAAAAAAAAAAAAATAGGAAACGGAACCACCTCTGAGAAATAGGTAGGTACTCTACAAAAATGTAATTACATTTCAATGTTAAACAGAGTTACTTTTGAATTTATAATATTAGTATTAGTATGGATACATCTGTCATATTACAAATTAAAGTCACTTTTCGTGTCTCTGTGACAACGTTGTTCTCCTAACTTTGCAACGGATTCTGATTCGGCTTTCAACATCATTTAAGAAGAAGAAGGTGTGTCATCGGTAGGTACAACAACATTAAACTTACAATACTAAAATAAAACTGGATATTTTGTCAGCTTGTACAATCCTTGCGCAGCAAGAGCGGGGCGCTCGCGTTTCTATAAGAGTGCACTGTACCACTACTAGTAGCTAGGTGCCGCGAAGTAAATGGTAGGTACAATCTATCGTTTACTTATTTCAACTGGCTTTAGAAGTATTTAATTATACCTATTTCAATAGTAATAGAACGCTTTGTACCAATGCGCTTGCCAAGCGAGGAGAATTGACTAGAGAAAATAGACCCTAATTGCCGGAAAAGTGACTTAGCCATAGTTTACCTAATTTGTGATCTAGATATGGCCATGAGATATTTTTGAAAATTCACAACCCCAGTAATTTAGAACTAAACCGTTCACTAATTATAAAGCACACTTACTAATTAATGTGCTGTCATTATCACATTGGCTGTTGTCATTTAATTAAATTACAACAATATAAACAACGAGTGCGTGTCGGTTAGTTCCGATGCTATTTTAATTCAAATGAGGCGTGTGGGGCGATCAAGCGGATCACATGAAATACTCTTTTATATAGCGTTCACGCAAAGCCGCGGGTTTTACTAGCTTAATAAAACAAATAAATATTGTGCGGGACTGAACAATCAAACTCAAACAACATACCGTTTAGATTAAGGTTCAATTTTACGTGCAGGTGTGGCAAAAGTTACTAAATAAAAAATATAGTTGAATGCAAAGGCAGGTAATTAAAATGGTAAGTTGAATAGTGGCTGCGTCACGCGAACCTCTTAGTTAGTTTCAGGTAATTTTAACCGTTCACTTTTAATGGTTAAGAATCGTGAAAGACTGTGCGGTACTTCCTGCAGTTAAACTTCATTAGTTGGATTAAAGTCGTAATGGTTATTAAAGCTGGTAATATGACTACAGGGATAAGCGAAAGCGAATTAAACTGTAAGGTCGGGTGTTTAGGAGACAAATGAAACGAATGAGGTTCGAGAATACACTGACTATATTGGTATAAAGATACCTTATTATACCTTACAACTACTACATCACACCTTCCCCTTTATTTAAAAAAAATAATAATATTACACAATTATTATTTTTAAATTTTAATATGGTATACCTGCGCAGGGTATAATAATATTATTATTCATAATATAAGATTAACCTAATTATGGCTTAAAACTACATAATTATGAATATTATAACATTAGAATATATTATTCTAAATTAATACATAATATACGACACTGGAGAGCCCTGTTTTGTAAACACACATTGGTTACATTAGTCATTTTTATATAGTTTAGTTCTATTTTTATGAACTACATATTCTTTTCCACTTTTCAAAATTTTAACATTAGTGTCCATGTCATCAATTACTACATAAGGTCCCAAATATATAGGATCCATTTTACTATCTGATATATTTTTTAATAATAACAAATCACCCTTTTTATAATACACGGGGTTTATATTAATATCATAGTTATGCTTTCTCTTAACCTTACTCTTAATTAAATTACTACGTGCATCTTTTTGTGCTACTTGTAGCCTATATTTAAGCTCAAGAGCGTAATTGTCATGAGCATACAAAGGATCTACCGAATGTCCTTCTAAATTTGTCGGTAACACGCAGCGTTTGGCAAACACTAATTCATGAGGTGTGTACTTGGTCTCCGTATGTACTGTATTATTGTAAGAAAAACACCAATACGGCAACCAAGTACTCCACGTACTTGTTTGATTCTCACAATTAATCCTAAGGTACGCACCCATTGCTTTATGATTGTTTTCTAGCGCCCCAATACTTTTGTGATGGTAGGCTGTTGACGAAATTTGGTTGATTTTTAAGATTTGACATACCTCTCTCATAGTACTTGATATAAACTCGGACCCACGATCGGTCGCTATTTCTCTAGGTATGCCATATCTTAAAATAAAATTATCTACAAACGCGCGAGCTACACTTTCTGTATCTTTATTGCGTAGAGGGTACGCTTCCGTAAATTTCGTTAACTCACACTGTAGAGTCAAAATATATTTGTAGTTATGTAAGTCTGTTGGTAGCGGCCCTACAATATCTAAAAATATTTTTTCTAGTGCTGAATTTGCAGTCGTTGTGACCTGCATTGGTTGCTTGGTGTGTTTAGAATATTTTTGTTTCTTACACTGCTCACATTTAGAGACATAATCAGCGACATCTTTTTCCAAGCTTGGCCAAAAATAATACTTTTTAATATTATTTACCATTCGCCTAATGCCCGCGTGGCCACTTGTGGGCAATAGGTGATAGTCATTTAATATCACACGCCTGTTATCTATATTATTTATTCTCTGGACATTACTGACAACACAAATTCGTGGTCCGGACCACTTTTCATAACTTTTTATTTCATTTATAAGCCCACTTATAAAGTCTTTATTGTTGTCGTTTCTTATTATGCATATTTCATCTATCGATAACTTTTTACATAAACATAACAAGTCTCTCACCAATTCGACTCGCGTAATCGGAGATCGAGAAATTGTTTGTAAATATATTATAGATTTACTGGGCACATATATAAAATATTTGTATCTCTCAACTATTATTCCTTTTTTTTGTAAATAATTGAATTGCCTAGAGTTTATTAAAGAAAATTCAACAATATCCTTCGGTTTTTTAATTATTTCCACAACTCTCGGTTGATCAGGCCTCGAGTTTGTGTCTATATTATCCACCGACTGGTTATTATTGCTCTTATCATTATTCATATTTAATTGACGTAATTGTGCTCTAGTCATTACACTAACTATCTGTTCATTCATTGATTTTAAGTCTTTTGACGTAATTATTATTCGTGACAGTGCGTCTGCCACTGAGTTTGATTGTCCTTTCAAATATTCAATTGTAAAGTTAAATTCTTCTAACTGTAGTCTAAATTTCAGTAATCTACTAGATGGATCTCTCATTGAAAATAAATAAACTAGTGGTCGATGGTCAGTCTGTATCTTAAACCGTCTTCCGTATAAATAAGGTCGAAAATATTTAACACTCCATACTATTGCTAAGAGTTCTTTTTCAATAGTAGGATAATTAATTTCGGCTTTATTCAAACCTCGACTTGCGTAAGCCACTGGCCGTCCATCTCCGTTACATAACACCGAACCGATTGCAATACCTGATGCATCGGTTTGTAATACAAACTCATTATTTTCTAAAAAATTTGGATACTGGAGGACAGGTGGGTTTATCAGGGCTGTTTTTAGCATCTGAAAAGATTGCTCACAGTCTTTGGTCCAATTATACTTAACGTTTTTGCAACACAATTTGTTTAAAGGAAATGCTAACTCAGCGAAGTTTCTAATAAACTTTCTGTAATAGTTTGCGAAGGCTACAAAACGCTTTAATTCATCAACATTTTGTGGCCTTGGATAACTTTCTACTACTTTAATTTTTTCTGGGTCTGGTAAAATACCCTTTCCGGAGACGGTATGCCCTAAATAAAGAATTTCTTTTTGCAAAAATGTACATTTAGTGGGATTCATTTTTAAATTTACTTTTCGTAATCTAGAAAAAACATCCATCAAATTTTGATTATGAATGCTCAAATTTCTACCCATTACTACCAAATCGTCCTGGTAAACGAGACATTTATCATAATTGAGGCCAGACATTGCTATGGTCATCATTCTACTAAAACTACTGGGACTAGACTTGAGCCCCATCGGCATGCGAGTCATCTGATACTGATTGTTACCTGTAGTAAATGCCGTATAAGGTCTGCAGCTTTCTTTTAATGTAATTTGATAAAATCCTTGAGCTAAATCTAAATGAGTAAAGTACATTGCTCCTGCTAAAGAATCTAGTATTTCGGTGATATTGGGCAAGGGAAATTTGTCATCCTGTATGTTTTCATTTAACTTGCGGTAGTCTATTACGACACGCCACTTTTTATTACCGGCCGCGTCACATTTTTTGGGGACCAACAATAATGGACTAGACCATGCACTTCTGGATGGCTCAATTATGCCGTCATTTAACATGTTTTTGACTTGTTTCTCTATTTCCGGTTTTTGAGAATAAGGGACTCGGTATGGTTTGGTATAAATTGGAACAGTATGTGGTTTCATGTCAATTGTCTGTTCATAAATTGGGGTAGTGGATAATTTATCCCCTGGTAGATGGAAAATATCAGGAAATTTTGCACAAATACATTCTATCGATTTCTGTTCCTCTACATTCAAGCCTTTTAAGTTTAATGAGGAAAGTAAAGTTTTCACCCTTTCCGAATCCACAGTATTCCTATTAAATTGACAAATTTAGTATTCATTTAACTTACTGGTGCCAACTTGAAAATAATTTAAATTTACATCTGTGTCTCGAGTATTTAAAATACGAATCGGCATTTTTCCGTTAATCGGTTTATTTATACTACTTGCTAAATAAACACCATCACATAATTGTTGATTTGACACCACACACTCTTCTTTTAATGTCGTATTAATGTAATGCGTGGATTCGCTACGTGCTGGTATAGTCAGATAGTAGCCGTTACGCGTTGTCTGATTATTTTCGAACGTTAATCTTACTAACTTAGAGCCACTGGTCAATTGTAACGTATTAACTTCAAAATTTAAAATAGCTCTATAATGTGTTAAAAAGTCTTGACCCAAAATGCCGTCTGTAATACATGGTAAATTTTTTAAAACTGTGAATTTATATGGAAAACTATACTCGTTATAATTAAGAGTTAAATACACATAACCTTCTGAAAACAAATATCCACCAATACCTTTTACGCTAACTCTCTCTTTATGGTAAGGAATCTGTAAACGCTCTAAACATTCTAACTTTATTCCCGATATGGAAGCGCCCGTGTCAATTAGCATGTTATGGTTATAGTTACAAATTTTAAACAGCACCTTATTTAAAATGTTACACGTGAAGATGACATCAGTCACGAAAAAAATGATTCAATGACTCATTATTTGAAGTGCTCGTTGCTACTTGGCTATTCTCTGTTATGACATTGATATCCTTCTTCAACCCGACACCCCGGCCGCGGTTACTACGCGGTGGTCTATAAGTTTTGCGGTAACGACTATTATAATTAGCACGATAATAATTGCTATTACTGTAACCATGTGGTACCTGTGGCCGATGACCCCGATGCTGATGTGCATTTTGTGCACCACCTCTTGCGCCGAAATTTCCTCGGTAACCTCGTTGAGCTCGCCGACCCTGGTAATGCGACTGTCTATACGTACCTATAAGTTCTGATGAGCCACTGGGACCGGGTTTCTCCTCGTCTTGAGCTGCCTGGATTGCTTCTGTTAAAGAAGAAAAGTTACGCGCGGCAATTATGGTGCTTAATCGACGATCCCGCAAACCATCCGCGAATCGCTTGATTGCTAACTTCTCATTCATAGGTTTCAATAAGGCATACTTGGCTGAATCACTGTCAGCTTGCGATATCGTCAAATCTACAAAGAGTTCTGACATCTCTTTGCCGTAATCTGTAATTGTTTTATTTTCTTGTTTACAAAACTGTAATTTTGACTGAATAGCAATGTAGCTTTTTTGTGGTAGTAGTAATTTACGCATATCCTTTGTAAGCTCTTCGACAGTCTCATATTTTTGTGACAATAATAACTTTGCACGCTGTGATAACCTACTTTTCAATATGTACTGTATTAGTTTGTTTTTACACGCCGGTGTGTCTATCATAGTATCGTAATATTCAATATTTTCGATGAGTTGCTTAGTGTTATTAATGCTGTCATCCATGACGGGCATCAGATGTAGCGCAGTTTTTAAATCGAATGAATCCGTCGCCATGGTTTGTAGTGGGATATCTTTCCCTTCTGTTAAACTGCACAAAGAAATTATTTCTGAAAATAACCTATCGAACTCTTCACAAATCTTTGTAATTAATGTTATTTCTGTACTTGTATATATTTTTAAGTTTTCTTTATAGATGTCTAAAAACTTATTGTACTTGACTAACACAGAATTTGCCTCTGTTCTTTTTATTTCTGTAATCTTTCCTTGTCGGCGGCTAGGACCAATTTTTATCAAGTAGCTTCTTATAACTTTTAACTCGTTTAATATTATACCTAAATCCTCAGCCATAACACATTAGCCTTTAAATTAGTCACTAGTGCTTGTTCTAAGCTACGTATTTCATGTATTGGTAATTTCAAGAAAATGCACATAGTAATTCCGCAGAAACTATTAGTTACATAGAATATTCACTTGAAATAAAATACAAATGTAAATATAAAACTTAAATACCATCATCAAAAGACTGGTAGTTCCTAAAATTCACATAATTGGTTGTAAAATAAACCTCATTATTACCTTGATTCACTTGCTAGTACTTTTGCCACTGATATTGATTTTAGAAATGACTCACACGACCTTAAAGAGGACGTGACCTTCAAAGTACCAGTGTAATAGATAGCTTAAGGTTTCCGTAAACCCCCGCAAATGTGTCAGTCTTTATCAACCACATACACATAACCGGCAAAATGTGGGTGTTGCGACACCCACACACCTTTATACCTAACCCAAAGTGGAATACAAGCGTGATTTAATGTTATACTAACTTTTGCCCGCGACTTCGTCTGCGCGAAATTTCGGCCCTCAACTCGATGCGCCGCATATCGCGTCCCATCGCCCGCCCACGCTGTTACTTCGTCTTCGCTTAACGTTCTTTCTGTTTTTTTTTTGTCGGCTTCTATGGTTCGTAGCGTGATGTTAAATAGCTTATAACTTTCCTCAGAAACGGGGCTATCAAATGGGTTGCATATTAGAAAATCCAAACTTTCTCGAGCAAATTTCAAAAGAACAACGTACAGACGCCAGCAGGTCAAGCTACCCGAAACTGTCAAATTTTCCCAATCAACCTTGAACCTTAATGTGTTAGCGATAAAGTTGAAAATCTATTAAAGAAATTTGACAGATTGTAGTAACTTGATGTGCTGGCGTCCGTACAAATCAACAAAGTTTAAAATAACGATGGTCATTTGATCAAAAGTTCAGCTGACCAAAGTCTGGAATATCAATGTTTAAATTATTTATTACACTATTGACCAAATCGTTTAAAGGTCAAAATGGATTACTGGATAAATTATTAATTATCAAATGCCCAACAAAGTCATTAAAGCCTTTGTACTAAATAAAATAACTCTTTTGTTTGACCCGAAAGTTTTGTCTTTAATTATAAAATTATCGCCTTCGGACATTTTGACCGCCTCTTCATCTACTTCGAAATCAAAAGTTGTGGGTTCTTTCGGTGTTTTCAATCATTTCTTTTTTTGTCGTGTGATTACTTGTCTAAGTGCGTCTTTTGATGGTACATTACTTGTAAGGTCTGTAGAAGTTGATGCCAGGTGAATTTGAATGATTTAGCATGTTTTGGCAGTCGGTACAGCACAGGTTTTCATTTTTAAATCGTAAATATTATTAATGTTCAGGTGGTATAACATGTATTTTATCGAATATTCAATTGGTGTAATGTAATGCAGAAAAGAAAACATGATGTCATGACGTCGACCGTCTAGGGTTAGGGTTTCCGTGAGCAGGTCGACGGAGCCCCCGCTGCGCGGGGCTCCTATTTCTGTCTGCAGGGTTTAAAGGAACCTAACCAACCGTCGACCTGCTGACGGAAACCCTATCCCTAGACGGTCGACGTCAGGGGCACCCTGAGGTTCGGTTGGTTAGGTTCCTTTAAACCCTGCAGACAGAAATAGGAGCCAGCGGGTGCTCCGTCGACCTGCTAGCAAATTTATTCAGTCGTCATTTGTGATTATGTAATTTCATTAGTAATGATTTGATATTTTAAAATTACATCTAGCAACTTTTGATCAGTCGTTCATTTGATGTCACATACATTGGGGTTTTAATTTTTTTATAAATAAAACATTTGGTCATTTAAATTTTGTTATTTCGTTTATTGTTCTTTTGAAATTTGCTCGAGAAAGTTTTGATTTTCTAATATGCAACCATCAAATACATTTTTTTTTTAATCTGGATGGTAGTTCCAGAGACAAGCGCGTTCAAACAAACAAACTCTTCAGCTTTATTATAATTATAGATACAAGCTGGAGACGACAGTACCTACATTAAAGTAAGTATATCAAATGACGTTCCCGGTCTGCATTCGAAAATTCAATCACAGATATCCAATAGTTTAGTCACTATAATAGCTAGTCAAAGATTGGCAAAACCCATAGCCGGCCCATCACTACTATTTAGTTTGTTTCAAAAAATCACTTTTGAAGATAGTTTCAAAATACTCTTATGAATTAGTAGTAAGATTATGGATCCTAGGATCTGACGCAGAATTTCCCATTCGCAAAAAGTCACGTTGGCGCAGAATGTCCCATTCGCTCAAAGTTCCATTCGCAAAATGTCCCATTCGCACAAAGACCCATTCGCGCAAAGTCCCATTCGCACAAAGTCTATTGCCAGTGTTTTTATTTATTGTGGTTTTAGAGTATCCACATTGTACCTATTACTGGACTACATATTATAAAACAAAGTCACCCCGCCGTGTACATATCTGTCTGAACGCGATAAACTCAAAAACTACCGTACGGATTTTCATACGGTTTTCACAATTGGATGGAGTGACTCATGAGGAAGGTTTAAGTGACCGATTCATCACAGCTTTGTGTAATTTGTTTGAATTATGACGATGATTGTTGAATATGTCGAAAAAAATCATGCCGACTGGGAGCTTTATGAGCGTGCGCCGCGTAAACCAATAGAAATTTGACCGGATGAAATTTGGCACAAAGATAGTTTCTAGCCTAGCTTAACACATAGGGGACTTATAATCCCGGTAGTACGTTCCCGTGGGATATTTTCCGACATACACACGGACGATGCCGCGGGGAAAATCTATAATATTAAACTAAACGACAATATGATGTAATGCACTGTGATCGGGAACTATACAACTCTATGGTGATTCTACAGAAAGCTTTGACAATAACCATTTGATGGCAAATATCCCGTGAAGTGCAGTCCAGTGTGCACTGACTGGAAGACTAAGTTATACGCGGAAGCGGGTAAGAGATGTACTCTTACAATAGATAAATTATGCCATCTAGTAGCGAAATAATATGCACTTTATCAAGTCATTTATAAGCCTCAACCTATTACTAAACCTCCGGATATAATTATGACCAATCTTAATTTATCAAGATTTTTCATTTCGGAGTAGAGCACGTAAAGAAAGCCTGTCTCGTTTTACATGTTAAATATTGATATTCGGTTTGTGGGCAGGGAGGCGACACCAACTTCATTGAGAAAAGCTAGGCTAGTGTTGCACTTTCCACGATAATCATAATTTAGCTACAAAGAGGCTGTCGAGGAGTAAGGACTACATGATGACTTAATAACTGTAGTCCTCACATCGCTTGCATCATCTCTTAAACTCTACCTGAAAACTGTTTACCTTAAAAACCGAGGTAACGTCATCTGCATCAGGCCATCAATCAACACACGGGTATCTATTAATGAAACACGCTACATCTCATCGCTCACTCCACCGCTACATTGACAACAAACACACATCGATCTTGGCAGCATGGCGACTGTCGCACGACTCGGCTTCGAACCCATTACCCGCGCCGGACGCGACAGATAAATTGTAATAGATAAGCTTTTCATATCACTGTCACTCGGACATACGTATCAATCAACTTTCTGTACCTCCATTTTATTTTCCATGAGCCATATTTTAGATAAAAGGTTTGGATGCCCCATAAATATGCATGGATGTGATCTAAAATCAACGGTTTCAAACGTTGAATTTGAATATGAAGTGGTCATTTATTAACGATTCGGGTTTTCATGTCGTTTTAATGTTGCACTTTATCATGCAGGGGGAGTTCTGGACAAACACTGATGTTCAAATGCGTGTTTACTGTTGAAAATTCAAGTCAAAAACTTACAGATAAGAAAAAATAATCACACAATCTCCATAATCTGCTACCGCAGCCAGTGGCTTATTTTCAAGGATCTTAAATTCGGTGACTTAGCGAGCGGAGGTCACTGCGGTGGGGCTGGCAGGGCAAATGTTGCAAATTTATTGCGAGGCGAAGCCTGTGGCTTAAGTGCGTTACCAAAGTGGGGTCGGCAGGGCCGCGGGTCCGCCGCTAGATGTCAAAGCATCCTCTGTGTCAGATGCACAGGTTTCAAGTTCTCTACGGAAGCGGAAAAAGGGTCAGTTGCAACATTTGTAGGTACTTGTGTTTCTTCGTAAGATTTGTAATATTGCTGTGTAGTTTGTTTTACCGTGTCAACAATGTTCGAATAATGGGGAAACTGAGAAGCCAATCTTGGAGTTTTAGTCTGTTTTCCATGAATTATTAATCCAATCAAAATTAACTTTATAATCTATGTCCTTCTCCAGGAGCCAGGTTATCTATTTGTAATGTTAATTAACGATCGATTCAACGGTTAAGGCATAGAATGGTAACAGAGTTACTTTCATATTTATAATATTAAGTATAGCAGTATTACCTGGATTATATTTAACCCAAGTGACTAAAACTCGCTTTCTCTACAACAGATCAACAATTGAGAAGGGAATCTATGACTTGTTGTCCCCAACCTTCACTTGATGAAAGTCAACACAGAGTACCTAGATGGAACCGTATCGCCGTCGGCCGCACCTCGCCGAGGTATAAATATTCATGAGCGGCTCCGCTATCCATTAGGGGCTCCTCCGCGATTGACGAAAATGCCATTATTAATATCATTCCAAAAGTCCACGTTTTTATTTTTGCACGACTTCGGAATTACAATGTGGCTGTACAGAATGTTTGTTTCAAAGTTTATTATTCTTACCTTCATTCTAATCTTTCTATTATAATAATTTTGATATTCCAATGAACCACAAATATAAGCCCAGTGTAAGAAATGGAAGTATCTGAACCATAGATTTCAAATAAAACTTTATATTATTATGGCATATATCTCAACCAATGTTATAAAGAATAAAAATTGATGTTTTGTATGTTTGTTTGTTATGCTTTCACGCTAAAACGGCTGAAAGGATTTGGATGAAATTTGGCACATGGCTAGACCATGACCTGGATTAGAACATAGGATATTTTATAACTATACGGATGAAACCGTGGGGCGCAGCTAGTCGAAAATACAATAAACAAAAAAGTCGTCGATAGTCCATCAATCTAAGCAAAATCGCGATGATTATAAGATAGGTTTGTTAAATACCATAAATTAATTATTTTATCTAACTAGAAGATGCAAGGCATTTTCAACACTCCAGTGAATAACATACACTGCATAATTCACCTAGTGGCGAAACAGTCGCTCAACTATGTGGCAACTCTCGCTGTCAGACGCCTCAATAAACAACTAATAACAAATTAATATGCAAAGTTGCAGCGCTCTTCAGCAAGCCGCAGCTTCTCAAACTTTATGCTACAGCCTCGGAAAGAGAACACTTAGCATGGTTCGAAATTGAGGATTAAATTAATACAACTATGTTAGAGCATCACTCTTCAAAAAAATACTTAATTATAGTTTAAAACTAAATACGATGAATGGATGCAACTTGAGTAAGTCACAGCTTAGCAGGTTAATGTGAATCAAATGTTAGCAATATTCGAAGCATTCTTAATAGAAGACCACAGATCTTCAGTGCAGTCCACACACATTAGTTTTCCCTGAACATTACCGTCACTTGACCATCCACGGGCAAACAATTCAAACTTTCCGAACCACTGGCACGTATGCTTCAGCCGGGAGTCGAACCCGGCAAGTTGTGTTGAAATTAATTGAGAACGGCCAGCGTGCGGTGTCCCGGCCATCTGCCCAGCTTAGTTCGCACCGACACACGTACCCCCCCCCCCCCCCCCGACTGCGCCCCCCGCCTCCCACACGGTGTCGCCAATTAAATCCATAGACACTAATTTACAAACATAGTTGGATAGTTGAAAACCGCTGTTTATTCATAGATACGCTTTGAACTAGACACGTCCCAACGCCTGGTGTTGTCGAGTTTCGACAGTTGCTAAAAGCAGTTTTCTAATTTAATTTCGAGGGTATTTTGTTATACTTACCTAATTACGGCTGGAGCCCAGTGAGGCATAAAGCCGAAATTTCGAGAAAAGGTCATGCAGTCAATAGCCCAAGTTAGTAAATGTCGACTGTAAGGTCAGACATACTTTATGTGGAACTACCTAGTTCATAAAATGGATACGTTCATTTACAATATATTTTTTTTTGTTTTAGGAACAACAAATGTGTTCTACTCGTTCCTAAAAACACACAACCAGTATTTTCGGTATAAAAATGTTGTTAGAAAAACCTATCACAAGAGGCAATTGCAGTTGAATAGTTCGACATAAAAAATATTCAACTTTTTATAAAAACATTTAAACATGCCAACGTCAGTGAACATTTCAGCATAACTTGCGTTGCGTACAATAATTCTTCGAGCGCCCCGATTCATAATGGTGGAGCTGTCCCGAACCAAAACATCAAATCAGTTCCCGGAAAATGTCCCTAAACGCTTACAGATGAATACGATTCACGAGACACTGTCTTTAGGACGTCTTGACCCAATTGAGACCCCGGGATCCCGGCGGAGTCCCGAGGGAGTGCGGGACTGGCAAGTTGCTCAGCCGACGATTACAATGTCAGTTCGGTTCTGAGTTTGTTTTTTTTTTAATAAAAATATGATCTAATCACATTAGGGATAAGGAATCTTGAGATTCTGTGCTGTTGCTACATACAAGAAACCTGTCGTAATGACTTAGGTAGTAGGACAGGTTTCTGCACAAGTTTTATAGATAACGAGTACCTACTGCATTTTCACTTGTTTGAAAAATTGCTAAGACTCCTCCTCCTATCCCAATCCTATTCCTCCTCCTATTCCTAAAATTCTGGTGTTTATTCCTGGTCCTTATTTAATAGAAAAATCAGAAATCCCAAAAAAACTTTTATAAGTACCTTTCGTAAAATTTCCTCAGCATCCATTTACCTTGAAACCTTCCACGTACAGTGTTATTAATCTCTCATAAAACGAAAACCTATAAAAAGTCCAAACATTATTTAGGAAACTCCATACCTCGGATCTAGTTACCATTACGCCAGCAAAGTTTAGGAGTTGTGCAGTTCAAGAAGCCATATAATTTAGAAAAAATAATATAATATTATGAAGAAAATGAGATATTGGTTTGGAAAGCGATCGCTTCATTTTGAGGTTACTTGTTATAACGCACGGGTAGCCACGAAGATATTACACATCCCCGAACATAAGTACGAAATATGATTAAATGTTTTTCCATATTGGTTTTGCGGAAGAGAGAATTTAATTTTTATTAGATTTGTCCTCGTTTTATTGATATTTTGTTTTTTGTTTGTGAGCTATTTTGAGGATCAAATAGACGAACAATTGACAGACATTAATGAGCTGGCTGGTTTGACGTGAATCGATTGCTATTATCATAATTATTATAAGCCCTGGCAATGGTCGTTACACAATAAACGGCCCAAAGTAATTTATTACCATAATCACCTTTCAACACTTACAAATGGGCAAAGGGCTATGTTTCATCGGGGACATACAACCGTTTACAAAACCGTGCTAGCGTTCCCTGCACCTTCTCTTGCCCAATATTCTAAACACACAAACTTACATTTAAAACGAGGCACAACACGTCTAGCAATTCTATCTCTAGTCAATATAAATCGCAGAGACTACAAACTTTCCGGTTCATCGGAGTGCGCAACAAACAGTCGCTCGTCTGCACAGCCGGCGCTTGTTTGCGCAAGAATACGTCGCAGGCGACTGTCGCACGACTGTTTGCACGGAAAATTATGCAGGATGTAACTGACTGACTCTTCGAGACGTGGTGATTGGATACCGTGCCCGACATTTGGTCGAACCTGATTTTAGCTTGATAGAATTGTCAGGGTTTTTAAGTAAATAATAATTTACTGTATTTTTATTTTGTGTGTGTATATGTAGAATGACATACATAATATCACGTCTGTATTGACGACGTAGTGACACATTTCATTATGTTTATAAGTCTTATATAATTTGGGTCCACCGTATTGCCAGTAGCCCACCACAAATCCACTCCAGGCAAGACTAGAGACTACTGAGAAAGTACTAATGGAAAAACTCTTCACAATAAATCTACATCTTATAATAAGTTCCAATAGACAGGATTGCGCCCTCAATTTTAATAAAATAACTTTTTATAAGATCACTCTAGCAGAAAACTGGCTGCCATACGCATGAGTCTGCTTCCGGCATTTGTCTCGAAACTGAACATTTTATGTTAAAGAAATTGTTGACAGCCCTTTATTTTCTGCCATTTTGACCTTGGTTTATTAACAGAGGCCTAAGATTAACATTGAACAATTCGTCTTTACTGACCTTCCTTACTTATCTAAGTACTTCTCTAAACATTCTAAGGCGAGTTCTTAGGGTTTCGCTAAAAGCTTTGGTCAATTATATTGTGAGTCTACCTGTAAACTTCGTGAGGCGGGGAGGTTAGTAAATCAAAAATGTAACCGTGCTAGTACGAAGGCTAAAAACCAGTGATTTTGTTTTTTGAAAGTTTAATTGAAATGAAACAATTTTAATTTTGTATTTTTCTAGTAGTTTTATAGCAAAAAAGATTGATAATGCAATATTTCTGAACGATATGATTCGTTTTCCTCAAAGTACGCATTTCCACTGGGAACTAGTATTGACTTAACTGTCTTTACAAAGGATTTGTAAGTACCTACATTTAAATATTACCAAACATTTAAAATAATAATATGTACATGTGAAAAAATAAGCAAAATAATCATAATTTTAAATATTTATTTAATTAAAACAAACTAATAAGTCTTGTTTTTGGTGGTTCATTCTATCTTGCTTCGTATAAATTGACATGTGTGGCCAAGTTACTTAGGTTTGTAGAATAATACGACAAATCCATCAATCAATGGAAATAAATCAGAGCTGTGTATCTATACTGTAACACATCCTGCTCAAACGCCCATTCTATCACCACCAAACAAAACGTATTCGTTACAAAGAAAATACAACAACAAATAGGTAATAAAAACAAGATTTATCAAACGCTGAACGTCGTCCAATTTATCGGAAATTCGGAAGCCAAACAAAAAGCGCGGTTCACTAGCTGCCACCGTCCCACCAAACACGACAACAAAACATCGCCCCTACGAAAAACTAATTTCCTAACAAAACATAGGATTGAATTAAAATACAACGACGGAATATATATTGTCTTTTTGCTAAAGCAATAGATACGGCTCCTGTTTTTGTTCGTTTGCCCCGGAACAAATAATGTCTAGGGCAGTCCAGGATGATATAAGGTTTAAAGGTAGGTGCAGACGGGCCACTTTTGGCAATATTATCTTAGCGACTAAAATGTCTCTCCTCCTACTTACTGCAACTTTTCTGAAATTCATGACTGTTTCTTTTTATAATTCTATTCTAAAGGCACAGCCAACCACAGGAACAGTCTAATAAGTGTGTTACAAGACGTGAAGTATATTTTTAATCTTCACGGTTTAGCTCTAATACGAACTCGCTCAAGACTCCAACGTGGCATCCTCCTCCAATACAGCACCGGATGAAAGAAGTATTAGATTATTTATAATTGAATTGTCGGCGAGTCGTTGTACGTTGGTTTGTCAGACAACGCACTTATTGAGTTACCTTCCGTGAGGAATTTGTTTTTTACAGTTGCTTTGTTGTTGTCCCGGCAGAACACGTCTTTGTTTATAAATATATAATGCTGTTGGAATTCAATTTGGATGAGGTACCTACTTGTTATTGTTATTAATTAATTGTTTCGAGTTTGTTTGAGCGTGTAGTTAACTTCTTTCGACAGCCGTTAGTCCATATCCTGAATACATTATTAAACGACCGATATCAACTATGGATATTATATGGAGACTTGCCTAAAAGCCCCGAGATTATTACATAATCCAATTCAAAAATTGTCGTTCTGTAGAAAAACGATGTCTCTCAAAAGCTGTCGCACCAATTTGATATTTCGCCAATCTTTACGGAAAACCTGAGTGATGCCTGTCTGTGACAAAAGGTGATTGATAGATTGATGCTTGAGTGATGGTCAGTTGGGAGCTTCCACGTGACAGTCAAAGGTTTTCACAAAGACTACACGATTTCAATCAAGATGCACCATATTTTCACATTCAGCTATATTTGTTTTTTCCATTTTATCCAATTACGTCCCATCCACATTATGTAGGACTTTAATCATAGAATTATTTTCTAAGGTATCCGCTTGTTTTGCTATGAAAAGACTATTTTGTAAAATGTAATAAGAGGTTGGTATATAACATTAATTTAATTTAATATTCGAATAGTTTTTTTTTTTAACTTGTCATTATGGACGCTTTTAACGTTCTGCATCGTTCTCACATGCATAATTTTTTAACATGAATGATGTAACTAATACTTTGTAACCATATTATTGTGATTTAAAAGAGTGTCCATGGCGTTTCTTGCCCATTCCAAAGCGTAGTAGGTACCTATGGAGATAGGTACCTACTACGCTTTGAAATGGGCAACTAGCTTCATCTTTCTGACTGACCGACCCTTGACAATTCAAAAGTGCCTGTAATTAGGTTTAGTTGAAATAAATAGTTTGAGTTTGACATAAATACCACGCACTGCTGACCTTTACCGTCGGTCTTCGATGATATTAATTTATTTTCTGCCACCTTTGGATGAAATATCGACGTCTCTGACATCATAATATATCGTTAGGAGAAATTGAGTGATAACCTTTACTTCGAGGTAGAATTATACTCTGTTCTAATAGTATCTGACGAAAGTGTAAACGAACCCTATTCAGGTATTCTTACGCAATCACTCACTAAATAGTAATAAATTAATCTGTATTTAGAAGGTTTTAATTTTAAATCTCACCACTTTTTCCAACAATTATTGTTTGAATACAACACACACATACACGACACAAAACAGACACACACAACACACACATTACACAGGTTACATCGACGTAAAACAGTTATAAAATTAACCTCATTTAATGGGAAATTAATGCAAAACATCTTTAAGGTGATTTAAATTTAGGATTTCATGTTGCATTATTCAAATAATTATAATAATCATAATACATACATTTTGTAAGTAGCACAACAAATTGGCATCCACTGGTAGATATTATGTTTTGTGATCCATTTGGTTACATTTTGATCAGATACATTTGGAACAGACCATACTGAAAATAACTACTTACGCCTACATACAGAGAATGTATACTTTATTTCTAGTTACTGAAACAGACTCGTTTCGTAGAGGTCTGCTACAAAAATCAAGCTTTCGTAGCGAATCTTCGACTACGCCGTAGCATCGTAGCAATGATACTGCTTCACTTCGCTACGCTATTATCTATGTATTTTGTGACGCTACGTTACGTCACAAGTTATTTCAGTCCTCAAAAAATAATAATGGAAAACTTGTTTTTTTCTTACCTGAATTACAATACCTTAGCTTTCAAACTATGTTATCTCCCCGTCACGTTAGTTGATCTAAATCAAGTGTGTTTGCCTGACTGATTGGATTGGCTTGATCACTTGGTAATGTTGTCTGTTTGTCCATGCCAAGTTACAAGGTAGGTACGTGTCTGTCCGACGGCACTGTCTGTAACTATCACGTAGTTTACCCCACACGGAGAACTACCTACTATCGTCCGCACATAGCAATTCCTTAAATAAATATAAGACTACTTTTTGACACCAATTCTGACTATTTTGATAAGTTATGATTTTTTTCTTTTTTTTCGGGCGACGTCACCGAGGCAGGCCCAAGAAACGCTGATGTGACGATTTGGACTCGTTCGTAACTGATTGGACGGAGAAGGCACGGGACAAAGAAAAGTGGAAAATTGTGGGGAGACCTTTGTCCAGCAGTGGGAAAATATATATATTATTATTATTTTTATTTACTTCGAACACATGATTCATATTGTTGTTAGTAACACTTATAAAACTACGTTAGTAACATTCTAAAACAAAACAAAAGTAAAATGAAATATAAAAACAATAATTCATATACCTATAACTATACCCCCTTCCCGCTGCACTCGACCCGCAGCTGTGCACACGGGTCCAGTACCCCAGGAAGGGGCAATCTGGCTTATTCGATATCACCTTCAGTATGCTGTTGGTGCTCGCTCGAATTCTGTGCATATGTTGAGGAAAAAAAAATATTTCTTAGCTTTTTCTAGTCTATTGTCATAGTCCACTTTGCCCACTAGTAAATTCAATAAGACTATAAGATTGATAGATGTAAGAGTGATGACAAAATTATGAACGCCACTATAGCCTTCTGTTTTAAAAAAGCCTGCGCAATTGGTGGACCCCGTCCGTGAACTTCGTTCCTGAAGTTGCTTACGCGATTCTCGCAAAACAACACTCATGATAAAAAAAAACTCGCAGCCGCCATTTTGGATTTTAATCTTGACTTGACTATCGGCTTTAGAATCCTTGAAAACCATGAAAACTATCTTTATTATATATAATAGAAAGAGACACAGTGAGAAATAGAAAGTCGCATGGATAAATAGGAGCCGCGTTGAAGTACTTCGTTGCCAAAAAAAATGCTTTTTCACTATGATGGTATCAAAGTATGTACAAGAAGAAACCTAAATTAACGTGAATTAATTGCTTAATCACTTCCGCACCCACTGAAAATAGGTGATACTAACTAGAAGAACCAAAACACCCCTCCCTTGCCTCCCACTCGTACTAAGTAATTGGTACGTCTAATTCACACAAACACGTAATATACCCGAATGGTTCGTGGCTTCGCGACTTACCCAACGTTTGAGGAGACTACCGAAGCATTTCATTCTCGTATCGACAAATATAGTAGGTATGTACACCGAGGACGGTAATTTATATGACCAGGGGGTAGGCTGGGGGCAGGGCTACCTGATCGGATAACCGCACCGATAGGCTTTCCCGGAAATATCATGTGTTTTACCTGAATCGTCAAATTTTACTCCTCGCTTAAATGAAATATTCATTTTCAACGATAACTGGGCTTCGTATTGCTTTCCTTTGCAAATTACAAAAAATGTGCAAGGATAAAATAAATGTTTTACCTGCTGGCATTATAACTGGCTTAAAATATTGTACAAGAAATAGATAATTATATATAAATAAATAGATAGATAATTATATAAATACACAATCCTGATTTGATGGACGTCATTTCAATGTTCGTTTGGGAATGATTTGTCATGCGCTAATAGTAGATTATGCACCGAGGGGCTAAAGTTGTGTCTTATGTCACGGGCGTCATATTGAATCTCGAGCGCAATGAAGGATTCGGGATTTAACTCTCGAGCGCAGCGAGGGAGTTACGAGTTTAACTCACGAGCGAAGCGAGGGAGTTAATACAAGAATCCTGAATGCAGCGAGGGATTCAAGCTAGCCCAAGGCAAAGACACCTTTAGCCCAGAGGAGGATACTCTACTTTTTACACCTACTGTGAGAAAATAATAGCCATAGTACGGCAGTAAATCATTGGAAATATTTCGATTTTAATAATATATCAGTACAATCACTTTCATCACTCGACATTTTATAATACTTTGTTGATAAATTTAAAGTTTAAATGCCAAAAGTTCGCGCCTTTATTGCGTCTACCATTATGTAGCCAAGACACGAACAATTCGATTTTCAAAAAAAAAAGTCTCTTCTACGGTTTTGTCGTGTGTTATTGATTGTCTATTGATATCACTCTCATGGAAGTGGCGTTTGTGTAAACTAAGCTTTATACAGGGCCGGTAGAATGGTTTTGGAGGATTGGCTGTATGCATTTTGAATTTAGAACGTCATTGGAGACGCTCGTGAAAATGGAGTATTTTTGATAAAATGTGATAAATCGACTGTAGTATAGATAGGTTTTATTATTTATTTATTTATTCACAAAATCCACAGCAATCTTTGCGCAGTTTACTTAAAATAAATTAACTAATGTTACAGCCAATTACTATTACGGTATTACGGCGCGGTACGGTATTTGTTATTATTAATGCCAGTTTTAATGTTATTCCATTCCTTTTAAAAAATGGTTCGTAGTTATCTAATTATTCTTACAATATTATGTCTTCGAAAACATGGCAACGATATGAAGAAGCAGTCGTTATGATTTTGTAGTAAGGGTATCGAGAATAGCTTTCCTCTTTCTGGTACCAAAGGGTGTTTGTTAGTATGTACTATACTGCCAATTTTGCTGAGCACGTGAGATTCCAAATTCAAATCACATTATTGACCAGCGGGTCATAATGAAATCCAGTACAACATTATTGACCGGCTGTGCCCCCGGCCACTAATGACTCACTTTAGGTTAAGGTTGCTTGACATATAATTTGACATTTTCGAGCAGGTGGTGTGAAAAGGTATTTAAAAGGTTGTTCTATTGTTGAATTGTTTTTTTTGTGTGTGCACGTTACGAGTATGTTGTTACATCGTTCTCACATATAAATTCAACATCAACCTGACAAAATGTTGTATGAACCAGCCATTGTTCTGTGATACAATAAATACTCGTTTCGTGAAAACAGTTAAGCACTGACATGCAAATGACTTCAATTAGGCGATCGTTTGACGACTTTGGTGTAACGTCATAATATAAAAGAGTGTCCATGGAGTTTCTTGTCCGATCTCCTTCTTAGGAACCTACTACACTTTGGAATGGGCAATTAGTCTTATATTTTATTTATTTATTTATTTATTTTATTATTTATGTACACACAGTAAAACACATATGGATAAGACATTTAAAATATGAGTACAAAGGTACTGCTTATTTCTTAAGAAATTTCTTCCAGCAGACCTGCGAAAGGAGAAGTAAAAAAGAAATGTAGACAATAGTGTGTGAGAACAAGAAGAGAAAAATATGAATATGTGAAGTCTAAAACTAAAATATAAATATACCTACACATATAATGCAAAAAATAAATAAATACATAATTATACTTAAATAAATACATAAACCAAAAATATATAAACGTATGTATATATATAAAAATACTCACGGTATAGAGGAAAGGTAATGCTCTTTTAGTCGACGTTTAAATAGAGAAATAGTTTGCAAATCACGAATGCTAGGCGGAAGTGAGTTCCACAATCTTACAGCATGGACAGAGAAGGAATAAGAGTAGTAGCTCGTTTTATGAGGATGAGATTTAAGTATAGATCTTAGGTGAGATCTACATGGTGCACCGCTAGAGCGAGCGTAAGAAAAACGCTCACGCAGGTAGGAAGGATAAGACGGGTTGTGTAAGATGTTGAAGAGTAGACATAAAATCCGAGTGTTCCTACGAAGGCGGATTGGGAGCCACTTGAGTTCCTTGCGAAGGTGTGAAACATGGTCATACTTTCGAAGACCGAAAACAAAGCGAATGCACAGGTTTTGCAAGCGCTCAAGCTTGTTTAATAGCTCCTCAGTAGCATCCAGGTAGCAGGCGTCGGCATAATCTATGATCGGCTGAATAAGTGTTTGTGCCAAAGAAATTTTAGTCTTCAAGGGCAGAAGACCCTGGAGGCATCTCAGCGAATGAAATGAGAAATGTACCTTTCGGCTGACCTCATTGACCTGAGCACGCCACGAAAGATTGGAGTCAATAACTACTCCCAGATCTTTAGCGGTTTCAGTATACTCAATGCGAACACCGTCGAGATATAAAGGCATGAGAGATGTAACATCAGCCACATTGCGAACGAATCTACTGCCGATGATCATAGCCTGGGATTTACTTGGGTTAATTTGCAAACCAAATGACTTAGCCCAAACGCTGACGCAAGCCAGGTCATGATTCACTGCAGCAATTGCAGAACCCGCGTTAGCTACAGTGAAATCTCGATAAAGCTGCAAGTCATCTGCATAGAGATGGAAACTAGAGGAGATTACTGTGGTAACAGAGTTTATGAAAATTGTAAAAAGAAGAGGAGAGAGAACGCTACCCTGAGGAACACCCTCCGTGAGACTACACCAATCAGATAAGGAATCCTCCAGGCGAACACACTGAGACCGTCCTCGAAGGTAAGAACTGAACCAGGCTAAAGTGGAAGAAGAGAAATTGATAGATTTGAGGAAACCTAGTAAAATGTCGAAATCCACTGAGTTGAAGGCGCTACTAAAGTCGAGCAGTACAAGAACAGTAAGTAACTTATTCTCCATTGCCCAGCGGATGTCGTCAGTCACCTTCAAAAGCGCGGTTACAGTACTGTGACCCGAGCGAAAACCGGATTGGAAAGGGGATATTACCGAGTTCGACGCCAAGAAAAATGATAATTGTCTATGAACTATGTGCTCAAAAACTTTAGAGAGAAATGGGAGAATAGAAATGGGTCTAAAGTGGGTTAATAAAATAGGATTGTTAGTTTTAGGCAAAGGTATTATATGAGCCTGTTTCCAAACTGACGGAAAGGAGCAAGAGGAAAATGAGTGATTGAAGATGTGAGTGAGAACAGGAAGTAATGAGGAAAGGATAAGAGTTATCATTCTTGAACACAACTTATCATTACCAACTGCTGAAGAAGTGATCGCAAGTATAGACTTCTTAACGTCATCCTCAGTAACATCTTTAAGTTCGAAGTGAGAATATTGTGGTAACGGCAAACTAGCAAGACTCTCCAGTGTCGCAGCCTTGACAGACGGATCAAGAGAAAAGGGAAGGAGAGAGAAATGCTTATTGAGATCATTGAGGTTCACATCCTTACACTGGTTGGCAGGTGACTTGCCTATACCTACAGATTTGAGAAATTTCCATACATCGGAAGAACTGCGGTTATCGAGTTGGTCGTGGAAATAGCGTCTCTTAGCATCTTGACACAGATGACTGCAGCGATTGCGTAACGATTTGTAGTAAGAGAGATTCAGCTCTGAAGGTCTGCGCTTATATCTGCTCTTAGCTTTATCCCTGTGAGCCATACGCTCCTTAATTTGTAGCGTTATCCATGGTGCAGGGTTATGTCTAACTTTGACACGTCGGATAGGGGCATGCTGATCATATAATTCGAGAACGGTTGCGTTAAAACAATTCACCTTATCGTCGATGTCATCGAACTCAACCAGAGAGGTCCAGTCGAGATCGCCGGCATCACGCTGCAAAGCTTTCAGATCTATGCCCTTGTAGTTACGGAGATATAAAAGCTGGGGCTTACGCTTGGGAATACGGATACGATACGAAAGGTAAATTAGATCGTGGTAAGAAAATGTAGCCGTAAGTTGACCATGGTAAGAAACATTTCTAGGAGAGGACACAATCATGAGATCTAGAAACGAGGGTGTACTATTAGGAAAATAGTGAGTTGCAGAAAGAGGCAAAACTTGAAGATTAAAAGAAGATAGGAGTGAAAGGAGTTTAAGGGATCGAGTGTCATTTTTAATCAAGCAGGTATTAAAATATATAGTATATTTCTTTTTTTCTTTTTCTTTTCTTTCCTTTGACAATTTAAAAGTTAAATAAGTGTGAATGATTTTATCGATATAAATACTTTGACTTTGAGCTGAAGACGAGCATATTATTATTGATTTTGTAACTCGAAATCTACTTCTTAACTTCTATGTATTTTCTATTTAAAGTCCCTACTTTTGGAATACAAAACCTCACGTAGGTAAGCACAAATGAAATTCTCGTGATTTCACAAGTTTTCCGTTTTAGTAAAACGAGTGTGAAAATAACAAAGGTATACAGAACTCTGAATAATTTTCATTTTTCGCTCCTCGGCCACAGATATGTAAATGTGGGTAGAAAAGAATTCGTTTTAAAAGAATCGAGGGTAGAGGCATGTTGGTAAGCTCAAGGTATTTGCCCTGAACTAAATGAATATCCTTATGTACCGGGACTTAAAAAACAGTTCAACGGAGCAGTATTTAGAGGAAACTATGCAGCAGAGAATAGATTAACCAATGTTGACATTAGGTATTTTTTCTGTATTAATAAGAACTAAAGATCTTTGTCTTACAATCTAGCCTAATAGACTAATAATCATTAACTCTTAACTTAATATTTCACGAGATAGAATATGTTATAACTAAGAATTGTGTCAATTTGCACTTTTACACACTTTCGTAGCACTTTCTTAGGCTCGGATAAAAACATCTTGTTCAAGTGTTACATGTATAGCACAGCATTGCTACTATTATTCATTCACTACTTATACACTACACTAACTCAAATGGTTTAGTTCTCTTTAGCCTACGCACTATATCCGTGTTGTCTAGCAGCAGACATTCACATGTCGGTGAAGTCTGTGTTCGTGGGCTTCAGCAAATTTTTGGATGATAGTGGTGACGAGTTCCATTTTAAGGTCACCGTGGTCGTCATATCTAATGTACCATGGAGCATTTAGCATGCCTGAGTACTTTATTTTGGAATTGTTAGATTATTTAAGGTTAATTCGTTAAGTAAAGCCCCATTAGGTGGTTTAACATAGATTTTAGCATATTCTACCTTCACAATTTGATTTCAAAACCCGTAGGGATGGTAAGTAAGTAGTGTACGTATGTACGGACGCCAGCACATCAAGCTACTACAATCTGTCAAATTTCTTTAATAGATTTTCAACTTTATCGGCAAAGCATTAAGTTTCAAGGTTGATTGGGAAAATTGTGTCTGTACTTCCGATTCGGATGTAAATCATTAGGTACACAATCCACGGAAAAGCCCACGTATCAACCTTCCATCATGTCTGTATTCCCCGAAGGGATTGACAGAGGTGTACAGTAACGCTTGAAACTCCAATGGCATGCTAAGGACTACATTGCTAGGAACTGTGCGAGCACGATACAGCCAGTGCTTGTGCGTGTATGAGTGAAATAACATTATATTTCTGTTGCATTTAGAATACGCGTCATAGTGGCGACCTGTTCTTACCACTGCATTGCTAAAATTCGCGCAAATGTAACATGTGCTGGTAGCTGTTTGGGCTAAGCAATGGATTCACGATCAACGAAGTCTGAGTTCGAGTCTTAATTACAATATGTGGCTGTTTTTTTGTTTCTCTAAAAACATATTAATTGTTGTACATTTGTACAAATATTATTGTATGTACATTTTTTTTTTCCTCTATCTTTTGTTTCTTTGTTTTTATAACTTTGTTTTCTTTTTGTACTCATTCGATAGCTACTTACACAATGTAACTCCGTACTAGTGTTGTATAAATTAGGAAATGTATTAACAGGGAGAGCCCTGGCACCCATAACACAAGTTTAATCTTAGCTTGGGTGCCAGTGGAATAATCAGTGATTTATGCAATTTAAAAAAAAAAAAAATATTGTCATAGAATTGACCTTATGAAAATTGTAAAATTGGAAAATAAAGTTATTTATTATTTTATTATTGTTATTATTACATTGTATTTTAATTCTTTCACTAACAATGTGCAATAAAAACCCAAAAGTAACCACTTTTTGTTATTGCAAAGTAGATATAATAGACTCAATATCGTTGTAGGATTTAGTTTTTAGCCATTTGGTTACAACTTTTTTACAGTCCCTGAACTTCATGGATTATATACGTAATTATTTATTTAGTAAGTTGTATAGGTAAGATGATTGCCTTGGGTGTTGCCTTTTAGCGAAAGCAGATCTAACCTTGACAGTTGGAGCCACTAGGTAGCTCCTTCTGCTTTTAGGCTTAGAGTAGTAGTTAGTTTTTTTTTAATATAAGTTGAAGCTAATAAAGCTTTCTTACAGACAAGAGATCAGATAATAGGTGTAGGGTGTGGGGGTGTGGGTATCTATAGGGTTTAAAGAGCATGAACTTAAGTAAGGTTCTCTACGCCCTCTCAAGTTCCAAAAATGTTGTTTTTGTTGTCCCTCCCCTTGCTGGGGACAGACAGTAATTGAGGATAGATTGGGCCAGTAATATGTAAAGTTGCTTCAGAAGTTGCTTTGAAGCCACATGTCGGAGAGTTTTGAAAATCCATATCAGCTTCCTAACTCTTTTCATAATAATTTCAGTGTGCATGTGCCAGGACAGGCGCTGGTCAATCATAACACCTAGATATTTGGTATATTGTAACCTGTCAATTTTCAAACATGGGCAGTCGGGGTTTGGGGTTTGGGACAGTTGTGGATTTTTATTTGGAAATCTTGGGACGGTTGTGAGTTATTATACTTAGTGAAGCAGATGTAGTTGGATTTGGAGGCATTTAGTGTGAGGATACTATGGTTTAGCCAGGCTCCTATCTTCACAAGGCTACGCTCTGCCAGCTTAGCAACATTAGCCCAAGTCATAACTGTGAAGACAATCGCGGTATCATCGGTACGAGAAAATGAGCCCAGAATCAACCTTCATGTTGCAGAGGTTATTAATGTAGACAAGGAATAAGGTTGGCCCAAGGACACTGCCCTGGCCGACTCCGAAGGTGACGGTTGACTCGGAATTGGTGTACTTCGCAATTTAAACCGTTTGTTTGCGGTTATTGAGGTAGGATTTAAAAAGCTCTAGGGTGGGTCCTCTTATTCCGATGCGTTCTAGCCTGTGTAAGAGTAAGGGCACAGACACTGTGTCAAAGGCCTTTTTGAGGTCAAGAAAAACCGCTAGACACTTGGCTCCACTATCCACACCGTCCACCAAAGCAGAAGTTAGTGACAGAACTGCATCCTCAGTAGATTTACCTTGTCTAAACCCAAACTGAGAAGACGACAGTATTTTATATTTAGAGAGGAATTTAATTAGGCGTGAGTTTATAAGTTTTTCAACGATTTTTTAAATGGACGGAAGAACCTAAATTGGTCTATAGTTAGACGGGTCAGACTTATCTCCAGACTTGTACATAGGCGTTATAAGGGCAATTTTCAAAGCGTCAGAAAAAAATCCCTGCGCGAAGCATGGGTTAATTAAGTGGGTTATGATTGGTACAATTTGTTCTTGTGCAGATTTTAGAAAGTTGACTTGTATTTTGTCCCAACCGGGAGCGCTATCCGATTTCAAGCTCTTAGCAAGGAAAGGATATTCTAATAACACAAATATAATTGTTGATACCCACACTTGCGTGAGGCTTGTTGTATGCACATTTCTGGGAGCGGTGTAGGCTTCAGCAAGTACTCCAAAATAGGTATCAGTATTACGAGGGCGACACTGAAAGTTTTTAGAACTGGCCACTTGTTAACGATATAATAAAAAAATAAGTTAAAATTTTGAAAATGGAACTCTGCCAATATGATTGTGTATGTATTTTATTCATTTGTTATTTGTTTACGATTTGGCGGTAAATATAAAATTGTCTGCGTCACGTCCGCATGAATTTAAAGTGAGAAAATTTTCGTACAATGATTTTTTATGACTTTCGATGTCATTTAAGTCAACAAGAAAGTTATGATAGACTTCGATTGGCCTTTCACGATGAAGCCCCATCTCGTACCACTGTTTACAACTGGTTTAATGAGTTTAAAGTGGTGGCACTAATGTCACCGATGATCTGCGTGAGGGACGGCCTTCTACGGCGACGACTGAAGATAACATCAGTGTTGTGCGGCGTATGATAGAGACTGACAAAAGAGTGACTTATCAGCAGATTCGGACAAGCTTAGGCATCTGTATGAGTCAAGTGCACAAAATCCTCTATGAACATTTAGCGGTCAGGAAGCTTTGTGCCTGGTGGATACCTCATAATTTGACAGAGGCCCAAAAGCTCCATCGTGTTGATTGATGTCGTGAAATGGGTCAAAGATTTAACGGAGGTGACTCAAATTCTGTGTTCAACATACTTACGGGTGACGAAAGCTGGATTTATTGTTATGATCCTAAAACTAAGAGACAGTCTGCTGTCTGGGTGTTTCCTTCCGAGGAGTTGCCAACTAAGGTGAATAGAGGTCGAAGCGTGGGAAAAAAGATGGTGGCCTCGTTCTTCGGAAGGACAGGTCATTACGCATCAATTGCTTTAGAGGATTGAAAAACAGTTACTGCAGAGTAGTACATTAACAATTGTTTGCCACTTGTCTTGGAAAAAGTTCGGGAGAAACGACCTCGCAGTAGGATCCTCCTTCACCACGACAAGCCTCGTCGCACACCGCCAAGCAAACAATCGACTACTTGGCGACGTCAGACGTGGAATTACTGGGTCATCCGCCCTATAGCCCCGATCTCGCACCTCGCAAAATAAAACAAAAACTTCGAGGAAAACGTTTTATGGACGCCGAGGAAGCAGTGGCTGCGTTTCAAAATTCCGTCGAAGAGACTCAGGACGAGTGGGCAAAAGTGCTTTTCTCAGTGGTTCCATCGGATGCAGCGATGTATTTATGCAAATGGACACTATTTTGCTAAAATATAATAAAACTAATAACTTGCTAGTTTGTTCAGTTTTTGATTTTCTAAGAACTTTCAGTGTCACCCTCGTCAGCAGAGTTTATTGAAAACTAATATAATTATGATTTAGACTGTTATTAGTACATGTTTTTAGTAACGTGACAATGAATGTATTGAGGTTATAGCTTAAGTGTTCATTTTCTTGACGAAAAGAAGATTGAAACTAAATCTCAATTTAAGATCATTAAATAATTACGGATATATCAATAGGTATTACTAAATATTTAGTTACACCGTCTAATTATCAAAACCAAAACATCTAAATAGGTGTTAGATATTTGAATATAGGTAATAGGATATTTGATAAATAGGACATTTGTCTTGGACAAAATGTTATTTGTGTCAACTCATCAGCCGGGTAAATGTTGCGCACAGTAGGTAGCATGACATCGTCTAATACTTCTACATAAGTAGAACTGTTGGCGCGTCGAGGAATAAAATCCAGTTCTCCTGGCCCTGCTGCACTCATCCATCCTCACATATTAATTGTAATTCGGCACGAGTCTGTATTAAGGATTACGTTTTTATCACACCAGCGAGTGTTATCCTTGCGCGATAAATGAAGCCCTTTAGACTAGATTTGAATGTTTTTTCATCTGAAAATATGGTAGTATTCCAGTCAAAATCTAAATAATCCCGTGCGAAACGTAATCATTCTTTTTTATGTGTTTCTGTCAAGAAGGGCTTTTTAGCTAGTCTTCTGTGATGCAAGCCTTCAGCGTGGAGGGCACGGCGAACAGTTTGCAATGAGGTGTCGAATAATACCGCAAACTGTCTAGTTGGTGTGAAACCATTTGTTTCATGCTCGCCCACCAAATAAATATAATCTTGGGTAAAATTTCAAATAAAAGTTTAGGTTACAATTCATAAATATAATGCTCACATTCAGTCCAGTTTCATCAAATATTTCTGTTATATTAATACCACTTTTATGTAGCGCAATAATAGTCGCCCTCGCTTCAATACTCGTATTAATATTTGCCTGCATTTTAAGAATAAATACAATACCGCTATCTATTAAATCACACGTCACTAACCAATAAATACAACCAAACGACAACGTTCATTTCGATCAAGCTAACTATTCATAAAACTCATGTCTACCTCACAGAAATCTAAATTATTTAGTTTTCTATGATCTACCTTTCCAACTTTACGAAATGTGTGAACAAAGTGGGCGAGATAAAGAATAATTATATATGTCCCATTACTTCCAATCGATTAAAAACTTACAAAAAGTCGATGTACTGCGTGAGACTTGAACTCACGGCTCACTGATTCACGCATCTATCTGCACGCTCTTAACCGCATCTTACTCATATTATAACGTTGAAATTATGAACTACAATCACTTGTTGACGACAATGTGTTTATTTTCTTGAAACTAGAAGGACATAAGTCAAATTCAACGTCAAGCTATTGCAGCTTGACGTTGAATTTGATTTGTGAGATTGCCTATGGACTTTTGGTCGGCACTGTAACTTCGTACACCCACATTTTGCCGAAAAGCTCAATAATAACATAATACATACTACAACCGAATTACATCTTCAACAACCATCTACTAACTACAACTGAGCTAACCACAGAAACGTGCCTCAATTTTTCATTCCATCAATCACGGGAGACTGTCCAATCCCTAGCCTAGTGCGGGGCGCGGGACCGCGGGACAGGTAATCCCGCGGCCGGCTCATTCCCGACAGGATATAAAGCGGTCGCCTATCCACTGAACTGACCACGCTGTTGATGTTAGTTTATAGTAGCAGTTAGGTAGGTACCTATGGCGAAGCGAAATTGACATTGAATTACTATTTGACATTGAAATAAATTATGATGTTTGAGACTCGATGGCATTAAATGTTTTCAGTGTCATAAAAAGGGGGAAGTACGGGGGTCCCTAAGAAAATAAAAAATATAACTCAAACATGTAGTAACCAAGTTAAGTACCTTTTAGTGATGAGTTATTCATTAGGCATCTACAGCTTCAACTACAAAACGTTAACACCCAACAAAAACAAATACTTACCCTCAATTCAACAAAACAATTATACAAGCCCTAAATAAAATTAAAAAGGTTAAAACTTACTCGGTTCCGTTCAGTTCCACCGAGATTAAACGAGAGCTTATGATACAATAACGCCGACAATACCGGATCACTGCGACACGTAACTAAGAACGTTCATCTTGGAAACAAGAAAAGAAAAATAATGCTGGAGACTGCAGCTTGATATGAGCAAATCTGGCATACCAATATATTATGCGATGGGTCGTTTTCAACCTCAGTAGCAGCAGATTTTAATTTTATCTAAGGATGGCTTTAGGTAACATTAAAATCTCATACCTACAGATTCTGGAACAAATACATTGCACATTGTGGGACCCTTAATAAAGGTCTGCGCATAAAAAACTAAAATTTTTGTTCACATTTTCATGAACGAATATGAACATTATACACGCATAAGCATTCAGCATACAGCATCAGATTCATATTACTATGAAACACTTCCTTACTTCGCAAGTAAAATCAAAGTACGGTATGTGAATCTTGTAGTGACTTTGAAATCAAGGTGGGTGGGTCACTTGGCTAGACGTGGTGAAGAAACGGTGGTGGCATACCAACAACCGTATGGGTGGATGATCTATAAAGGACCGAATAAGACAAGACTCGCACAGACCAGGCAAACATGACACACAAGGAGAGAGACCTATTAAATACCAACTCAGGAGTGGGAGGAGCCAGGCTGCCAATGATAATCATGATTATAGATTTATATGTGTTAAAATCATCTGCTAAACTCAGACTTTAGAACTAAGCTTCGACATTCTTTGGTTCTAAAACTTGAAACCTTTCTAAGCAACTTCGCAAGTAATTTGCTGAAGTAAAAACTGCATTACGTGTAGTGCAGGAACTATTTCAATCAAACGATATTAGTGAACTAATACCGAACGCGAGTAGATCAACATTTATCGACGATAAGTTGTAAGAGTTCGTGAACCGCGTGGTGGGACCTAGGAAGTATTTTAACTAAGTCAGCGTACTTAGTAGGTAAAGTTATAGTGCAAATAGGTACCTACCTACTTCATTATATGAGGTATGATAAATGTTAGGTTATGTTCATGCTGATATGTAACTTCGTCTTCTTAGCGTGTCGATGGTAATCTAACTAGAGTCGTTTGGTTACGAGTTTGGCACCTTCAGTAGCGTCCATCAGTTCCTGAGAATGCAAACAGCGGGACACGCTGGACACGATATTAAGTGTCCCATAGTTTGTGGAACTGCAGCGCCTTTACTGTTTAGTGCGGAATCATCTGTAAATCTCCACCTGGGCAGGTTTTCCTTGTTTCGGCCAACCTGTGTTCGGATTCAGTTAGTCACTCAGGTCCAGGAGGATTTTCAGCAGGTGGAACGAAAGGGTTTTGTTAGGGAAGCACTGCTTCCCCCCCGGTAGGTTTTGCCCCCCAGGTGGGTTCTCGCATTGTCGAGGCGGGGGGGCTCAATAGTCGTGGCTTGGACAACCACGGTGAAGCTAAGAGGAACCCGAGGAGGGGCCGCTCGTCAGGGCTTTGCCAGTAAGCGGACGACGTAGCGGCCAACAAGTAGGTTGCGGTGCCGCTTGGGCGACATCGCAACTGAGGCGGGCCGTGATGTGGTATGGAAGGCATCACGGCTGAGGGTTGGAGACCGTAGCGGGGGAGGAGTGCCGGTATTGCGGTGCGCCGCTCTCCCTACCTTCCGCGGCCTTGACGGGGTCGCCACCGTCTGATGGCGGACGCGGTGGGACCGCAGAGGAAGTGGAGTGTTATGACGTTGGCCTCTCTCTCTCTGCGGCCGAAAATTGGCAGGCGGCGGGGCCAATGACCTGACCGTCGCAGGACCAAGGGTGCCCAGACACGGGGTCGTCTGGCGCCCATGAGCTGGTTTGATCCCTGGGGTGATAACGGCGTGCCATGCGTTCTGGTGCGCCAGTGATGGGGAGTACTCCCCAGAGCAGGATCCGGTGACGGACGGCTGCAGCGGGTTCACGGATGAGTGCTAAGGCGTGTCGCGTGCCTGTGTTCCCGCCCCGTAAGCGGCAGAGGAGGACACCATGGAGTTTTAGTGGGTTAGAGTCCCACATAACTGCACTATCTCCCCGTGGTAGTGCAGAAAGCATGAGCATTTCTCCACGTTAAAAAAAAAGGGAAGCACTGCGTCGCCACAGCTTCAGCCTTTCCTTAGTTAGACAGTTCGCCAGTAAGTGGGAGGACAACTTATTTGTTGCGTCTTTTCAACCTTTGTAATTCAAGGATGTTATCGTACATATATGCAACGTTGGTGGCGCTATTCCTGTTAGTGGATACAGCATTTGTACCGGGCTCGGTTTGAGGCAGCCAGTAACAATCCGGCACGTTTCATTCAGAGCTTTATCCACAAACTTTGAATCCCCACGAATCCCGAAAGAAACTTTTGCCGATTTTTTTCTCGGCACCTATGGTTTTGCTAGGGTTTCAAAACTCACTAAAAAAGTTATCTTTAAGTATACTCAACCAAAAAAAATAGCTACTATGAAAAATCGCCGGTGCATAAAGTACAGTGCTTCCGATTATCGCATTTACACTTCTATTTTATAAACATATAAATTAGTAAACTTGCGCTCTGAATATGAAGCATTTAGTGGCATTTATTAACATAATTATGAGCTTTTATCCAACCCTTTGATAGTTAGCATGTTTGGTTAGCATAGAATAGAATAAACCAATTATTAATTTAGGGTTTCGTAGGTATGTCGTCATTCTGGGATCCACTTGGACCAAGTAGGTACCGGGCCAGTGGCGGTTCTTGTGTTCGGGTCTAATCGGGGTCGTTTCCGTACTTGTAACATGGTTAAATGTAAAACAACGTGAACAAACAAAGTTTATGCATTATGCACCTTACAATTTCGGCAGCAGGTCGATATTTTTTCTGATTTTTGACGATTTTATTTCTGATTTAGAAATGACTTTAAGCACTTAAAACTCGAAAAACTAACTCGTCCGTAGGTTGTAAAGTTGTTACATTAGGTACTGCCTCAAATAACTGTCCGTATTTATGCAAAATGGAACCACTCGACAAATTTCATTTTTTACTTTTTTTGAAGAATACTAATGTAAAAGTGGTCTAAATTCTTATACAAAAAAGAACCACATGATTTCCCCCTTGGAAACAAGGTATATTAAAAGCAGAACAGAACCAACAGCAATAACAAACGTTACTTGTAAAGCAAAACAAAACCACGGCACAACATGACTCTATTGATCAAACAAATAAACGATAGTACTATCATGTAATTTTATACAAAAAAGATCCCCGCATACTTGGTACCGTTATACATTAAACATATTTCTATTATTAACGATTATTTTTAATACACAAAATAAAACCAAATTTCTGTGGTATCGTTATGCGTAAAATAAATTCTTATTATTTAGTTGCTAATATTGTTTTGCAAAAGGGAACCACAAACATTCGGTTCTATCATGTATAAATAAATATTGTTAAACAGTAGAACCACTAGCATGTGATTCCATTATGCTTATTGTTTTGAAACTTATGATCGCTCAAAGGTACAAAAATGACATGATTGATTTCATATTTCTCGTTTTATACAACGAAATATTTACTTTATTTTATTGATGGTATCACTCAAAGTGCAATAAGTCAGTTTCAAAGTAAAACGTCAAACGTCATCTGTCAAAATAGGCGACATTCAACGAAATAGTTCGAATGCGTGACGACCGTTTTTTTTCTCTGCAAAGAAAGTTCTGTTGTTTTTGTTTATTTCTTTAGAATTAAGTGTAAAAATGTTACGTAGAGGCAAGCTGTTGGTGAATAAAGCTTTGGACATAAACACCGAAGATACTAATGAAGCCATAACAGGTAAATAGTTTTATTTAATGCATTTTAGTACTTGCTTAATGTATCTGAGAAGTACCAGTACCTGCGCATTATCCACATTTGATTAATTCCGTTTGTGAAGTGATTTTATAAAGATTATTCGACAAGTAGGTATAAGGGCTCTCATATATAACTGCAAAATCGCATAGCAACTGCGGCGTTGTTTCGTGTGCTGATGTATGATGTTATGATTGTAACGATGTGTGTGTGTGTGTGTGTATGCATGTATGTAATATGAAATACTTATATGTACATTTCTACGTAATGATGAGTGCTGAGGTATGAAAGACTTGGGTATGATTCTGGTGATGTGGTGGGTTGATGTGAAGTAATGAGAGAGTGGGTGTGTTTGCGTGCGTGCGTGCGTGCGTGCGTACGTGCGTGCGTGCGTGCGTACGTGCGTGCGTGCGTGCGTACGTGCGTGCGTGCGTGTGTGTGTGTGTTACTACTTTATGAAGAACCGTAAAGCCGCGTTCACACTAGGTGACATTTGCCCTATGTCGCCCTATGTTTCATTACCCTTCTGGCAACGCGTTGCCAGAAGGGTAATGATGAAACGTTGCAACGTTGTCGCTCGATGTCTTCGGCGACATACATCACTCGACATATCCTGCCTAGCGGTGACACGGCTTTATAAGAACCAAAATAATTTCACTGTGGCCATATATTTATAGAACCACGCGTTATTGTTGTAAAGATATAAAAGTTTTTTTTATTACAGCACAAGGTAGTGAAGAACCTAGTACGTCACAGCCTCTAGAGAAGCTTTCTTCACCTCTAAGCAATAACTTAACTTCGCCAGATCGCTTAGAAGAATATTCCTCGCCGATATTAGACCTACTTGCAAACTTGTCCCCTTTTAAAAGTCCTGACTATGTATCAGATTCATCAGATTATGGTGATGATATAATAGTTGCTGGTGGCAAGAAAATGAGGCTACCTAATGGTAAGTCTAGGCGCACTATCATAGAAACTCTTCTATTTTACACCTTCAGAAGCAGACTCCTGCTTCTGAAGGCGAAAATACTGCAAAATCACCAGCGTTTATACCATGTTCTGATGACGATACAGTGAGTATTAATGACGAAGTACCTACGAAAGGAAGACCAAAGAAAGGCCGACAATTTAAGTATGGCGGTCTATCTAGGATGGAAAGAAAGAGAAACAGACATTCTAATAAGCCTTTTCACAACTATAAAAACATCGAAGTCCAACCGAAAGTATTTATTGATTATAAATGTAATTGTAAAACAAAGTGCTGGGAAAAAATAGATTCAAACAATCGACAGAAAATATTTGAGACTTTTTACAAACTAGAAAATTACAATACCCAGAATATGTACATCGCAGCAAGCGTAAAAGAAGCCGACGTTAAAAGAAGGATGACTAATAGCAATATGAAGAAAAAATTCTCTCGTAAATATCTATTAGATAAAGTCGAAGTATGCCGGGATTTATTTGTTCACCACCAAACTCAATTTATTTTAAAACAGACTTCTTTAGTAATGCTGTAGAAGTAGTAATGCTGTAGAAATAGGGAGAGCACCTGTTCGTGGCAGACCAGCTTTAATCTTAATGGAACATTTAGTTCCCTTGTGGCCGTCAGGGAAGCCAGTATCACCCGCGAAACTAGCCGATATTCAATCCATATTACATCTCATACCACAAGATGCACAGAGTTTTATAATGGTCTCAACTGTGATAATACTATAGAAGACGACATAGATGGACTAGACACGGTGGATTTCGAAATCCAATTTGATGATAACGTCGAATAAACGTGTAATTTTGATAAATTAAAGCTTTATCCCGATTATAAATCACATAGTTTCATTTATATCAACAAATCCCTAGATTGTGGTTCTTTTTTGTATATGAGAAAACCTATTAATTACTTAATGTTTAAAGGAACCACATGCACGATTTCTTAATTATTTTGAAAGTTTACCAGTAATCAACAAAAAATTATATACACATACTAAATTTAGTAATTTATCAACATATTTAAATAAAAGAAATAGTAATTTTACTTCATTTAACAGTGCTGCACATGTTTTTGTAAACCCTTTGATATCTCAAAAGTGTGTGTTTGCTGTGTGGTTCCATTTTGCATAAATACGGACAACTGAACTACCCATTCTCAGTAGGTCCTTTCGTGTCCCTTTATTTACCACCTACCTTCCTAATATGGAGGGTAGAGATCTCCCTAGAGTAAATATGTTCCTTGGTAGAGATATTACCTACTTAGTTCACGAATTAAATCCGAAGTCATTCAGTCGCTACTCTCTTCTCTCGCCGCGAGTGCTGACGTAGGTAGGTAGGTATTCTCATGTGGTTTGTTACTCCTAACTTTACAACTCGTAAGAAAACTACGGACTTCGGCAAAATAACAATGTTGTACCAATAATTACTCAAACAACTTTGCCTTCAGTTGTAGCGTACCTACCGTGCAAAACCGAGTATTTTTCTTCAAAATACCAAGTCGAAAGTTTTGTTATTTGAATTGAAATTTTGAAAGTTAAGTGAAGTTGGCGATAAATAATAAATAAATAAGTACGGTTTCTGGATTTGTAATTTCTAATTTGGGGTTTATTTTTTAAGACCTAGGTAATTAACTATCTCAAATTGTGGTTAGGTTGGTGGTACGCACCATAGAAATGAAGGTAGGTAGATATGGTCTGTTCGAATAATATCTGATGTACCTACTTAAATAAACGAAATTATTACGCAATCACTCACTAAAGGGAATTACTATCTATCTACCATAAATTATTCATCTGTACTTACCTATTTAGGTTTCAATTTCAACATCATATTTTATTTATTTATTTTATTATTTATGTACACACAGTAAAACACACCACCACCACACCACCACTACCACCACCACCACTTACCACTTTTTCCTACAATTATTCAATTACATCCATCATAATACTGTTTTATTACAATTAAAACGTTAGGTACTGATCAATCATCGAAGAACATTCAAGTTATAAAATTAACCTCAACAAATTGTCAAATAAAAAAACGTCCAGCTGAATTAGAATAATTTCAGGTATAAGTACCTACCCACCTATTTAAATACCTTCTCAAATCAAAGCACTCAATGTCTGCTAAAGTAAGCATGATGACTGACTAACAAGCATGACTTTCAAAGTTAAAAATAATAACCAAAGTAATTAATAGACACGAACTACAAAACGAATTTATTTTATTCTATGACAGACTTCCAGTTACCTACCTAAAACTTCGAAAGAACTTCCAGTCGACATAAAACGAATAAAAGCCACCTACAATTGTTGTCTGGAAACAGCTTCGAACTAAAGACAAACTAAGATTTAAACTGTAGAATGCAAAATTTTGCTTAAGTTCAAAACAACAGGCTCTCACAAGTTTTTATTTTTTATTTTATGATAACGAAGTTGGCCCTTTTAGACGAGTAGGTAGGTACTTATATGAGCGTTGACTACGATCACAACAACATTTGGATTACGAAAATCACGTTTACAGCTACGCAATAAAGGCGCCTTCAATGTACTCGTACAACTCTTAGTATTGACGGTTGGTTGATTGTTCTATGATGTGATGTGTATGAAGAAGTGACTTGAGTTATCTTTACGGCAAGTGAATCTTTTTGTGGTACCTACGTAAGTAGCTTTACTTACAGCATCAAAAACGTTAGGATAAAAGCACTTCCGCGGGAAGCGTAGCCTAACATGGTCGATCGATCCTCCGTGCCTCGGAAAGCACGTTAAGCCGTGGCTGTCATTCGTGGATCTTTGGCAGTCGTTACGGGTCGTCACAAGCCCGAAAGTCTGACAACCAGTCTTACTAAGGGGTATCTTATTACCCAGTAACTGGGTTGTGGAGGTCAGATAGGCAGTCGCTTCATGTAAAATACTGGTATTCAGCTGCATCTGGTTAGGCTGGAAGCCGACCCCAAAATAGTTGGGAAAAGGCGGGCAGATGATGAAGTAGATAGGTATTTAATTTTTGCCCTTGGTTGGTAGGTACAGCCCCCATAATAGACCCATAGTAAAGATATCATCAGTACCCAGACTATTATTCAGGCACTTTTCCTTGTCCGAAATGGTTCAAATGCATTCGTAACCATACCTTTTTTGAAAACATCATCATTCTCTTGCCGTTATCCCAATTTATTTGGGGTCAGCGCAACACGACTTCTTCATTCATACTTTTCTATTAGTCTTCTATCAGTCACATACTTACAGTGCCTCGGAAAGCACGTTAAGCCGTTGGTCCCGGCTGTCATTCGAGGATCTATGACAGTTGTTACTAGTCATCAGAAGCCCGAAAGTCTGACAACCAGTCTTGCCAAGGGGTATCGTATTACCCAGTAACTGGGTTGTGGAGGTCAGATAGGCAGTTGCTCCATGTAAAATGCTGGTATTCAGCTGCATCCGGTTAAGACTGGAAGCCGACCCCAACATAGTTGAGAAATGACTAGGCAAATTGACTTACAATTCATCCATCGTTTCTTTGGTCTTCCAGTACTTTTATGATCATCCACGTTCATAGGTACCTACTCAAAACTTTCCTCAACCTTACGTTTTCTTCATTCCTCTGCATCACATGCCCACACCATGACAACCGATTTCCACGCAACTTTTCAGTCACCGGTGCCACTTTTAGACTTCCTCTTACATAAGTACTCATTTCTTATTCTATCCATTCGCGTATGGCGTAACAGTATGAAGTTTTTGGAAACATACTTAAACATTCTTCTCACTCCTAAACATTCTTCTCACTCCTAAACCAGCAAACACACTTACCATTACAAAAATAGCGACAAAAAACCCTCGGCGCCGCTGTTGAAGCAGGACATTAGTGCGCTAACCCGCGCCCATTAGGCCGCGAAACGGTGGCATGTTGCCGCTGTGGCTTTGCTTCACTTATTGCGGGATAATCTGGATAAATCTGGCTCAGGACGGACTGTTGACTCACCGGACACTGCCCTCACTGTTTGTTGAAAGGACCACTTCTTTACGTCACTTTGGGAAGAGCTTTTTTATTCATGGCTACTAAAAAGTTATTTGAGGATTGTATTAAAGTTAGCCAGACTGACGTCTGGCTAACTTTAAATACAATTTTCTTTCGCATGTATCATTCTCTGTTTGTACCTGGAGATACAAAGTACAACCTCACGTTTGTATTCCTCGAAACTCGAAACGGTGGGCAGAGGAGTCAGGAACGAGCCTACAAATTCAAACTCCGGGCGGCTATTGTCTCTGAGATTTGATTTGTAGTTGAGTTTGAGTTGTATTCCTGATGCAGAACCCAATATCAGTTTGTTGGGACTAAGAATCGAACCTAGGACCCCACTTTCAGCAGTCGAGCTTACAACTTAGCGATGGATTACCTAACATTCAAAAACCCTTTCCATTATGACTGTGACATCTCTTTCAAAGAAACAAACAACAAATATGAATTATAAATCTTTTATTATAACACAGTTATAATACATTTCACTTACAACTATAAACTTAGTTCTTACAAATCACGAGCGCGCCTTATGTGACTTTTAAGTCATGGACATAAGGTTTAAATTGCAGCAGACAATCGTTCGTAAGATACAACAACTATATCAATGTACACAGCGACTAGGCCGAACCACAGGCTAAGATAGCCATTAAAGACAAGAATTATCATAATAAAAATGTACTGTAAAGTACTTGTATTGTCATCGTATATGGAAGTGTGCGTGTAGTTCTATTATATACACGATGAGCGCTGTATTTGTATAAATCTAAAGACGTGAATTCTCTGGGCAATAATAATGTTGCGACAAAAACACGCACAAAAACCGAGCGACTTTTGTTCCCCGAAGGCTCCCTTTGTACCCCCATCTGGCAACATCACACGCTTCTAAGCAATGTTGCGAAATATCCCACCTTCTTTATTGCAAATCATTGTTACCTAGTGAAAACACAGCTTTAGTTTAGTGTCAAATGCTGATCTTTCACGGATTTATTGCTTGAGCTGGAGGTAGATAATCTATTCTTCTTCAACCTGCGACTGCCGTTTCTTTTTCTTCTTCTTCTCGCTCTTAGGCTCTTCTACAGTCTCTTCTGCTACTTCTTCGGGCTGGACATCGGACTTCTTTTTCTTCTTCTTCTTTTTCTCTGAGACTGGCTGCGCGGCCTCCTGGTCGTCAGCGGGCTCTTCTTTCACTCTCTTTTCTTTTTTCGGTGTTACCTGAGGGAAGAGGTTAGGTTTAAGTTTGGTGTAACAACAACATAACTTCAAGTCTGTATGCTAAGGGCTAGGCAGAGTTGTTCAGTATTCTCATATTTCGTCAGTTATGTTTGACATATTGGTCATGGTGGTGGTGGTGGTTATTGGTTATGGTTTGGTATTAAGCTGGACAGATGATAAGCAGCAACATCAACGTATATACATAGGTAGGTACAGAGGATCTAGATGATTTACCAAATTAATGGTAGGGTATACTTTCAACCTATTAAACCTTATTATTAGTGTGCGACCTAAACACGCTTTTCAGCCGAAACCGAAATCGTTACCGAATCTTCGGCTCCTCTTCTAGTTTCGGTCGAAACCGAAACTTATGAAGTTGAAAATTTGTTAAAATTGACATTATTTGCTGAGAGCTATCGTTTTTCGCTAGAAATAATTTACTGTTGCCAAATTTTATGTGCAATACCCAAAAATTATTAAAATGACGATTAAAAAGGGCCTATCAGATATGCTACTGTTCGCTTTTGCGATTAGCGGTTTAGTAATTCTTCAGATGGTCGATTCAGTTCTAAACACCGCATCATTTTAGCATCAGCAATTTAATCGCTTTTCGGAAGCTCGATACACCTAGTAACAATGCTTTATGTATCCGCCAAACAATTCAGCATCATTACAAACGCAATTTTTAAACTGTACCTACTCAAACGAGTCGAGTCGCCAAACGCGATGCAGCATCGAAATACTCGCTGAAACGTGTGATTTTGCTATTGTGACCGAAAGCAGAGTCGCTGAGATGCAGCTGCTGTTGCTCTTAGAGCTTACTGTATCAATCTTCCTAAAAGCGAATAAATCCTTACTCGATAATGTTAAAACCAGCATGTTTGCAAAGAACCTAAATGACTTCTATTTATACGTAAACATATATTTTTCTGGGCTTTGTAAAAAAAAAAGGATGAAAACGGAACCCCATTACTAACTGTCTACGCTATCTGTCTATCTGTCAGTCATTCGCATTCTATCAAAACCGACAGCTCACGGACGCCAGTTTCGATCGGGCCAAAGATTCGGCCACTTTTTAGCCAAAACCAAAACTGCGGCCGAACCTGGCCAAAACCGAAACCCGGTTCGGTTTCGGTTTTGGCCAGATTCGGCCACTTTTTAGCCAAAACCAAAACTGCGGCCGAACCTGGCCAAAACCGAAACCGAACCGTTGGTTGGACACTACTTATTATACAATCCACAGGCAGAATATTCGGATTAGTTGGAATTTAGGTACTATAAAAAATTTACATTAAGAGCTTATAATGTTGCTGGGACACAGGCACGCTACCTCTCGGTGAGAGGGAGCGGGCCGTAATTCACCTCGCGGGCCCTGTGCGGGTTGGGAAATATCACATATCCTCGAATTTTTTGTTCTAGGTTTAAAATACCGATTTCCTTACGATGTCTTCCTTCATCGTTTGAGACCAGTGGTGATAAAATAATTTACACAAAGTAAACCGCCTGGCTGGGCTCGAACCTACGACCTTCAACTTGTAAGACGTAGGCGTTACCACTGAGCCACCACTGCTTCTCCCCAAAAAATGAACACTAGTTAGTAAATGCCCATCTCTGTATAACGTACTTACAGAAATCTCACTCTAAGAATGATTGAAATAAGTTGGAGCAGTAAAGAGGAACAGTTATGCAATGCAACCCAAATTGATAGAAATCTATTTTTTTAAACGCTGAGCAGTTGTAATTTACTAGATATTACGGACGACGCCACACAGAGCCGTCACGAGACGGTAACCGTCGCGCCGCGCCGAGCGGGAATACAAGTCAGAAGCGGCGAGGGGGGGCGTGGCGGGGCGCGAGCGCAGCGCCGGCAGGACGCCGACGCTTTGTGTTTTATGGTTTACGTATGTAGTAGTCACACTGGCGGCAGGGCGTGAACACGTCGCGTCGGACGGGACGGAGCATGAATGTGATTTTGTATTGTTTTACAAAAATGGATGTCGAAAAAAGGGGCGCGGTGGGACGGGACGTGACCGCGCCCGCAGTGCGACACGGCCACCGCGCCCACCACGCCACGCCGGCTGTGCAGAGACCTTAAAGCATACAAGGAGGACAAGAAGGCGGTTAATTACCCGCCTCCTTGTTCGCCACCCAATAACAAAAAATAGCACTTACATTTTTAGCCCCATCTTCTAGTTTGATCTTCTTGGCGGAGGTTTCTCCACCGTCTTCGTCAGCCGAGTGCTCGCGCTTGACTGGCTTCTGACCCAGAGTGCTGTCACCAGCTGTCTGGTAATTGAACACCTCACTGCGAGAGATAAGACAAGTTATAGTATTGGACATAAGGCTGCTTGTTAGGGATGGGGTTGTACCGCTTACAAATGACGCCGCGCTAATGGGCGACCTCATCATATCTTACTATAGGTATTTGGTAAAAGGACTCCCTGTAAATACCAAGAGGAAATAAAACATTTAAATGGTCCTTTTATTGTTTAAAAAATGCTGAAAAACAATTGTTTTCCAAATAATGGTAATTTTTGTCATTTGACTGGTTCTTTGCTGCAGTTCTAGGGGACTCATGTATGTAAAACTGAAGTAAAACAAAAGATGTAAACACTATAGGACTCACCTCTTGCTCTGGTACTTTTCAAACTTCGCTTTAGCCTTGCCTGTCCCACTGATCCTCCTCAGATTGCCTTCCTCTAGCAGCCTCAATTTGTTCTCCAGCTTGACTTTGTGTTCAGCTCCTAACTCGAAAGTCACGTCTTCTCCGAACGCATCCACCCTCGTCGCTAAAGCCGCCTTCGCAGCCAACATACGGGACATTTTACCCTTATTCTTTGTACTACATTGACCAACCAACTGCGCATGATAGATCAGACCATACTTTGGCGTATCTTTCTTTGTTTTTAAGGCTCTGAATAGAGCTTTCTCAGCTCCAAAGATCTGCACTGTTGAAGCGGGGTGTTTGGCTAAGTTCATTAAGGACCCGGCGTGAGCAATCAACCGAGCTCCTATGTGCTCACCGATCAACACAGTGAGATTCGGAGCCATAGCCATCATTCTAGCTTTCAAGTAATCCGTCAGATGTGTCCTGTAGTCTGTTATTGAGATGATTTCATCACACAGATTCTGTATGTTCAAGATATCGTCGTCAGAAATCTCTGTGCCCATGGAGATCTCAGCTGCCTCCTTCACTTTTTCTTCTAAGTCTTCAGGTAGGATGTCAGACAGATCTGTCTTTGAAGCGTTGTCTCGGGTACCGACGAGTTTGACAATTTTGACAAACAGTGTGTTGTCTGTGATGATCTTTCCTAGTTCGGGGAAGTGCCAACCGTACCACTCCCGGCATCTCATGACGTAGTTGTTCAATTCTTTGTCTAAGTCGTCGAGCAGACATTGAGCTTGAACAATCATAGTGTCGATCTTGTCTGGGGAGAACTTCAGTTTGTATCTAGAGAGTGAGTGAGCGAGGCCGAGGGCCATGGCTGTCATTTCCTTTTTCGGTAGTCCAGCGAGGAGGCTGTCCATCTGTGAGCGGATACATCTGAGCAGTTCTTGAACATTGTTGTTGGAAACACATTGTAAGTCAAACTTTTCTCTGATGGCACTGCCAAGCTTGGCATCTCCTACGAGGAGCTGGTCCTGTACTTCTTTGCTGATGTACTTCTTAAGAGCTTTCTTCAGTGGCTTGGACACTTTACCTTCAATAGCTGCGGTGGTAGCTGCTAGGGCTTCAGCTGTGTCCTCGAACTTTATAAAGTTCTTGAGTTTTACACTGTGAAAACCAGGTTATGTAAATAAAGAGAAATATAAAAATTAAATAAGTATTAGCATCAAGGAAAAGGAGAATCAGTAGAACAAAATTACAAACAACAAAAAATATTCAAATATTGTTGGCGAAGTGAAGAAATTCTAGCTGCCAAGTCAACAATTTACGCAAAGTGAAAAAAGTTCGACTTCTTGACAAATTGATTACTAGAAGTGCCAATAGCTTCTAACTGTCGAAGTCATCACATGTCCCATGGGAGTTAGGAGGTAATGCTATAGACTCAGTGGTTTAGTACGAATATTCCGGATCAGTAACACATTGTCGTCAACACTGTTGACGATCACAGTAAAGAACATTTTATTAAACTAAAAATCCTGACAGTGCCTTCCCTTTACATTTTAGTATTGCTAACCAGCCTAGTTAAAACTTTGCACAAAATTGAGACTGATGAACAAAGACAAACTAGAGCTAGTACACGTAGGAAAGATTTGCCCAACACTATTCAACCGAAACTCAAAGTTGTGAAACATAGTCCGAGGTATCAGTCTGTACTTTTATATAACAAGTTGCCTATAGAATACAAAACTATATACAGTGTTAACTTATTTAAAAACAAATTAAGGACCTATTTGTTGGAGAAAGGCTACTACAGTATCGATGAATTTCTAGATGATATATGACATTGTAATACGATTGTGTTTTTTTCTTTCTTTCATTCTTACTTGACATTTATTATTAATTTTAATTGACCGTTATTGTCTAATGTATTTAATGAATTTTATTTTATTTAATGTTATCTTAATTTTTCAACACAATGTTTTATTGTTATGAAATAAATGACTTATGACTTATGACTTATGATCAGAAAAAAAGTTTCATGCGTTCACAGTGTTGACGAACGGGACTGTTTTTCCATTATTCCGGAAGTAATACCCCCTATATGTATATGTATATTGTTCACAGTGTTAATGAACGGAACTTTTCTTTCCCCAATTGTACATAATATAATTAGTTCAAAGAGTCAATGTTAGAAAAGTGGTGTTCTTTAAATCATTTAGGTTGACACAAATATTTAAAATGCTTTAATTAAGACTTTAAGAGCAAAAAATTAACATAAAAATACTTCTTTTTTACTTTACAATCAGTATATGTTTTACAGTAAGTAATTACAATAATAATATTTTTATACTTACAATTAGTTAAGAAAATGCCTAAGGACTTTCTATCTATTAAGGGCTGATTTTTCCATCGCCAGATAACTTTTATTCGAGGAATAAAATTGATTTTTGACAGTTTTTGTATGAAAGAACTGTCAAAATTTCAAAACTGTTCCTCAAATAATTTTATCAGAAGATTGAAAAATCAGCCCTTAGTATCACAGGCAATCATCGAATTTACATCTGTATCATTTTTAATTGAACTGCACTTCTCTAAACGTTGTCTCTTGAACTAAGTATAAGTACGACCAGGAAAAAAGTTTGCACCTGCCTGGGTTTGAACCAACAATATACAACTCGTAAATCAGGGCAGTCACTACTGTGCCACCAATGTTCTAAAAATTAAAAGAAATTGTAATGTACTTAGTTGTTTGACCAAACTACAATACAATTTCTGGAAGACATAAAATTATTGCTAACATAGTTAATCTAGCAACTGTTTAAAATAAAAAAATAAACTCACACAGCAGAAGCACCTTCGGGAGTGTTGAACTCGTGGTACAAGTCATCAATCTGTGACAACTTGGACTCGTCCAATAACTAGAACAAAACACAACTAATTAGACATCAAAGCATAACCGTTCTTTGCATATGGATAAAAAATTATGAAAACTCTTTTCCTCATAGTAATAACATAATTTAACCGCAGATTTTTCTCTTTTCTTAGATTTCCCAAAATTGTGTGTAAAAAACACCGAAAAAACCGCGGGGCGCAGCTAGTTCAGTGATTAAACTGTTGTGTTCATGAGTGGATAGGTATGTTACTAACAAGGCCTTGAATCTATGTATATTTCATGAGGCTCAGCAGCTGTATGTTCTACATATTACCACATGTTTTAGCTGGCGGACTAGACTTCTGAAATACACACCGAATAACACAAACTAACATTTCAAGTTTTTCCATTACTGACAATTATGTTGTAAGAATTAAATTAAAGGCAGTTAATATCATTACATTAGTAACTAAAATAAAAGTGGTTACAAAAATATTATGTTGTTATCAAACAATGTGATTACCAGATCAGAATGAGCAATGTTCTTAAATATCTGTAAAACAATGGAATGAAATTATGGAACTAAAAGAAGTAGGTCAGTAATCATTGTCGAATAAAACTCAGTACCAGATGTCACTAATGTATAATAATTTATTTACATAACCTATACTTTAATTATGCTTATAACTTTTTTCACTGTTAACAAAACACTTGGAAGTATTTATTACTTAATGCATAAAGTAAAATAAGCAATAAACGAGGTTAATTAAAGATTGGATATTTTGAATAATAATTTAACCTACTCAAACATAAATTAGAACGTGTTTACACTTCCGCTCAAAGGTAAAATAAACAATGTTCACATAGAACATTATCCAAATATAGGAACTAAATCTTATATTTTAATTAAATATGAACATTTTCATCATTATCATTAGCGAAATGAAGCCGTAAATACAGTATTTTTCTCTAAATGAAAATCGCATTCAGACATAAGAGGTTAGAATGCACACGTGTTGAATTTACCTTGAATATGGCGTATCCCGCCGATGTTTCGAACAGCACCAACATCTTGAGAACTCACAAGAACACTATCGGTGGTTATTTTCACTTATTCAATAAAGTTATGTAGCTAAACAATTAATTTTAAAATAAGCAGGGATTATACACCACGATCGCGGCAGTTTCACGTTGACAATGACACTTACAGCAAGCTGGTAGTGCTGCCAGTTATTTATGAATATTTTGTGCACATTGCGTTTTATAATTTAGTGGCAACACTTTTATTTATTAAAATTAGGAAAATCTATTTTTTATGTATTATTTTTGTGAACATATAAATATAATAAAGTGTAACTAAAAAAGTAGAACGAAGTATAATAATATAATTGACGGCTGTTCTTGAGACTTTATTTGTTGAGTTGAGTGCCTAGAATAGAATAGAATAGAATAATTTATTTCAGATAATTAAAATCCATATCTTGTTAGTATATATTAGCAACAATATTATCTTACAATTATGTTAGTATTGTTAGTACTTATCTTTTGTAGACTACCTATACAAAACCATTCACTACCCTCACTCCTGTCCCCTCTAGAGGTGAGGCGAAAAAAGTTAGTTAAAAGTAGTGGTTTTTTTTTTCTTTACTCTTCACACCTCTGTGTTTTGTTTTTGAGTATTTTTTTTGTAAAATTGCATTAATATAATTCTGTATTTTCCTATTATATTCGTTTTCACATCGGTGGCAGGTAGGCAACAATTTGACAAGACTCATAATCGTAGTAAAGTCCGTCTTACGAGAGAAATCCCGCGGCAATTTGTGCAAGTAATATATTATTATACTGAGTCAAATTAAATTAGTTAGCGAGACTCCGGAGACATGGTGGGTAAGAATTATATATAAACATGAAAAATAAAAAGATTAACATTCCAACCCTCCTCAGACACCTTTTTCTATATTATAAGACTAGCTTCTGCCCGCGATTTCTTCCGCGTGAAATTTCTTGTTGCCCCGACTCACCCCGTCGCATCGCATCACTTGCCCGCGCTACCACTTCGATGTCGCTTATAATTTATTGTTAAGGTAAATAAATAAATAAACATTAAGGATTCCGTGGTGATTGCACAAGAAACGAGAGGCCTATGCCCAGCAGTGGGTAAAATCGGGCTGTGGATGATGATGATGATGATGATGATGATGATGATGATGATGATGATGTAGGATTCCGTCACGTTCTTGTAGCGCCGCGTCTGCGAGACTTCTTTCGTGAGACGGAGAGAAGGGTGATTTTCATAGTGCAAGTTATTATTAAATTAAATTACCACTGATGAGTGACTTGCAGTTTTTTTTAAACGTTGCCCCACACTAGGAATTTCTCCTGTATCGTGGGTACGTTTACAAACATTTAAACTCACATACACAAACAGCCAGACACATGCAGCAACTGTTGACTGTAGCTACCTACCTACTTGTTTTCTATCGCTCATGATTTCGTACTACATATAATACACTTCTGGACACATCTATTGGCCCACCTTAGATTTTAGGTTTCGATGGCCCCTACCGAAATATGATTGCTAGATTGAACAAAAACTGTTGATGCAGTTTTAAACCTGATACATTTTACCATCTTTTTCGATCGTATTGTTTTAAATTTGAATTCAGAATACCATACGACATGGAGCTACGCCTAACAAGTCGGATATGCGCCTTGTTAAAGGCAATTGATTTTTGAATAAAAAACATGTTTTATCAAATAATGGTTTAATTTAATAACGCGTGTTGCCTCCATGGGCATCTACCACAGCTCTCATACGATTAGGCATAGAGTTTATCAACCGCTCTATGAAATTTTGAGGGATCATCTCCCATTCCTCTTCTATGGCAGTTTTCAACTCCTGCATCATCTGGGCAACTGGCTGACGAGCCCTAACACGTCTTTTTAGCTCGTCCCACATGTGCTCAATGGGGTTCATGTCTGGGCTTCTGGCTGGCCAGTCCATAACTGTGATGTTCACATCCCGAAGATATTCCCTGACGATGCCGGCCGCATGGGGTCTTGCATTATCATGCATAAAAAGGAAATTTGGGCCCACATAGTCCGCGTATGGTATCACGTGAGGTTCTAAGCACTCACGAATGTACCTTTCAGCATTTAATGTTGGCAGCCGTGGTCCTGTAACAACCTCAAGTTGAGTTTTGCCGCTCGCGGATATACCGCCCCAGACAGTCCATGAGCCACCGCCATAAGCAACCCTCTCTTCAAAGCAGCATTGTGCGAAACGCTCTCCCTTACGTCGGTAGACCTTCTTCCTTCCATCATTGCCATGTAACACAATTTTAGACTCATCAGAAAAGAGTACACGGCTCCAATCTTGCTGTGTCCAATTTAAATGACTGCGTGCGAAATGAAGGCGCGCTGTTCGGTGGGCTCGCGTTAGTTTGGGCCCATTAGCTGGCTTGTGTGGTACCATATCGCGTTCTTTTAACCTTCTCCGAACAGTTCGAGCGCTCACAGATACTCCGTGGAAGTCGCGAAGTTGGTTTTGTATCTCAATGGAGGTAAGGTGACGATTTCTCAAGCTGGTCGTCACGATGAATCGATCCTGCCTTTCAGTTGTGACCCGAGATCGTGGCCTTCCTTGGCGACGAACAAAGCCGCCAGTCTCTAGGTACCTCCGATAAACATTTCGGACCGCAGATCGACTTAAATTAAGTTGAGCACTCACGTTTCTTTGGCTGTGTCCGGCCTGAATAAGTGCCACAGCTTGGGCGGCGACTTCAGGTGAAGTATCCATAGATTATTGATAGAACCTCACCTTAATGTTAAGAATAAGTAATGTTTGTTGCAAAACCAAAGATATCAATCACTTTTTCAAGAATTAAATCCAAGTAAACCAATAAAACCAAGTTTTCTTAGTATTCGATTGTTTGATATCAACAAACAGGCTCCAAATTGTCTTTTGTTTCTTTAAATTCTGTGTTCGAAATTCAAAAAAAGACTATTGAATGAAATTGTGAATGTGCCAGGTTCAAAACTGCATAAAAACTTTTTGCTCGACCTAATATAAAATTTTAGCTAGGACCGAACGAAACTGAAAATACAAGGTGGGCCAATAGATGTGTCCAGAAGTGTATTATCAGAACGAGACTGCTGATGTGATACAAAGATGCTAAAATTAATCTTAATTGCGATAAAGTGATATAGATAGTGAGTTTAAGCATTATAAAACCAAAGTTTGATTAAGTTGGTATAGTCGACTGCACGTCTGTGGTAATACGGCCAGTGCTACCACAGACGTTGAGGTGACATAGCATAGTCCGAAGTTTCAATATTTTATGAGGTCCCTTAAACTGGTTTCGCTACCACTGACGTGCAGCCTAATGTACATAATTATCACTTTACATGAAGCCATTCTGTGGTTAATGTCTGTGGCGATAAATCTATTGTTTTGTCTTGTGTTTTCCGCCACAGAGGCGAGGCTGATGTGCATATTATGTATCGAGGCAGTGGGCTTACTGCACCAGTTTGAGTCGATAAGAGCTGCTCTTTCAATAAGCCTGGCCAGCAAGGCTGCGTTAAATGCAAACGGATTATTCTCGTGTAATTGTCACCGTACTTATCTTGGTCGAGCAACATTCTTAGCCAAGCCAAGTCTAGCAATTTTGGTTGACTAGATTTTTATTAACTTTGCAGTGGTGAATTTTAGGATAGGAAGCTCTTAAAGTTCACCTAAAGTTGTCAGCTGCGATGAAGTCACAGTCACAGGTTTGCTTCCCAAAGGTGCGACTAACAAAACTATGGCTTGAGGGAAGGTAAGGTAATTAACCTCAGAGGGCTAGACGAGCCCTTTAGGTTTATATTGACAGAACGTCTTTACATACATAATCAGCCTATAATGTTCCCACTGCTGGGACACAGGCCTCCTCTCTGTGAGAGGGAGTGGGCCATAATCCACTACGCGGGCCCAGTGCGGGTTGGTAGATGTCACATGTCTTCGATTTATTGGTTCTAGGACATGCCGGTTTCTTCACGATGTTTTACTTCACCGTTTTGAGAGCAGTGGTGATTTAATAATTTACACAAATTAAATCGCCTGTCCGGGTTCGAACCTATGACGTACAACTCGTAAGTCGCGGCCGTAACCACAGGGCCACCACAGCTCTCGTCTCGTCTCGTCTTTACATATTTCCGACCAACTAAACTAGCTTGAACGTCCGAATGGAACCCGCGCTAAATTATAGCCGGCCAGCACTACATAAGGTTACCTTCAGCAGACAACCTTAACAGTACCTAAGTAGGTACTTGTAGGTAGGTACCTACTTAATATTTTTCAAGTGCTAGCTTGTAATGGTAGATAAACCAATAATCGAAAGGTTCTGACGATAAAGAAGGTATAATAAGGTAGGTAAGGTATAGTACTGTATACTGCGGCCTGGAATGAAATAACAATTACTTATCCATATTAATACTGTTCACCTCACCACGCTGGCTGATGATATGAAATCAGAATGGAGAGCACGTTCCAGAAGTTATTATGAACATTAGGTGCCTTCCCCATCGTTACGCGTATAAATATTTGCCAAATGGATTTTTGTCTGCGCGACTCGCTTCGAATCAGGCGCTATGTGAATTCGGAAATTCAATAATTCTGCATAAAGCCATGCATCCACTCGCAAGTGGGGTGAATGATTGAGCGAATGAACGAGTGAATGGATTCCATCGAGCGGAGCGGTGAGTGAACGAGCGTCTGCGTCAATCCGAGTAAGGAACGTGATTATTTTGTGTATTGGATGTTCCGATTGAAACGTAGGTATTCCGTTTATTTTCAAAACATTTTAGGCTTATACAAGAAATTGGATTGCGCTGAACGCCTTTAGATTTTTCTATACAATATTGCCTTAGCGTTTGCTGAGAAATGAGCGGAAATATAAAGTAGATCGATTCAATAAAGCAGTAAATTGGATTGTATGTTTACGATAACTGTAAATGTGGTCTCGGTTCCGATTCTAACCACTGAACTGCTCCCGCGGGAGTCGTTACAATCAGCTTCGATGGCGATATTAGCAGTGCGTCTTGTGGTATGCTGAACCTGAAATAAAATCAATTAGGTAGGGTGCTTTCAGGAACTTCGGTACTTAAAGCATATTTCAATAACAGACTAACGCTACTAACATCGTCAGCACACAAACAATCCCAGGCTAACCGGCGCTAGCTCGCTCCATTATACCGCGCTACGTCAGGAGCCGATGCTTTTGTGCGGAAACTGGGTCAATTATGTTTAGAGCCTTTTCACACCCTCCGCAAGCAAAGTGCATATAAAAATGAAAATACTTCAAAGAAACTTAGGTATGGCGAGGGATTGCGGGTATAAAATCTTAACGATTTTATGTTTACAACGCGTCGTTAATGCGGGCCGGGCTAATGTGCTCCGACGAGGGTCGCCCGGGGGAGCGATTAGCAGCAGTATCGACAAGCGATCCGGCCGAGGGTTCGACTGTTTGATGGCTCACCGCAACGCACCTGACGACTGCCAGACCCGCGTTTATGAGCCCCGCCGTTGAGTGGCGAGCGGTGACAGGCGGCGCCGGAAATAAATGTGGCCCATCGTTACCGCTCCACACGTTACCTGCCCTTAGATTTGTAGACGACGATTTTCGCTTGATCTTTATAAATAGCTGCTTTCGCATATAAAAATCTTTGTAGAAAACAGGGTCGGGGTAACTTATTGAAAGAATTTGGGACCGAAAAAAGGGTGGCAAAAGTTTAACGTTGGAAAGTAAGAGACAGCTGATAAGAAGTATTTTCTTCACAGCGTTTTTCTTTTGTGGGTTTGTGAATTTGACTCCTGGGGACCTTTCGCAGTCAGGGCAGGTAAATATTTATTTAGGATCACTTCTTTCTTTATAGAAGACAAAAATCTGTAAATATTTAAAGTTTACATTCAAAATACTTAACAGCGAAAACCACCTTCAAGGTACTTAACCCCGTTTAAAATGCCTTCGAAACATCTACAAGGCGCCGAACTTACTCCTGAACATAATTTTCTCGCTCCCAAGTCTATCTCAGCGATATTGAAGGGAATTGCCGCCATTATCAAGCATACGCCTAGCCGGCCGACCTAAGGGGGAGCCTATAAAGCTGCGTCGTCCGGAACTAAGGCCGTCGTAAGCTCGCCCTTGTAAATAACTTACAATATCATATCCATAGCTTATGTCACCTACGACGTCTTCACTTTGCTAATATTGAGAATGTGATGCGAAACTAGGCTTTCTGGTAAAGGTTTAATTGTTTGTAAAGAGCTTTGTGTCTTTGAATTACGTATTTTAAAAGGAAACGTGATCTCGTGGTCGTTGGCGTTCATTCCATACTAGAACGGATTCCTCTGTTTTCGCCCTGGTTAATGTTACTAGTATAAATATTTTTATACTAGTAAAATTTTAGAAGAAAAACCAATATATTTACGCCAAAAAAAACAAAACATACACACATGGATATATGGATATGGCAATGGTAGATATACCTAAATTATATTTAAAAAAAATTAATATAATTAAAAAAAAAAAAATCTAATTTAGGTATATCTACCATTGTCATTTCCATATATCCATGTGTGTATGTTTTGTTTTTTTGGCGTAAATATATTGGTTTTTCTTCTTAAATTATCATAATATCGCCAGAGAGAAAACAGAGGAATACGTTTATTTAATTTATTTATTTTTATAAGGAAAACAAACAGAAACCTACCTTTAGACTTATACTAAAAATAAGTATACAAAGTGTCTTAAACATATCAACGTTAGTATGGTGGAATGAACGCCAACGACCACGTGACCGCAATTCCTCATAATAAAATTGACTGTTATTGAACTAATTTCAAATATGGTAAAGATTGTAGGTAATAGGTTCTACTTAGTATCCATTAGCGAACTCCAAATCTGTCTAAATACATCTTCTCGAACCTTTACTGATAACAGTCGAGGGTAATTCAGGGGCTTTAGTAGGTAGTTCCAACAAGCTCAGCATACAAGTGCCGCTCGGAGCAACGATCGATAAATTATTATTATATCAAGTTGATTAATATTTGAATAGCGCTCAACATTATTGGAAGCACATCGCATACTATCGCTTCTATCGCTCGTGGCTTTAAACTATGTTGGATAGTTATTTTGAACACGATTGGAAGTTGTTTAGCATTTTAGTTTGGTACAGTAGGCCGGCCAGTCAATGGTTATAAAGCCAGTCGTAAGCAGCTGTCTCTTATTTTATTGAAACTCGTTGCTACGCTAGGCCAGCTCAAGATCAAAGTGTTACCACCAACGTGCGTCGACTGTACTTCTGTACCTACACTGTTATATTTTTTTTTTGTAAGTACCTATTTTAGGTACTTACCTAATTAGTACCTATCTATCTAAGTAGTATTTAAAGAAGAAAATCTCTAAAAAAAATCCCTTGTTAAATACAGACCAATGTGACGGATAAGGTTTACGTGGTGGAGAGAAATCATCACGTACAAAATTATAAAAGAAGAAAAAGGGTACGTCACAATAAATCCTTAAATTCCCTTGGGAGTAGTACAATAGGTACTCTCTTGACTCAGCCTGGTGTGACGATGACCGCAGCGGGTGTGCCACTCTGCAGACGCCAGAGAAGGTCGGCGGTTTCGCTATCCGCTGATTCCTACAAAAGTGCAATACCTACGCGGTCAAAATGTATGGAACATCTATTTTTTCGTATAACCGACGAAAAATGTCAACTCCCTCGAGTTTTCAGTTTTCGGTTTTCGGTTTCAGTCCAGAGTCATATACTGAATCCTTGGTAACAGGTTGCGCGTCGGTGTCTCTGCCACCCTGTACCTATACCGCAGGGTAGAGTAGATTTTCGTCTCGCTTTTCTTTTAGGTGCTGTCTAGTCAAGGAAACAAAATAAACATCACTCAAAACTGTTGACAACATTTCCTAAATCAGCAATAATAGCTACAATGTTAACAATCAGAAATATACACATATAACGATAAAAAAAACATACAAATATACGAGTACATTTTAATTTTTTATTTTTTAAGTTTGTGATTTTATTTTTACTCTATTTTATACTTTTGACTTGTTGTAAATTTTACCTATGGATATTTATCTGAAATAAATGATTTGATTTGATTGATTATTGTACAATGTAACTGATTGTACATGACAGCAATAACTTTTAATAATTACAACAATGAATGTTGTTTGCAGCCTAACAAGCTGTTAATTACCAGTCAATTTGGATCGTGTGTCGGCAGTCTGCGATTGATTTATTTGCTAATGCTATAACGACTGGAACCTCATTAAAATGATGACCTGACAAATTAGCAACGTACGCCTAAATGAGCTTGCCTTTCAGTATTAAAATAAACTTTTATTGTTTTATTTTAAGGGTGGTTTTTTTGTAACCTAGTATACCTTTTTTTTTTTTTTTCTGGTGGGAAATCATCAAATGACCTCTCCCGCTCTGGGTGGAGCGGAAGGGAGTGTCAGACTCTTACTGACTAAAACCCACCCATGTTCCTTCCTTCGCCCTTTATGTTCCGGGGTAGCGGTAACCCTTTCGGACAATCCCGCTGACAACCTGGTACACCTGGTCTTGCCATAAATATTGTCACGAAGAAAAAACATTTTTTTTTTATTGCAAATAATATTTATTACTTTTACAGTGTGTTAGTTTAATACATAAATATAAAACAATTTAAAATATAAAAAGCTTATTCGATGTGATCTCCATTGGCTGCAATACAGTCCTTTAAACGTTGAGGCCAGTTATCAATAGAAGCACGCACTCTTTCCATGGGAAAATTCTTCACTGCCAATCGTATGGATTGTTTTAGGCACAGAACAGATAAAAGAAGTTTTAGGGACTCCAAATTATCATGGCGTTTAGAGCAAGCCGTACTCTCTAAAATTGACCATAAATCATAATCCAGCGGATTAAGATCGGGACTAGACGACGGCCAGTCTTCAGCTCTGATGAAGTCCGAAACGTTCACTTCCAACCAAGACTGCGTGGACCGAGCTATATGACCCGGCGCCGAGTCTTGTTGGAAGGACCATACTTGGTTATTGAACATGGTATTGTTAAGGGGCTTAACTACCTTCTCAAGAATGGTATCTTGATATACTTGCGCCGATGTTTTGATACCTTTTTCACAAAAATATGGCTCAGTCACTCCTTCATAAGTAACACCCCACCAAACCATCACTGAAGTCAGATAATGCCCACGTTGCACTCTGTCGACTAATGGGGAAGCTTCCTTAAAGCTTTGAGCATAAATACGGTCATTTTGTTTGTTAAAATGTTGCTCAATTGTAAAGATTTTCTCATCCGTAAACAAAACTTTTCTGTGACCTCCCTTTGCGTGCCGCTTCAGTAGTTGTTTCGATTTTACCACCCTATTCTTTTTTAAATTATCAGTTAAAAAATGACCAGTGCGTCTCTTATAGGCTGCAAGTCCTAAGTCATCTTTTGAAATACGCGACATGGTTCTGGGTGCTATCTTCATCTCCCGAGATAAAATCTTTTGCTTTCGGACAGGATTTCTTCGAATTCTTTCCCTTATTGCTTTGACCACCTTTTTCATACGAACACTACGTGGACGGCCAGATCTTTTTCTGTCACAAACAGAGGAGGTCTCATTGTACCTATTAATAGCCCGGTACACAAACATTTGACTACCAAGCGTATGGAGAGTTTTAAAACAACTTTGTGTAATGCAATCACAGCGATTCGGTTCTCTTTATCACCCCACTCCATTTTAATGTCACAAAATATTGTACAATGTATTGGCGCTAAAATTAGAAAACTCAATGAACAATCGTATAAAAATGACAGATTCCAAATTCAAGTGTAATATCTTTCTTATTTTTAATTGTAACAATATTTATGGCCAGACTGTGTATATTATATTTTTTTATAACCTAATAAATAATGGAGCTTTTTGTGGCTAAATTTATTGAACCATCAACATCTTCAACAGTCATAAGATACAAATGGTTCTAAGACTTTAGCATTGAATGAGTGATGTGAGTAGGACCAGTAGGTTCAGTGGTAATAAAAACACTCAACACAGTACAGTCATACAGTCTTCAAAGCAGTCGTGAAAGGAATGGCACACGTTTTGGCTCTACTGAAGATGTTTACTTGTCAAACGTTTACAAGAACAAGATACCTAGTATACTAGATAAACAAGGTACCTACATACTCGTATAATTGCTTATATTTATATTTTGAAAGAAACCTGAGAATTCCACTCTAGAGATGTTAGAAAAATGTCTTCTACATAATATTTTTATGTCTGCACCTGACTGATCTTCCAGGAGCCTCGTGTAGTTTTGTTTGAGGTTAACCTTCTGATTTTATCCATGATGTGATAAAGCTTACTCGTGCGAAATGTCAATGAATATTTAGGATTGTTTATGCCTCACATTAGGTACCTCTCGAAGGAAAATATAGATCGAATATAAATTAGCGATGAATAAAAAACACGGAAATCTCCCAAAAAAAAATCATAACATAGTCGCTTAAGTACGGAACCTACTTAGTTGAAACCATACATCGATTGAGCACACCTGTAATGCGAGGCTGGCTCGTGGTACGTTTTACGTTCAATTTATGAGCGACTAAGCGATCCGCGGGGACGAACCGAACTTATGCCTCAATGTTATGCTTATGCCTAGGTAATTTGGGTACGAAATTATACGTTGTTTTCAGGTGTTTGTGGTTTATTACGAGTATTACCGCAGGTATAACTATGGTTGATTGGCTCTTTGAATATAAAGCAGGTAAGTACCGTTAAAACTATATGTTGATGTACTATTACTCTTTACATTTTACGGTGTTTGAAATGACGCGCGTTACAGACACGCGATTTACGGGTAAAAAAAAATACGTCAGAAACCAAAAAACTAATAAAATATAAATGTCGTTTATTGTTTAGTAAAGTTTTCACTCCATAAAATAAGTAATGGTTGACCAAATAAAAACATCAAAAGCAAGCGCCGGACGTCGACGCGGGGAACAATAAACGTCGTCGTTAATCTCATTCTCACTCCACAAACACTATTTTTACGAAGAGATTTATTTACAAGGATTTTATGTGAAGGATACAATTTTCTTTGAGTTCTTCGAGTTTTTCGTATTTTATCCAATATCCTTTGACAGGTATTATTATTTCCCAATCGCTGTCAAAATATATGTATACCATAGTCCTCGAAACTTCATACAGAACAAAACACATACGTGCAGCGAGCAAGTCATGACTCATGTGATACTTACCTCGTAGTATATGACGGAAACTGACTATGTATATTCGTCAACTCATTGTACTTGAATTCTTGCAATTAAATAAATTATTGTAATAAGTACTACATGAGAGTTCCTATTGCCATTAACCAGCCACAAGCCTGAGAGCAAAATCAAATAACACTTTGTCCGCCACCTAGGAATCGAACCCAGGACCCCACGCTCAACAGTCACGCTTGCAACCACTAGACCAACACGCAGGATCTTCGTACCCGTGTCAAGATACTTGAGTTTATTTGATTCAATCAGCATCGCTGGAGTTTTACAAGTTTGCTCGAGTTTAATCTTCACATGAGAGCGAGTTATACCTTGTGTAGGACGCCCTTATCTGCGTACACACAAGACTTCTCCTAAGAGATTACTCACTGTTGGAGGACGTAGGAGGTACGAACTGAAGTGTGTACAATTAGTTCACAAGTAAGTTCCCATTGTTAAAAGTACCTACCAAAACGGTTTTGCAAATTAAATACTTAGTAAATTGAATTTCTTGTTTATGAGCTTATTTCTTTTCTTTTGGTTGAATTCTTCTTATTGCTTTACCTTTTGAAATCCTATCAAGGAAAAATATCAGCTGAAAGATAGTATATTTTTCCATTATAAGAATAAGATTGTAGATGACTGGGAAGCCGATAGTAAGTACCTATCCTAAGTACATCCACTCTGACACAATCTCTGCGTCGCGTCGCGCCTTTTACGACTAGTCGTCATGTATATTTTATAGGACGGCCATTGCAAGCCACGGGTGGCAAGGAAATGTATTGTACCTACCTAATATCAACTCCTCCAATTTGTCACACACACACATAACATAACGCCTGTAATCAATGAAGGGTGCGGCAGAGGAGTACCTAGAGTACACTCACATTTCGCCTTTATGTTTAAGTCCCATGTAATAAGGGGCGCGACAATTTATCATAACTGAAAAATTGCCGTAAATACCAATTCCCTTCACGCACATAGCACACATTCGCGATCTCATTACCTGCACAAGTTAATTCGCAAATTCCACAAGTTTCTCGCGAGGGGCATGTGATTAAACTTCTCCTTAATAAAACATCTGACAGGAGGACCGAGGGGGGACTGAAAACGGGGGGAGAGAGTGAAGGGGAACGGTAAGCTTATAAATGAGACGAGCAGGTAAATTTGTGTTTTGGAGCAAATCATCGGTGATCTAACAAACTTCAGGCTATCGGTAAGTGTAATCATGGCTCGTGTTGGGTGCATAGATTATAATTATAAGTTAGTCAACTTAATCGGTAGTGACACTAATCTTCATGGTCCTTACATGATCTGACCAAGATTATGTCTAGACTTAATAGAGACTGTGACCTCTATGTTTGTTTAGACCTTTCTTCCCATAGTAGTTTTTATAATATGATTACCGTGTAAATCAGCATTAGCCACCATCCACATCACTAAAATGAAGTCTCTATCCCCGACGACATCAGCGCTCTATAACGTATTCATACTCTCACGATAGCAGCATTCTTCTCCAAGGTATGGAAGTACGTGACAACTTCGCCGTTGCTAACTAAATTATGGTCTGCGTCCTTTCTGTTACTTCGCGAAGTCTTAAGAGCGGAAGGGAGGTAAAAATGTAGCCTGTATAGAAGGTAGGGGGAAGGAAATAATAAATAAACGCTACATATAAAGAAAGCTGTCTCATTCGATGAAGAGATGTATTCGTACAAAACACTTGAAGATATATCACACGCACCTACCGATTAAATAAATGTTCTTGATCTTTCTGACTGACAGATCCCTTGATAGGTCAAAAGTGCCTTTAAATAGTTTCATTGAAAGAAACGCTCCAAGTTTGACTTTGAAAATATATTCGAAATAACACACCTTTAGTCCGTCCTAGATGTACAACAAAGCGCGAAGATTGAACGAACGCCATGTCTGCTGAGCTGGAGGTACGTAAAAAATACACAAGCCACGTACATGTCACGTACTACTCTTCTAGAACAAGGGGGATCACAAAATAATAAACGCATGAAGACCCGAGTTGGAAAAAAGACAGAACTACGCCGAAAGACAATTACCCATTGTTGAAGCGAGCACGCTATTGAAAATGTTTGTACAAAGCTACCCAGACATTTGAGAACATTCGCATACACGTCTCCTCACGACATAGATAGGTACAGACAGAAGGCGGGCTCCATACAATCAGCGAAACCAGGCAGACGCACGCATAGACGCGTTAGTGCGGCGATCACAAAACTATGTCAAACGAATGCTAGTCGCGACTAAATAGTCGGGTCCAGACCAGCTGAGCCGCCTAGCGAGCCACACACTCGAACATAAATGTGGGATAGACACGCGCGACTCGCCAGGCGCGTCCACACCGACCGAAGTCCCGCGAAGTACATACGTAGACGCGTATCTATCTGTACGTATGTTTTCGATCGTTGCATGGAGGCGACCTTCTGTCTGTATCTATAATGTGTCGTAAGGTCGCAAACTGCGCGTGCATCTAACCTCCTTTGTTCCCGAAACTTGAAGCAATTCTCTGTGAGGCAATATTGACTGCGTTCTATAGATGCTACTCCTACCTTGCTCTCGTGTAAAACTAATTGTATTCAACTTCAGTACGAGTCAAGTATTTGATGGGATGAGTTGAGATTGTGTAACTGTTGCGTGAGTTTGTGTGCACAAATCATAATCATGGAGTTTCCTATTTCAGTTTGTATTTTGTTTGTAGTATACAGAAACTACTGCTCGAATGAATGAAAATAATTGCTTTTCTGATTTTAGGATAACGGCGACGTTGTTGCAGTGTTGTATCTGCAGTGTTTATAGCAGAGGTAACTGCTTAACATCAAGTGGGCCTAAGTTTAATGCCAACTCAATAAATGTTAGAAGAAGCGGCAACCACTCTTGTATCGGCCTTAAGTCACATATTTGCGATACGCGGTTCCATGATAGAAGACATATCAATGTGTTCAATAATTGTAACTAAAACACTGCCAGATCAGTGTTGCAGTAATAAGATCACACATCCGTGTTTACTCAAGTAGCACCCACACATAAACACGTCTCAAACACCAATTAATATATTTCGGTGCCGCGCCGCCTCGCGAGACGACGCGACAGCCGCGCGTCTAGGCTCTTCGCCCGCGCGTCTGGGAGACATGTTGACGCGCCCCTAATATCGAGGAGTGCCACTACACGAATTAGATGCTAAGCTTGTCTGTCGAAGCTCTTGAATGCCAAGTGCGAGACTGTTTAGACTAGATAGATGTTGAATTTAGTTATTTTGTATTTAAGACCTTCTCATCACGAATTAATTTTCTTTGGAATTTAGTCCTCGCTGGGACGGTTGTCAAAATAATACCATGGTTTAACTGAGGAGTTTCACCTGCTGTAACTGGTCCCAGTTACAGCAGGTGAAACGAAAATATACGGTAAACACCCCTGTGTTTACCGTATACGTTCGTACGTACGTACGTTCTCATCGTTTCTTATAACGAGTTGTGAAAAAACTGTGTTTGAAAAATAATTCTTCAATTTGCAAATACATATGTCGCATCAAGAGTGGCCGGAATGCGAAACATCGGGTCTTCTTCACGATCCGACATAGTTAAACTTAGCTATGGGCACTGTCGTGGGTACTCGAACAGAAGATATTTTTAAATCAAAGTAATTTTATTAATTCTCACAATTTTACAATAAACCGAAACAAACACGTGCGTTGGTACTGAGTGTCTGCCAAGACAGTCGAAACTCAACTGACCGAACACTCGGTCGGTCCCTTCCCTGTCCTCGCTGCATCCCCTCTACCGACGATCGTGTCCAAGCGATATGGCGCCACGCCACGCTTGCGTTTCCGGTGACGATTATTATTAGGTTTACAAAATAAATTGTTAGATGGCGCTGCGTATTGACCATGGCGCCATCAATCCACGACACGGCCATCCCTGACTAGCACCCGTCCTCGGGTGTAGTACCTGTGGACAAAAATTTACTCACAGTAATCTAGCTCGGCTATCCTGCCAGTGAAGCAAAGATTAATTCTCTATGGTACTTTATTTCATCTAAATCTAAGTGAAATAATCAGCTGTACTAAGGCTTCATACAAGAAGCTTCCGTAGAACACACATTGGAAAAGATCCGATCAACAAGTTACCCAATAATGCTTACAAAATTGTCCACCATAATTCATCAGCAATGTACAACCAACTCATGAAACTTTCACAATACACTGTGCACCAACACAGATCATAATCGCACCAACGATTATCAGACCCATCGCCACATGTTTCTCATGAGGTGCGGTCTCAAGTTTAGAGTATGGGTGTACACGCCTGCTAATCAGATGTGGTCTCACTACCACTGTCACTGACTATGACATCTAATTCTCGAGGAACTTGATGATCGGGGATCTTCCTCACACGATCATGGGGATCAGATTACCACACAAGTTACTACCACGCAGGCTATTGCCATACTATATTGCCTAAACTTTCTTTGACAAGAAAGCACTGGGATCAAAATCACCGGAATCAAAACAAAATGAAAACTTCTCACCGGATTCAATTGCTAGGTGATCAGTGGCTGGCTTCACAGTGCAGGCATTCACCCGGTGCTCTACGTTGCCGCTGCTAGTCTTGGTGTCCTTTTTCGGGCAGCGAGTGGCGATATGACCTGGTTCATTGCAGTAGTAGCGCGTAGGCGACGATGTTTTGTTTGGTACACTGCTCGGAATGCTGACATAGCAAACTTAAACGCGCGGCTCGCTACTTGCCGCTGCTGCAGGTGCTGGCCTGGAATGAAACATGACCGCAAAGTATCACATAGCTCGGTCACTCCTGACCACATTTGGTATAGGCAAAGACACAATGAAAATTCGAACAAACTAAAAATAGCAGAGTTCAGAGTGTTACCCACTATTTGATTCCCAAATCTCAAGGTTACAATAAAAATAATCAACCAAGATGAATGTGTCTCATACTATCTAGTAACCTCCAGTTACTTAACTCGTCAAATTAATTTGCGCATGGGCCCCCTCGGATCGCCAAATCACTCTTGGACTTTATGGTTTCTCACGAAACCCCACACAACACACACAACTTAATCTCTACTCTGTTTCAGCAACAAAACTATTACTTGACTTTCCTCAAATTCGTTAGTAATACTCTGATCAAAACTACCATCGATAACAAAAGGTTCCTTTAAGCCTTAGTAATAATTGGTCTGGGACTGTATCGACTTAGATCACACACAAAGCTCATGGCCCGGCTGCCGCAGCAGCTAGTGACACTCATGCCACCCATATCGTCATCACCTCTTGTGATACGATCTACACACATCACTTCACATAGAGTCTACGACTCCCAGGTCATTACAAGACCAACACAACAATCGTCTCCTTTGAGACCCAGGTTCCCGCTGCACCACCAGCTGGCCATCGCCCCCAGAACAACTCACAAGTGAGTTGCAGTTACGACTACAGACAAGTACGTACAGTGCGACCTAATAGCCATGGTATGTGCTCTACTACTCGGTGGAGGAACTCTCCTCACCGTCTTCTACGTTTAACTCGTTAGGAACTACTTAGAGGCATCTTTTGTATGCGATCGTAAGCGTACGTATAAGTGCGCTTGGAGTTGAAGGCTTTTAGAGTATTGATTCAACCAGAGTAATGTAAACAAACTTTGATTATGAAATCATAGCGTAAGTCATCAACCAGAGCCATGTACCATTGTGATCCACGTAAACAAACTTTGATTATGAAATCATAGCGTAAGTCATCAACCAAAGCCATGTACGATTGTCATCCACATTAAAAATCATTTTTATCACTAAGAGCCTTAGACACCTGGAAACCCACACACGAGTAAACCACTCTAACGCCACGGCTCTCCAGCCGACCAGCAATCGCATTGCTGTCACACATCCAACGCATGGATCCGTGTGCATCACCCTGTGACACCACACAACTTTACTACGGCCGATAGAGAACCCCTACTCGCGTGCTTCCCATAATGTAGGCTTGCTCATCACCACTGTGATCACTATCTACTTTGACTGGTACATGACCTACTGGCATCTTTCTTTACCTATGCTACCTTAAACGGACCTCTGAACTTCAGATCTAATTTAATCGTATAATCTGATTTCACTCTTCGTTTTCTAATAACACGAAATCATCAACCGAACATTTTATCACAGCTGCCTTTGTTCTATCAAATCTAGCTTTCTGTTGTTGACCGTTTAAAACTGAATTTTTTACAAGAGACAACAAAAACTCTGAGTGTGAGACATGTTAATCGAAAAGCCTAGGTGTCAATATTTCACGTAGGTACTATCATAATATTACTTTGCAAGTATATGCCGGGTAGAAAATAGTAATAAAATCTCAGCTGTTGCTCGCTAATCGCAACACTACATGTGATATGTTCTGTGCTGACTAAACATGTTTGACCAATACTAGTCAATGCAACAATGTTATTAACTCGTTTGCCACTTAATTTGGCTGCACAACCCGCTTTTAATAAACGAGCATTCAGCATCAGAATCGCAAACAAAACAATACAGCTCACCTTTATTTTCTAACGTGTCTGAGGGTAGTTGTACAACGTCCACTCGCCGTACACGACTTCTAGCACGTTTTCCACCATCTGCTTAGCTGCCACTACTCGTGCACAGGAATGCGATATATCCTGGTTTCCCTCACTTGCAGCACACGAAAGGCTTCGCTGACGGCTGCGGGGCTGCTGTCCCATCAGACGCATCCATTTTCGATACTAGCATCTTCATTTTGAACACGTGGGTCGTTGTGGATTTATTCCACTTCTGATGTCGCATCAAGAGTGGCCGGAATGCGAAACATCGGGTCTTCTTCACGATCCGACATAGTTAAACTTAGCTATGGGCACTGTCGTGGGTACTCGAACAGAAGATATTTTTAAATCAAAGTAATTTTATTAATTCTCACAATTTTACAATAAACCGAAACAAACACGTGCGTTGGTACTGAGTGTCTGCCAAGACAGTCGAAACTCAACTGACCGAACACTCGGTCGGTCCCTTCCCTGTCCTCGCTGCATCCCCTCTACCGACGATCGTGTCCAAGCGATATGGCGCCACGCCACGCTTGCGTTTCCGGTGACGATTATTATTAGGTTTACAAAATAAATTGTTAGATGGCGCTGCGTATTGACCATGGCGCCATCAATCCACGACACATATATATATTTAAATATAAATATATTATATTTGCAAAAGAGATTGAGATTCCAAAAATACACATTACTTTTGAACACAAAGAAGCCAAACACCGCAATAAAAATAAACCATCTTAGGCACACAGAACAACAAAACAAAATTAATTTGAAAACATTAAAGTAATATAGAAAAAGCACAAAGTTTTTTAATAAGGTGGTGCGCAAACTGTGCCCGGGCGAGACAAGGCTGGCGACACTCAATTACATCACAAGTAATTGGTCCTTGGAGACATGCCTGTGATGGATGGCTACACACGAGGACCGTGAAGACCGAGGACCGCCGAGCCACGAGCTCATACGAGCTATTGATCTCTAAGATTGTGTAGTATCTAAGCGCTTTGTGTTGTTGCCTTGTTGGTCTTATCGTACTCACTGTGAATGACATTGTTCATTAATTGAGCAAGGATACGAACCCTCTCCTATGACAACGACGTAATACGTCGTTGTTATAGGAAAGGGTTCGTATCCTTGCTATAGTTCTGGGCAAATATCTGATTGTGTCTATTTCGCGGACCGGATAATTGTTACTCCGCCTGTAATGTCGGTTCAGTCCATTTCTTGTAGATTTTATAAATCAAAGTTTTTATCATATATAATATCTTCGGTATGAAGTTTTCTTTCTGCCACAGAACATGAAAGAGTTCTCACCTTAAAGATGTCTTCTCCTTCACCTAAAAAATCTTATCACATAAATTATTTATTAATCTAAAATGACAGCCGGAAATACACAAATTAAACAAAATCTGCTTAATTTCTTCCACAAAATCGTTACCCTAACTGCCGTACTAATCAAAAACAACCCTCTCTTTACCCCATTTAACCACAAATAGGCCCCTCATCCCTAATAGAACAAGAAACTCGATAACAAAGTACATAACAAGTCTGTTCGCGCCGATATCTCTTAGTTATGCGAAACGGTTCGAATAATGGAGTTTATTCCAATTTATTCGAATTATTCCCCTTACCCGATATAATTGGCCGGATGTGGAGTTGCTCAGCAGATAGGTTTTAATAAAGAGCTGCTAATGCGCGCTCGCTCGCTGTAAATAATTTTAATTTAAATCAATGATAGAGATAATTATATTGTTTGAAAGTTACACAATAGCTTACATGTGAGAGTTACATGGAGGAAGTTATACAACGTATATAAATGATACAGATTTTAATGTTTTCCCAGCCTTTGAAAGAGGAAATATGCATCACTATTTTATGTGCTGTCGAGCTGTTAGAGAGGTACCGGTGATATTATATAAAAGTACATTCCTTAGTCTGTAGAAACGATCTTGCTTGCTTTGCGATCAGCATGCGGGGCCTGCAGGTCTTTCATTTCAAAGCTCGAACGATTATTACATGATTTCGTGCGATTGTAACATTACATAACACACTTATCACTAAATGTTGAAATGAAAACATTTTTGTCTGTTCACTGAATAAAGGATAGTTATGACTGCACATTTCTGTTCATTCATTAACAATAATGATTGAATGAATTAATCAGTAATTCACTGAATAGACCTGATCAGTAATCAGTTCCATTGAGCAGCCTGCGTTCATTTTCAGATTTATCTATATTCTAGGTTATTCATTTCTACTCGTTTTACTTTACTGAAAAAGCTATAATTAACAGCTGCATTTGAAACTTTTTAAAAGAAGTAATTTTAAATGTTGTTCACGTTTTTCTGTCTATTTTTAATTAGTGAACCTAACGAAGTAGAACTGGAAAAAGTTTGTACTATTAATAAGCTGGTAGTAACTCTTTGTGTTTAGTTGCCGTGTTCATGTTTCAAAGGTGTGCGCTCATACATAATCAGCATATAATGTTCCCACTGCTGGGACACAAGTCTCCTTTATTCGAGAGAGAATGGGCTGTAATCTACCACGTGGGCGCAGTGCGGGTTGGTAAATGTCACATGTCTTCGAATTTTTGTTTCTAGGACATACCAGTTTCTCACGATGTTTTACTTCACCGTTTTAAGAGCAGTGCTGATGAAATTATTTACACAAAGTAAAGCGCCTGCCTGAGTTCGAACCCATGACCTACAACCCGTTAGCCAGAGCTGCTACCACTCGGCCACCACTGCTCTAGGTGTACGTCTGTGTAATTTCAGGTTCATGAGACATTTCAGCTTTGTCTCTGGAATTGTGACGCACCTGCGACGCTTCTGGTATTGCAGATGTCTATAGGCGTCTACTGGCGGTGACCACTTCCCTTCAGATGGACTGACTGGTTATTTGCCACCGAAAACCATTTTTTTTTTAATTTTATCTTCACGAGAAGCTTCCATTCCTCTTTGAAACCAATACAACAACAAGAAAAATCGAATACATTTCTTAAACTTAAATTGCATTATCAAATTCTCAACACGAATAGAAGCAACACAACGCTACGCCCCGTAGCGGCGTAGCGGCTCGTAGCGCCTCGTAGCGTCTGCGTAGCTAACAAGCACCATTTTGTAGCACGTATTTGCAATATCCGTGGCAGGAGCGTAGCAGTTGGTACAACGATGCAACTTTAATATTTGCTTCAATTGTGTTTCAATTTCACAATTTGCATCGTGTTTTATATTACCTTCTGCTCTAGTTGTCGAGTGCGGTTTCGCGTGAAAATGATTTTATCATAATTATTATTAAACTGTATTATGTATGTATATGTGGTCAAAAATATAAATAATAAACATTATATATATATCGTGAAAGGGTTGGATTTCATGGACAGCGAAACATGATACAGTTTAATTAAAAGTAATGAAATCATTCTCCAATTTCAATAAAAACTACGGAGTAAACATTAAAAAACAACAGTTTTATAGATATTTTGCAAGTATAACTAAAGTGAGTACCTACTTATAGGTGTTCGATCATTCTGCGTTATCATTATTAAACCTCCGAATGGTCCACAACATGGCGACCTACTTCAGTGTTACGTCTTATGATTAGTATTCCCCTCTGTTCTCCGATAAGGACAGAAAAGATCACACTAAATCGATTACGATGATCTAATAATCTGGCCTCAATACTTGTAGAACCTATTATTTAGGATGCCAATGAAACAGGCACTTTGTAGAGGTGAGTGTCACTTCAAAATAATAAATTGTAAGCCATCTTGCACCGTATGATATTTTGATAAATCACATTCTTGAAGGGTCTATCAAATCACGAAATCCTCCGTTTGTCTGCGGTTTTTTGTGGCATATTATATAATGTGTGCTTAGTATTATTTTTCCACTTTTCTTCTCTTTTTTTACTGTCCCGTTGGTCTCGTGGTCGCAAGCGCGACAGCTGAGCGTGGGGTCCTTACTGGATGTTTCCACGTGCCCTACAGCACCTCCGCGCCGACGGCTGCTCTCCGTGAGATTCGATTCCGTCGCCATGGCCGAAATGCGGTCTGGAGGACTCTTTTAGTATTCTGTTAGACTAGCAGTCTATAATCAGTTGCTCAGTCATAGCATAGATGGCCTATAGTTTATTAACAGAATAAGTATATACCATAATCTATCTTTGTACATAAGGCAGTTTTCAAAACAAACCAACCCTTTCAGATTATTATATATTTTATTTGTTTGTGTAATTCTATTACTTTCAATTTCCTATATGAATTGAGATAAGTGCAAAGTTCCTTGTTCTATGCCAAACACCTGTCATAAATAAAATGATCTTCCATAAAAAACTTTTACCACGACATTACAAAACAGAACGCTTTCCCGAACTCCGAGTCAAACGCCAGTCAAAACGTAGATAGGCAATACATTCATAACATTACAACTTCCTCCACAACCCCCGTCAACCCGATCACGAAGTTAAAGGCAGAATTACCTGTTAAGAAAGAAAAAGTAGAATTGTTTCATGTTACGTAACAATTTAATAAATTTGCACTTCCCTACGTATCGGCTCTTTGAGTTTTGATAAAACGTTACGTTCTGAGTGCGTATTATGTTTCTTTGTAACGTAAGGCAGGCTGCGCGTGAGCGGACTGGCTTGAAGTTGGTTTATACTTTGCTGGTCTTATGTATTGTCAGCATAAACTACGATCCACGAGTAGTCTCTTTGATCCATTTTGAAAAATAAATCGTATGATATAGGGTTACAAGAAGGTGTGTACTTATGATACAGCCTAAACATAGCATAACCAGCCAGCCAGCCAGCCAACCTTGACACAGCCAGGACACAGGCGTCTTCTCTGTATCGAAGGTTGGAAAATGTTACAATAAGTCTTCGAACTTTCAGTTCTAGGACATGCCGGTTTCGTCACGGTATGTATTACGAGAGAAAAATATTTGTATAGCTAAATGGGATATGGTTAAGGGGCGTTTTATCTTAACCGTTTGATTATAAATCATTCTAAACCCAAGTGTTATCAAATACCATACCGTACACCTTAAACCATACCCTGAAACCCTTTTTGTGTAGTCTCCATCGTTTGCAGCCCGCCTTAATCCCGTCAGTCGACACCCTCGCAAGGGGCACATAAAGGAAATTTACATGTTATGCGTAAATTTCTCGTGAAAAACTCGTCAACATTTAACGTACGCCGCGGGGCCGCATGTAAATAAACCTGTATCCTGTATATACGCGACAGATTCTTTATATAATCTGCACGCATCGGCGACGCGGCTTTATCCCAGAAAGTGCCTATAATAAACTGAATTTATTATCTTGTTGTGTACACAGAGACAAGTCAGTTGACGCCAGATGCGCAACACGTGTTAACGCTGAGTTTGAATGTCGCATTTAAAATCGGATCGGTGTTCCGCGTTTTATTTTTGTGGTTGCAAATTAAAACACCTTGGAACGGTGGTAAAGTGGCATACGTGTGATCCTGATCTTCAGCCCGAGGCCTAGGCTTTTCGGCTCCCCGGCCTCCTGGAGACGCCGAGTGACTCTGAGGGCCCTTTGCGGGCCAATCTGGTGAGATCTTTCCGTTTATTTCAGGGATCCCCATTGGAAACTGATCCGGTTGTTTTGTTTGTTTGTGTTCTAGACTGTTAATTAGGACTTTTGAAGACACGCGCGAATTCAGCATCATTTTAAGCCATAGATGAGTTTTAGGAATAAGTCTTCATATTATATATAGGAGAGAAGGACAAACTAATACGCCTTAATATTCTATACGGTATCGCTGTAGATTTCCTGATCCTAAATTACCAAAACTGTCTTGAATAAGTTAATAATTTTCTAGCTTGTAAACCAAGTTTGGGTACCCACGCGCGATATATGACACCCTCAGTGGAACAAAAAAAAAATAAAAAAAAGGGAACAAAAAAGACTACCCCGAACTCTTAAGTTTGCATAACAAGGTTTATTCCCAAAGATCAACAAAAAGCGAAGCTCATAAATCTTACACAGTATGCTCTCTCTATTGTCTTCTAAACACAGAGCCGCACATGTGACTAAAAGTTCTACTAAAACCATAAAAACGATGACTAGAATTGTGCGTATGGTTAAAGATGGGAACTGTTTGTTTAGGGCGTTAGCCCACCAAATAAATAATTTAATGGGTTTAACCTTCGACCACATGTCTGTCCGTCATGACTTAGCCTCATATGTTTTGGAGCATCGATATGATGACAGAATTCTCCTAGCACTTCTAAATAATATACAGGAATTCCTCCCTAACAGCAATCTCTCCCAGGAACAAAGGATAACAAATTACATAACAATGCAATTTAACAAATCGTTCTGGGGCGGAGAGGATATCCTAATCGCCGCGTCAGAGTTCTATCTAGTGAATGTGCATGTGCACATGGATACAAGAAACACACTAGTGTATTCACCTACTGGTGAACCAGTACCCGGCAACATACACGTCCTCTACAACGACCAACACTATGACAGCTGGATTATGACCGACGACGAACATTACAAGGACCTAATGCAAGAACCAAAAAATGTCAAAACATCACAACATACTAAGCCTTTAATTAACAGACAACCCTCGAAGTCTAGCCAATTAACACAGAATGAACAACAATCATCATTATATACACCGTTATCAGACGTGGTCGCAGATGTCACTGGGTTCACAATACTAAGAAACCAGCCGTCTACCGCAATAAAATACACTTGCCCAGACTTGCGTATTGCAACCTGGAACGTCCGTGGGGCCTCAAAACCGGCAAAAAAAGAAAAAATAGACGCTGAACTTTCACTTAGGGGCATTCATGTAGCCTGCATACAAGAAACAGGGATGAACTCAGGAGCATACAACTCCACACACTACGAATGGCACCTCTATGGAACTACAGGTAAAACGCACCGGGGACTTGCAATTTTAATTAGAAAAGACGCCCAAATTGAATTAGTTCATAGGAAAAAAGATACAGACGCGATGTCAGCTACTCTTATAGTTGACAGGGGAAATGACAAGCCTGCTCCTCTGTACATAATAAACTCTCACATCAACAGTTGTACATCCATAGCAAACAGATCCTTCACTGGCTTATTAAACTTAATCAGACAAAAACCAAAGAAATGTACTTTAATAATTCTTGGCGACTTTAACGCCCACATTGGTCGACATGATACACAAAATTACCAACGCAAAGGGCTAATTCAACAAAACCTACATCATGACTTCTCCAACTGCAACGGGGAACTGTTAATGGATATAGCCAACAGGGAAAAACTGCAAATAGAAACGACAAAAGCGAGATCATCATGCAGGCTGACATGGTCAAAGGGCACTCAAAAGTCCCAATTGGATCACATTATAACACCACTCGCCTCAGAAAAACTCTTTGAATTTATTAAAGGTGAATGGGCCGCGAGGAGACTATCCGATCATAAAATAGTCTGGGGTTTGCTAAGGACAAACCGAATTTCAAACAAAACAAAAAAAAACACCCATACCCGTGATACACAAAGCATACCCGTGAAGACAATGGTCAAGGACTTCAACTATAAACAATGCGATTATGCCGCCCTCAATAGCAAGTTCACCAAAACAAAATACCAAGATTGCATAACAAAAAAGCTAAAAAATATAGGAATCAACTCAACGGACGAAAATATCGAAATACCCTGGAATACCATAACGGAAGTATTAAAAGCGGCTGCCCAGGAAACTCTAATTCTTCAGCCAGTTCTCCCCAGAGATCATCGACTAGCTCTTGCTAACCTACAAAAGGCTAAATTCTTACAAAATAGGCAACCAGATAATCCAAATAGACATAACCGCGTAAAAGAATGTCAGGCAACACTTCAAAAGATTAAATATCACGAGGAACAAAAAGCATGCAGGACCAGCCTCAGCGGACTGGGGAAAAACCACCCTGCAAAACGCATGCAAATGCTGTACTTTTTTTACAGGAGAAATAAACTTCAAACAAAACGGCGAAAAAGATCTACTTATATACCGATGACCAAATGGGAGCAAATTTTAAAAAAATCCGAGGGTCGTCTTATACCAACAGTTAATATAAAAAAACCGACAACCGAAGTCGAAAGTGATGGACCCACAACAGATGACGTAATTGAAATCATCAAAAAAATGCGGAACGGGACAGCTCCCGGAACTGACCAAGTAGTAATCGAGCTTTACAAAGCGATGCCCGAAATATTACAGGAAGCCGTCACCAAACACATGAATAAAGCATGGACACAGAACGAAGCACCCGACACATGGCTGGAGACGGTGCAGATACCAATCCCAAAAATAAATAAACCTAAAAATCCAAATGACTATCGCCGCATATCGGTTTGCAATACGGGTTACAGAATTTACGCCTCGTACGTACTAAAAAAACTAGATGATACAATAACGGAATTGGGCAACTACCAAGCGGCCTTTTTAAACAATAGATCAACAGACGACCACATCTTTACACTCAAAAGGGTTTTAGACGAGGAATGGCGAGCAGGTAAAAGAATTTACGTACTCGCCCTCGACATAGAAAAAGCCTTTGACAACGTCGACCTCAATGCACTAAGAGATATACTATTACAACGAACTAACAAATCACTAACTAACAGGATAATCAAGGTATGCATGAATGAACGAACATGCATCAAATGGTGTGGCCAGCAAAGCAGTTGGATTATTAAAGGAAAGGGAGTCAAACAAGGCTGCCCTCTGTCCCCTCGCCTGTTTACACTGGTCATCGATGAAGTCCTTAGAACCCTAGAGGAGGAAACCCAATTAATAAGACTTGACCAGGATCGTGAAATCTCACTCCCCTTGGTACTATCATTTGCGGACGACCTTATCTTTATTACAGATGACCTAGAAGGGCTAGAAGGTATCCTATACCATATTAAACCCCTACTAGATAGTGTAGGCCTCCAAGTAAACGAAACAAAAACAAAAATACTAATTAGGGACCCGATAGCTACAAAGAAAACGACCCACGTGACCCTTAATGGAATAAGCATACCGACATGTGAAGATATAAAATACCTAGGTACATATATAACATCTACATTAAGCAGAAAATGCACTATTAAAAAACGTTGCAAACAGGCCATAAGAAACGCCAAATCGTTACTACCATTCATAAAACACTCAAATATGGATTGGAAATTAGCCAGACTTATGTATCGAATGGTGATCGCTCCGTGCATGATACATGGTTTAAAAGTATCGGCACTTACTAAAGCTAACAGGTCAAGACTTCGAAAATATGAGCGAGTTATCATGAGAGACTTGATAAACCACTCTAGGAATAAACCAAGACAAAAGAAAATGCATGAAATCTTAGACGGAAAAACAATAACCAAACGCATCAAGAACCACAGGATGTGCTACCTCGCACATATCTATAGGCGCCGCGTACCACATCTGCTGCATGCAGCAATGGAGTACAAGGCCAAAACCAAGAAGGTCGGTCGACCCATCTACACATGGAACGACAACCTAAAACAGGACATGAAGTACTTCGACAAGGGAATCGATTTTTGGATGGATACGGCGCAAGACAAAAACAAGATCAGGATTGCTGCTAGCGAGATATACAAAAAACCGGAAACGGATAGTAGCGAGAACTCCGACGACGACATTGAGAAAAACAACATCTAACACGTGACATACAAAAGAACCGAGAAAGCAGTAGAACGCGGCCAAAAGAGTCGCGGGTGAAGCTCGACCGGAAAAACCTGGCCGCGAAGTCTTTAAAAGATGCCCATCCATAGACAAATATCACCCATCTCTCCACTAGTCCAATGCTTACTCTAGGATGCATATCCGGTAGGCTCTTAAATCCTATCCTTCCTAACGGGCACGTCTTCCCTGCAAAAACCGCGCCCCCCGGTCTACTTCTTGATATACAATGGTCGCTGTAGCACCATGAACATGAGGCTACAGGTGCTAGTGTGAATCTTGGGGTTCATTCGATTAATCGAGTCTGGTCAAACCACGCTGGGAATGGTGCAATTCATATTCATATTCATATTCATTGTTGTGTACACAGAGACAAATATGTTCGGTTTCTAAGGAAACATGGGCCATGGCAACGACAAACACTTGTCAAATAATGCACGTAAACCACAAGAAGATAGGTATTATTTGCTGTCCATGTTAGTATAGCGGTCCAATGTTAACAGCCGTATTCTCGAAATCCTAAGAAGGAGCTAAAATCTACCAAGATGTCTAACTAATAACCGACATTCTTTTTATTAACCGAAATACTTTTAAAAGTAATTTAGCTATAATTCTGAAGGATCAGCAGTAGATTCCGTATGCTTTAGCAAATTATTATTATCATTACAGGACCCGTTGGATACAATACATAAACAGTTCGTTTTGTTTTGTTCATATAATTAATTTGGCCCTGACTACAATTACGTTTGCCGTCAGTTTGTAAATATCTAAATTGTAATCTGTGGAAAATGTAGTGGGTAGTATATTTGTTAAGTTATTTCTGTTTACTTTGAATATACTACTGTTTGTTCTCCCTTACAAAATAAAATAAAAATAATAATATTAGAAACACTTGCAGTTACATGGGATTTAATACATAACTGGTGAAATGAGGGCATACTAAACAACTCTGCCCACCTCCTTAGGGAAAACAAGCGTAATTATGTCAAGTTATAAGGCTGCCGTACTCAAAAACCTTTAGTTATAAAAGCTGGCAATACTAAACAAGGTATAACCCCTTGTGTGGCTGGTGTTACAACCAGTTTGTAATAAAACTTGGGAACAGTGAGATGTGTCCCGGGAGAGGGAAGGTAGCTGCAGTGGCGATACAGCACTTGTGACTGATATCAGTTTTTGTTTGTATTCATTTATACAAACTTACAAACGTCCAGATTAAAGCTACAAGAACGACTTGTGCTTCTATCGCTTTAATCTAATGCCAGCTTAGCTATGTGATTACATAATTATAGGTTAAAGAATCTTTATTTACTCAAAAGAAATTTACTACAAATTTCACTTAATGAGAAATATTTTAACTAAGTATATAATAACATTCATGAGCGTACGGACACGCACAAATAGTAAAGGAAGACAACAATAATTAACGTACATAACAAGACATTGAAGGTAGCAGCAAAGGATTAATGCGAAACAAAAGTCAAAATTTTGTGGGTTAATTAAAGACATAAACCAGGGCCGGATTTAAATTTTGTCAAAAATAAAAGATTTTAACTGAGTTTTAAATATTTGTAAACTTTTAGAAGTTTTTATTTCTCGTGGTAGTTTATTGAACATCTGTGCCCCTTCGTATGTAATACTTTTCTTTCCGTAATTTGTACATGTTCTCGCGAGACAAATATCATTTGCGCTACGGAGAGGTCTTAACCCTTCTTCGGTGTTAGTTTCAAAATTAGTTCAGAGTGTAGCTTTTTATCTTTCATTTTTTTTTTTATTAAGATGCATGTATTGTAATAAATTTGTTTTGTATTCATTAATTTAGTTTCGGAGTAAATTTTATCTGTTGGTGTGAGAAAGTCATAATGAAATAAGATTTTTATTAGTTTATTTTGTATCCTTTGGGTGCAGTTTACGTTAGTTTTGGCTGCGCTACCCCATATTTCTATCAAATAATCTAGATGCGATATAATGTTGTTATTCTAGTAAATGGATTACTTGGTACAACTAACATAACTTTATACAGGATTACAACTAATTACTAAATTGTTTAGGGTTTGATCGCGACGATAGGTCGTGGTGGAGCAAAATGAAATTATAGTGGACTGTATAACAAGTATAATGATGTAAAAAGATATAAAATTACAACGGTCGGTTGAACATACAAGATTTTAAGAGAGAAATTAAGACGCGCTGGCGCAGCCGTGTATCATGGAGAACCACAGCTGACTGACGCGGCGGTGCGGCGCGGGGGTTGCGCTCGGCCGTTGGCCAACTGATTCCCCGCTGTCCCCGCACCCCTCGGTCACTGCCGCCAGCGCGCGGCGATGTTGAGTGAAGCGCGAGCGGTCTCAACATACTCCCCCCGTTGAAGAGTCTTCAACAGAAGAAACCGGCAGCGGGCAGATGGTGTTGAAGGCGCGCCGGATGACACCCTTCGTGTGAGAATGTCGGCGACCCTCGCGACGCCATCTCTGCCTGGGAGAACGTGTGTGATGCGTCCTAAAAGCCACATAAGAGGAGGTAAGGTTTTGTCCTTTATGATGACCAGTGTTCCTTCCTTGAGCTCGCCAGACGACCGGCACCATTTTGTTCTCTCCTGTAGCCACAGAACATATTCATGTGAGAAGCGAGCCCAGAAATGTTGCTTCAAGTATTCTATACGGCGAAATCTTTGGAGGCTGTTGACGTTGGCGTTCTGGATCTGTGGATGAGGCAGCATAATTAGAGAACGACCAATAAGGAAGTGTGCCGGGGTTAAAGGAGCGAGGTCGGAAGGGTCGTTGGACAGTGGAGTTAAGGGCCTTGAGTTTAAAATAGCCTCAACTTGAATTAAACAAGTAGCCATTTCCTCAAAGGTAAGGTTTGTTAAACCCAAAATGCGTCGTAGATGATGCTTGGTGGATTTAACTGCAGACTCCCATAGGCCTCCGAAGTGCGGAGTATACGCAGGTATAAATGAAAAGTTTATGCCAGGGTCGATGTTGTTGAAGTTTAAGTCTTGCGAAAGCAGCCTGGCCAACTCATTGAAAGCACCGACAAAGGTGGTACCGTTGTCGGAAAAGATATTACGGGGTTTTCCCCGTCGAGCAATGAATCGGTTTAGTGCAGCTAAGAAAGCTTCCTTTGTAAGGTCCGACACAAGCTCGAGGTGGATGGCTCTCGTGGCTAGACACACAAACACACAAATGAAGCATTTGATGAGCCTACATCCCCTACCTTTTCGGTCAGCTATCATGATGGGACCGGCGTAGTCTACCCCTGTGTCAAAAAAAGGAAACTCCAAATGTAGACGCTGCTCTGGGAGATTACCCATGATAGGCTGAATTGTGTTGGCCTTGACTCTGCAACATTTTACGCATTGATGTGTGATCTTTTTAGCCAAGTTCCTACCCCCAATAGGATAGTAGTGATGACGAACAGTGGCTAATAAAAGCTGTGGCCCAGCATGCAAAAGGCGTACATGAAACATGTTGAATAAGAGAATGCAAATTATATGAGAACTAGACAATAGAATTGGATGCTTAATGTTATAATCATAAAATGAATTGTTTAATCTTCCTCCAACACGAATTAAATTAGAAAGAGTATCAAAGAAAGGTGACAAAGATAATAGCTTGTTCTTTGCTGGTAACTGTTTACCTGATTTAAGTAAGTGATACTCTTCCGGGAAAGATTCCATTTGACTAAACTTTAATAATAAGTTCAAAGAATTGTTAAGTTCAGTAGAAGTTAATGCACCAGACTCAAATGACTTTTTGTTGCATTTAAATATGAATCGCATGACATATGCCGTCACACGTTGTAATGTGCTAAAGGTTGAAAATTTTGAAAATAACGCAACAATAGGATTTTCAACAATGTGATTAGAAACATGACAAGAGGAGACTGTTTCCGGTAACCCAGAACTATGTTGATTGGATTCAGGGAATTGAGGCCATGAAGACATATCTTTGCTAAGAAATTGTGGTCCTGACCACCACAATGAAGACGACAACAGCCTGTCAGTTCTAAGTCCACGCGAAGCGAGGTCTGCGGGGTTCTCAGAAGACGGAACATAGTGCCAAGCCTTTTCTCCTACAGTTTCCTGAATTTCAGACACACGATGACGAACGAATGTCTTTAATTGGGTTGGTGAAGTAGATAACCATCCCAAGACGATGGTTGAATCACACCAACAATGGACTTCTTCAAAATCTAATGTAATCGACTGACGAACCTTTGAGTACAACCTTGAACCCAACAACGCACCACACAGCTCGAGCCGCGGTATGGTTGTGGATTTGATTGGAGCTACCTTGCTTTTAGCGGTAAGGAGATGTACGGTAACCTCGCCGTCACTCGAAACACTGCGAACATAAACACACGCCCCATAAGCTTTTTCGGAAGCGTCAGTGAATATATACAGCTGTAGACGGGACGCAGATTCACATAATACCCACCGAGGTATCTTGAACTCGTTTAAAAGGTGCAGGCTATTTTGAAAGTCATTCCAGGCATACTGAATGTGTGTGGGAACAAGCTCATCCCAAGAACATTTGGCCAGCCACAGATGCTGCATGATAACTTTGGCTTCCACTATGCATGGAACGACAAGACCAATGGGATCAAAGATTTGTGCTATGGTGGACAAGATGTGACGCTTAGTAGCCTTGTCAGTGGAGTTTAAGTTAATAGAAAATGAAAACGCGTCACTTAAGCTCTTCCATAGGAGCCCCAGAGTCTTCGACTGCTCGTTGTCACTCAGGTCCACAACATCAGAAACGTCGTGTTCACCGCTGAGCGCCTGCAGCACCTGACTGGAGTTGGATCGCCATTTCCGAAGATTGTACTTTGCTGACCGAAGAACATCGTCAACACTGCGGCTTTTTTCCAAAGTTTCTGAAACAGATGATCCACCGGACAAGTAGTCATCCACATAGAAGTCACGTGCTATCGAAAACTTTGCTGAAGAATCTGAGCACTGTTCAGCTAGTTGAAGTAAACACCTGGTAGCTAAAAAGGGTGCTGATGCCGTACCATAAGTTACGGTATTAAGCGTATACTCCTTTAACGGATGAGTTGGTTCTGCCCTCCAAAGGATTTTTTGTAAAGGACGATTATTATCGTGAACAAGAGTTTGTCGATACATTTTTTCTATGTCCGCACTTATGACTATTTTATGTTGACGGAATCGAAGCAATATAGACAACAAATCATCCTGGATAGGGGGACCAACCATCTGTATTTCGTTAAAGGACTTACCTGATGTGGTTCTGGCGGAAGCGTCAAAAACTACCCTTAATTTGGTGGTGGTTCTTGACTCCTTCAGAACACCATGATGTGGTAAATAATTTGAACATGTTGAGTCGAGTGGGCGCCTAGTAGATTCAGACATGTGCCCCAGCTCTATGTACTCATTGATGAAGTCAACATATAGGCTTTTAAGGCGAGGATCTCTATCCAAACGACGTTCAAGAGATAGGAATCGCTGCTTAGCCATCATGTATGAGTCACCCAATACGTCTAGTGACTCTTTGAAGGGAATACTTACCACAAATCGCCCATCAGAATTACGATATGTGGTATCTATGAAATGTTGCTCACAAGATCTCTCTTCACCGGAGTGTTTATGTATAGACGACACAGAATCTAACTCCCAAAACCGATTTAGATCTACTTGTAAGTCATTATTGTGCATACAAACATGTGAAGAGGAATCAGACTGATGATATGCACCCGAAATGAGCCAACCTAATTTTGACTCTAGTAAAGTGGGCATATGAGTACCTAATGCGATACGGCCAGTGCCTATGATACCCCAAAAGACTTCCGCACCAACTAGGACGTCGATGGAAGACGGAACATAATAAGTGGGGTCAGCAAGACGCACGTTCGTAGGTATACGAATATTGCTGGTATCAACTACAGTATTAGGAACTGATGCTGACACTTTCGGCAATATGAGGCAGTTAATGTTCAGTTCGTACTCACTATCATCAATCGATTTTAATGATACTGAGCACCCCTGAGTACAACTAGAGACTTGATGATTTATACCTGTTACCTTGGACTTGGTAATGTAGGTAGGAAGATGTAGTTTACGAACAAAGTCCTCCGAGATGAAATTTGTTGTACTTCCACTGTCCAGCAAGACTCGTGCTGTATGGTGGTTACCGTCAGCGCCGGTCACCCTCACGAGCGCTGTGGAAAGTAAAATTACTCGAGATGTAAACGATTGACTAGCTGATAATGCAGTGTTGTGTGCACTAGGAAGAACATTATCACTATCGACATGTAATAAAGTGTTGTGTTTTTGACGACAATATTTACAATGACCTAGTTTGCATCTGGAGACATCATGACCTGGACGAAGACAATTCATGCACACTTTTGAACCCTGAGCCTTTGCAATACGAGCCTGTACCGAGAGACTTTTAAACTGCTCGCATGCAAAAATAAAATGATCCTGACGACACATGGGACATGACAATGGTTTTAATGACTTGTCAGTTACCACAGCACTGCTCTTAGATTTGACCGCAGGTGTAGCGTGTTCATTCTTGGCTGTTGCTATAGGCTTAGACTCCTCAAGTGTCTCCAGTAAGTCAGCTCTGCCACTGATGAAGCTAGTGAACGCAGATAACGTAGGAGGTTCGGAAAAAGTGTTTCTGTGCTCTTCCCACTGACGATTTGTAACATGGTCGAGCTTACTGGTCATTATGTAAATGATAAGCACATCAACGAAGGCGTTTTGAACGGGTTGACCAAGGGTGGCCAAAGCCCTAAGATTTTTATTTGTTGCGTCAATTATGTAACGTAGTGACTTACTTGACTCTCTATCTATAGGCTGAACGTTAAAGAGCGCTTGCACATGATTGTTAACAAGCAATCTTTTGTTGTCATACCTCTCACAGAGTAACTTCCAGGCAGCGTCGTAGTTTTCTGACCTGAAGTCAAGGTTATCAATAACAAGAGAAGCACTACCCTTTAAAGAAGCACGCAGATAGTGTAACTTATTTATTTTATCCAAGGATGTGTTATTGTGTACTATAGAAACAAAGGTATCCCTGAACTCCAGCCAATCATGATAGTTACCTGAATACTTGGGTAAGTCAATTTTAGGTAAACGAATTGAATTGTGTTTGTGTGTACTAGTAATACAAGAATCCACCTCGCTTGCGGAGTCCCCCGTAAGAAGCCTTCTTGCGCCAGTGATCAGCTGGCGTGCAGAAGCCACCAAGCCGTAGTACAGCTTTTCAAATTCTTCGCGTTCCGCATATTGCTCGCTGGGGTCATCCACCAACGCCTCCAATTCATCCTGTAATGCATCATATTTCTCATAAAGGCTTTCAAATATATTAAGTCGGTATTCGATTTCGATGACTTGTACCTCACTCAACTTTTCGCAAGACTTAGAAACATTTAAATAAGAATTAAACTGCGTAAGCTTGGCTTTAATGGAAGCTCGCTTCTTAATAAAACTTTTAATGTCAGCCATGACAATGAAAATTTAGCAGTTGCAGTAAAAAAGAGAGGGTAAAAGGAAAAAAAAAATTCAATTAAAGTTAAGCGAAAAGTACTGATAGTAAACGATTAGCAATAAGTTGTGAAGTAAGCACGGGAGCTATAAGCAGCACGATATGAGATTGCTATTACAAAGCGCTAGGCGTTTCCAATCGAATCAGCTGAGCATCGCAAAGCGAATGATGCAATGTTTCCTCTACACAAAAACAAATTAAATTCAATTCAAATAAATGGAATAATGCAAAATATATTATTGGAAATAGTAATGAATATGATTACCTAAGAGTAGGAATGTGATAGATAATAAGACTGTGATTGAAAAAAAATCTAATGAATAAAAAATATTAAACTACCTACTGTATAAAACAATGGAAACTGTTTAAACAAGTTGATGGGCTGAAGATTGAAATTACTAAATTGACGAAATTACTACTTAATTGAAAAGGAAATGTTGGAACAAAGGAATTGGAACGTTCTAACGGTTTTATGCTGTCAACCTCTGATGATGAGCTGACGGCTGTGACTCCGACGTATAGATCCTGGAACCTTTCCGATTCCAGTTGATGAATGTTGAAGTGAAGTTGTCTTCTAAGTCTTCTTCAGTCTTCTTGCCCCAAGTTCCGACGATCTTTTCTTGCGTCGCCCGTTGGTTTGAAGTCGATGAAGACGGCTGTCGCCGTATCGACGTTCACGATGACCAAATGCAGGCGATGACACGCAGAAAATGAAGACCTCTTGTGAACTTGAACTCGAAGATCCTTTGTTCTCGAACCGACGAACCGTTGAATTTAAATTTTGAAAATTGCCGTTTTTTTTTTCTTTGTTCGGTTCAAACGTTAACGGTAGAAGGACCAATGATCGCGACGATAGGTCGTGGTGGAGCAAAATGAAATTATAGTGGACTGTATAACAAGTATAATGATGTAAAAAGATATAAAATTACAACGGTCGGTTGAACATACAAGATTTTAAGAGAGAAATTAAGACGCGCTGGCGCAGCCGTGTATCATGGAGAACCACAGCTGACTGACGCGGCGGTGCGGCGCGGGGGTTGCGCTCGGCCGTTGGCCAGCTGATTCCCCGCTGTCCCCGCACCCCTCGGTCACTGCCGCCAGCGCGCGGCGATGTTGAGTGAAGCGCGAGCGGTCTCAACAGGGTTGTATAAACCCGATGGGGCCGCTAAATAATAAGTTATTCTCAAACATAATCAAGTTGAGAATTACAGTAATCTGTCACTTTGGCAAATCATTGACTAAAGGCCCAGTTTGTAGATATACCTACTGCAAGTAAATCAGAATGCAGCAAATGGCTATTAAGGTGCTAAGAGAAAATTAATAATATAGCCCCATATACCCAAACTACCCCACAGGGATCCTCTGTGAAGATACATCACAATCAACAAAAACAGCTAAAACTTCGGTAACACCACAACGTTTTTGTTTCCTTAACTTTTTTAACATAAAAAGTACATTTGGAGCATAAAAAATCGTGTACATACTAAAACGCAATCCTAGTTTAACTTCCAAGCACAAAAGAAAAACGCGCAGAAGTTTAACTCCATCGGGCACGGCGAACGAAACGAACATTAACTACGAAAAGAGCGAAAATCGAAAAGTAAGTACATATCCTAAAGTGACTACCGAATGGTTTCCAGTAATGAAGTTTCCCCAAACAGTGGCTGCTCTAAGGCAACAAAAGATGGGTAGTGGTACTCTCCTTTTGTCAAGTAACTATGATCCTCGCTCCTTCTGCCATTATTTCTTCACAAGGTCACAGGGACTTGCAAATGCGCACTTTTAAAGGCCGTCGTAGTAGAGACTCATTACAATTTTATTAGTCGACTAACACCAGTACAGTGTGTCACGGTCATAAAACTCGGCGTAATGTAGTCGTTACCCAGGATTACTTGTTACAGAATTACTGCGACGTGACGAGTGGATTTTCTGTAATTTAGATTTGAAATTACGAAAACATGAGACATTTGTACTTTGTAAAGGTAAAAAATTGACAAACTTTTAAGTGCTCTAGGTATCAATAACCACTTTCCACCAAGTGAAGGTATTCAAGGTAACGAATTGTATTTTCTTGTAATGAAAATACTTTTGACCTTGTTGTTAAGAGTAACTTGAAGCCGCCATATGTAAAATATCTGTTCCGTTTTAAACCGTTACAATTGTTATTCATCACCAAGAGCGCTTGTTTCTTGAATACATTAAAATACTTATTTTAAACATTACTTTGTGAAGATCAACAATCTGTGGGTCGTATTAATTGAATTTAAAATATAACCGTAGCGAGCACCACTCTCAACAGTCCTTTAATAGGCTACCCATAATATAGGTCAGTATTCCCCTGCCTACCCTTCTGGGAATACAGTCATAACCTAAACAAGCAATTGTATAAACAGAACACAAACTAAAAATCAATTCCACTAATACAACACATGGTTACAGTTAACTGTATACAATAGCGAGAATTAATTTATCAATACCCCCGATACTCCGATAACTAAGTACCTCGACAACACAAATTAATAACAGAAGGACCACTCCACACATTGCTTATACTCAGCCTTTCTACTTCAAACAAAACCTGAACATGGACCTCCCAAAGATCACTGACTTACGTAACTGGTCGAATACTAAATTTCCATAATTGCTCCCGCGTAGCAGATATTTTTGGTCTTTGTGGAATTGGTCGCTTGTGAGGCGGAATACCTATCCTATAAAACTGACTGAATTGCTGTCCAATGTTTAATAATATGACCGCTGTTGCTTTTCGTTCCGGCTGTTTTTTTACAGTCTGTTCTTTTCAGCGTGTCTTTTGACAATACGTATTTATCCTAAATTAAAACCTTTTTTACAAAAAAAAACAACTGACTTAAAAAAAAAACACTACAAAGTGAAAAATAACTTTAATTTTGGAAGCCTGTGTCGTTAAATCCGCATTTTCGTTTTTTGTCACCGACTTCGTAAAAAATGTTTTAATGTTACACTTTTTAGTTGTGCCTAATTTTAAAATGAGTGTGTACCGTGGTATACTGAACAACACAACAACTGCATACCCCTTTAGAGGGTACAGGCGTGATGTTTTTTTTTTTTTTTTTTTAATCTAAAAGTTGTTTAGGGGCTTTTATCAAAGATATGTCAGCCCCATCGTACCCTTTTACATTAATAGGCAGGCTTACTTAAATAGTATTTATAATATAACTTAATAGCTAATGAATTAGAGTTATTCGTGTAGGACAGTAATTAATTGACACAACTTTTTAATAATTTCCGAACATGGTATAGATAAAATGGATTGGATTATGCCTATATCAAATTTATTTATTTTAAATTCCTTTACGAATAATTCACGTTCTGCTCCGTTCCGAGCACACTCCATCAGCAAATGTTGTACGTCTTCGATTTTATTGCAAGCTGTGCAATTAGGAGAGTCAGCCTTTTTCATAAGGAATGCAAATTTTGCCGATGGATAGTGTCCAGAACGGAGTCTTAATATTAATTTAACATAGTTTCTGTCTAATTTAGTATTCTCGAACCAGGGAACACAAGATGGCTGACCTTGAATGCTTTTGTACCAAATGCCTTTATCCAGAGATATTGTGAGAAAATGTTCTTTCCAGGAATTAAAGCATACAGATTTAAATTTAGTAGTATATTCCCAGTAATCAGGTACATAATAAGTTACACATCCGTCTATTGCCGCTGATTTGGATATACGGTCAGCCTCCTCGTTACCTCTTAGTCCAATATGCGCTGGAACCCATTGCAATCTACATTCTATATTATCGTTTTTAAGTATCATTATAAGCTTTAAAATATCATACGCTATCGATGTACCTCTGCTGTAGCCAGAGGCGCATCGAGCGATATGCTGGAGTGCACTTTTGCTATCTGAAAAAATTACTACTTTATTTAATTGTTGTGCCAAGACGTAGTTAATTGCTTTATAAATTGCTATGAGCTCCAGCGACATAATTGATATATCACAATTAATTTTATATCCTAATTGGTTCCCTAAACTCTGATCAAATAACCCCGCTCCTTGTCCCTGAGCACTTTTTGATGCATCCGTGTAAATTTTATGCCATCCGAAATATTTTGTGTTCAGTTCTGCTACAATATCACTCAGTAACACATTTGGGTTATGATTACGTTTAGAAGTGTTTAAACTTTTGAGTTCAATTATAATATTTTTTTGAATATAGGATGTCCATATTTCTAAGCTAAACATTTTCAGGTATTCTGATGATGTAATTTCTAAATGTCTAACGTCATTGTATACTTTCACAAGCAATGGTTTTTTTTTGTTTTGCCAGTAAGAAGTATGACAATAGTCGCTCAACTCGGATATAAGATCAATTGTGACATTATTTGACCACGATCGGCTTTTTAGACAGTATTTGTATGCTAAATATTTCCTTCTTAAATATAAAGGTGGGATACATAAATCTGATTCCATCACATGGATAGGGGAACTTTTAATGTAACCCCCTATTATTCGTAGGGCTTGATTTTGCAGTTTGTCTAGTTTCAATAAATGTGTTTTGGCACTACAGTCATAGAGGAACGAACCATAATCCAGTCGGCTTCTAATTAAGGATACGTACAGTTTGCGTATATGTTTAGTATGTATACCCCATGAGCTTCCCGTTAATAGCTTTAAAATATTCAAAAACTTTGAACTTTTCGCGATGGTTTCATTTATATGTTTACTCCATCGCAAACTTTGGTCTAGCCAGATACCCAAATATTTAGTACATGGTGAAAATGTTATCGCCTGTTCATTGATTTTAAGGGAAGGTAGTATTCTGCGTCTGCCCCTACTAAATACACAGTATGTAGACTTATTGGGTGATAATTCGAGACCAAGTTCGGCTAAAGACGTAACAATATGATCTAATGCATTTTGAATATACATTTCACATTTCATAATGTCTCTATCTTTAACATATAAAACAAAATCATCTGCATATTGTGACACTACTACTGTATTAAGATGTTGTTGACATACTTTATATGTAATTAAATTAAATAGTAGCGGGGATAAAGGGTCTCCTTGAGCTAAACCTTGATTACTACATCGATCTGTTATTAAATCACTGTATTCTGTTTTAATTTTAAGATGTCTCTCATTCAAGAATGACCATATATAAGTACAGAATTTTGATCCAATTTGAAGTTCATCCAAAACTTTAACTACTGCATTAACAGATACATTATTGTATGCATTTTTAATATCCAGGAAACACGCCAACGTGGGTAAATTTTTAGAAAAACCATTTTGTACATAAGTAACTAGGCGACTCAATGAATCTAAACAGGATAGGGATTTTCTAAATCCAATGTTGAGTGGTGATAATATTTTTCCTGTGATTTTTCCCCTCTCAGTGTACCATTCTAGACGTCGTACTAACATTAAATGAAATATTTTACATAAACATGAAATTAGAGATATGGGCCTTAATTTAGGATCAGCAGGTGTATTATTCGCTTTAGGAATTGGTATTATCTGAATGTTACGCCACTGAAAAGGTACAATACCTGAACTAAAAATTTTATTGTATATATATAGTAAATAAGCTCTTGCAGAATTGGGAAGATTATAAATCATGGAATACGAAATTCCATCCTCACCAGGTGCAGAATCCTTCTTTTTTAAACAATTTTGTAGTTCCTGGATACTAAAATTACACTCTAAATTTTCATTTTTAGATACAAACAAAGGTGTTTTGTTTGTTACATAGTCAGGAGTCAGTGACCTTAGTAACTCATTTTGTTTATCGATAGGAGGGTAGCTAGTAGACTGTTTATAACCCTTTATCCACCGCATACGTCGCCACATGTCATAAACTGATACTACATGGTCAATGGAATCACAAAATCTCTGCCAACCCAATGATTTCGCTTTTTGACTTGCTTCATGAAATTCTTTAATTTTTTCTTCAAGTTTAGACAAGTTATTAGGGGTTGGATTACGACGAAACTTTGCTAGAGACAACCTTCGCTGCGCAACAATGTGGGATAACTCAGGTGTCCAATAATTTTTTGGTTTGAATTCATTTGTGGGTTTAGAACTAAATTTAATGAAAGGGATATATTTATCAGCGGCTAAATTTATTTGCTTTATAAAAATGTCATACATTTCTTGAACATCTGAGTCATCGCACTGCACGTCAAAGCTTTTAGATAGAAAATCTGTATATTCTTTCCAATTGGCCTTTTTGTAGTTTCTTTTTTTAATTATAGTGAAATCATCAAGTATTGTGATTGTCATTTTAATTATTAGGTGATCACTACCAAGATTTTCATTGAGAACTTTCCAGTCAAATTTGATTGCGATATCAGATGTAGCAAATGATATATCCGGTGAAGTTTTTTGTAAAGTCCTATTAACTAGTTTAATTCTTGTTGGCGAGCAATTATTAAGCGAAATTAAGGCATTTTCAATCGAGGCATCCATTATTTGAGTGCCCCTTGAATCAGTTTTGATAGACCAGTTAGAGTGATGGCCGTTGAAGTCACCGGCTATTAAAGTTTTATTCGAAAAATGAGAAAAAATTTGGTCCCAATCTGAAGGTTGTGCAATGACTGAAGATGGACAATAAAGTGCAACGACATTTTCTAAATCTTTACAATTAATTAATTTAGCACTTACTACTTCTATACCTGGATTTGAAACCTGAATAAAATTTAAATGTGATCGGATGGATTTATGAACGAAAATAGCAACCCCACCGTAGGAGTCATACCTGTCTTTTCGATAAATGTTATAGCCACTTACATTTAAGTCCACTTCATTATCCAACCATGTTTCACTTAGGATCGCTATATGGATTTTTTCTTTATTTAACAATTCTGTAAATGAACCCATTTTGGGTCGCAGAGATTGTGCGTTCCATTGAATAATGTTGATTCCTATATTTTTGTCTACATTATCCATTTATAACATTAATAATTTTATCTAACCAGTTTCCTTTTAATAAACAACTAAGTATAAACTTCTTTAATTCTTCATATTATATCTTTTTAAACAACAACAATATTTTTTCTTCAAATGTTCCTTCTGATGTGAATATTCTCTTAATTTTAATTAGAAATTTCTTAAATTCAAATCTTTCAAGTAATTGTTCATCTTTTTGGTAATCTTTCTCTTCAGTTTGCGATGGAAAACTCTCATAATTTCCCTTTTCAGTCAATATTTGGCTTTTCTTCCCTTGCATACGTTTGGTTTCTTTTTTCTCAGATGACTTCTTTGTGTTGTTTTGTTTCCATTGAACGTCATTTCTTTCCTTCTCCTGAACAATGTGTGTACATGTCTCCGGCCCACGATTTTGTAGGGAATGAATAAGCACGCTACTATATGTTTGAGATTCCTTTAGTGTACTTGTAGTAGAAGACGACTTTTGCTGCATATCATGAGGAATAGGGTCTTCTCGTCGTTTTCCAAGAAGCAGCTGAAGTGCTTTTCTGTAGGGTACCTGCTCTGTGCTCATGATATTTCTTATATCTTTTTCTTTTAAATATAAGGGACATTTTTTGTCTAGTACAAAGTGATTTCCTTTACAATTTAAGCATGAAAAATTACTTATATCGCAATTTTCGTGGTCACCACCACATTTGGGACATATTTTCTTCTTTGTTGGACAGTATTTTAATACGTGTCCGAATTGCCAACATCCAGAGCACTGAGTCACGGGGAACACATACGGTTCAACTTTTAAACGGCAACCATACGCATAAATATGCGATGGGAGGTTATTACCTTTAAAACAAACTCTAATAGATTCACAGTCAACCCATTTGTTCTCCGAATTAAAGCGCCTCAGTCGTTTGACAGATACTATCTCTGTAGTGCATTCCAAAATATCCATTATATCATTTTCTTTTAAATCTAGATCCACCCCTTTCACCACACCGTAGGATAGGGACAACTCATGTATTAGTTGGCATCTCCAACCCATATCTTTAAATTTTTGGCATTCCATTAATTTAGTGGCATCTTCTTTTTCTTGAAATTGTATTAAAACTTTGTTATAACTTTTATATTTTATTCTTGTAACATTCTTAATACTTTCACTTCTCAATAATCGTGCAAATGCCATTTGTTTAGGCATGCTCTCTAATGAAGTTACACACACTTCGTGATTTTCAATGTTATTCATTTCATCATCTTTTTTTTCCAAATCTACCCTCAATTGATTTTGTGACTCAGCCGAGTTACTTCTAATTAATCTTTTAGGTTTTCTCCTACTCACAGTAATAAAGTCATCATCATCATCATTAAAATCATCTTCCCTCTCCTTTCTCTTCTCAGGTATTTTTTTTTCACTTTCTTTATGTATTTCTACTCGCGTAATCTTAGGTTCCAAGGATTTGTCTCGGTCCCTTTCACAATTGAGTAAAATTTCCATATCACTTCCATCTTCGTCTTCTCCACTCTCCATTTTAAGTTGTAAGGATTGATTATACAGTAAACTATTCGCGAAACTAATAAACACAGCAGCGGATTGGTAAACTCAACCGCACGCTACGAATTCGCGACGTATTGTGAGGCGTGATGTTATGTTGTGTGATTGCGTAAATAATGCATACATGTGCGATAGTAGCAATCGCGGTTGATTTGTTTATTGAAGAGTTCCGAGCATCTCAATTACAGGTAATGATTAATGAGCTAAATGATGTAAGCATTAAGATCGGCCTAGAACTAAATGCTACCAAGGCTAAAGTCATGACGAACTACCATATTATACCAATACGGGTCAATAACAATACATTACAATACGTTCAAAGCTATGTTTACCTAGGACAACAAATATTTTTCTCTAAGACAAGACATGAAGGTGAGGTTAAAAGACGAGTTAACATAACCTGAAATAAATGCTGGAACAATAAAGAAACCCTAAAATCTAAACTCCCTATAAATCTCAAGAAAAAGGCAATGGACTCATGCATATTACCCTGTCTTAAAATATAAAAAAAGAAACACAGAAATAAGAAAAAAACAACAAAACTAATAGATGCTTTGGAAAATTCTCAAAAACAAAAATGGAAATGGGCGGGTCATATTGCACGTATGGACAAGGATCTGTGATTTGGGATCTCTCTGTGTCCAAAAATGGACACAGAGAGTAACTACCTGGCAAGGACCAATAAACAAAAGGAAAAGAGGTAGACCGAAAGAAAAATGGGTTAATGAAATAATAAGAAAAGCCGGTGAAAATTGGATCACAAAGGCAAAGGATAGACAAACGTGGAACAAAATGGGGGAGGCCTCCACCCACTGAGGGGTCCATATTGAAATATGTAAATGAAATTGAAAATTGTTCTTTGAAAATTAAATTTACCTATTTAATATTTTAGAAATCTATATAATATAAGGAGAGTTATGATTTTATTAATTTAGAAACTATTTGTTATGCGATTGTAACTTCAGAATCATGATAGATAATAATCTGTGGCCCGGTTGTCAAGTTGACAGTGACAAAAATTTTACTCCGTATATTTTCTAGTATTTTTCAAACATTAATAAATAAGAAATAATGTTTTAATATGTACTCTATACCATTTTTGAAGACCAATATTAGCGTCATAACCTTTACATTGGTACTATACCATGATGCAAGACAATCAAATACGCAGATGACACGGAGGTGTTGACACGAAGTCGGACACGACAACTTCAAACCACACACCCAACACCTTCGTGTTCGTCGCTCAGCTCCGCCTCGCAGCTGCCGGAACCTGCTCCAGATGTGAGTCCAGTGACATCTGCGTATTTCTCTCCGCCCACGACGTCACCACCTGCTCGTAGACGGGGAGGATGCGGCCGCCGGACGGCTTAGGACCTCGAGGCCCACTGGCCTCTGATAGGGTCCCAGCTCCCGGCGGAAGTGTGCAGCGCATGAGATGGACACGATCAATCAATGAAAATGTCACGCGCTCATACTATGGGGCTACAGAGGGCGGAAACAATATGACTGCGGACCGTGTTCGGATGCTCTCTTTTTCAGGTGCTTGAGCCAGCTGTCAACGTCACGGCATAACGACTGTCGGCTCAGGTGCGGGTCATCCAGCGTAATCACATGCTGGATGACACTGTACTTGATCGCCTGCAAAATGAAATGCAGAGTAGCCATGTTATCGCCCCCCATTCGCAGACTGCTCTAGTACTACCGCAGCCCAACACAAGTCATGCTGACGAGCAGAGTAATGACAGGGCTACAAACGTAAGTACCCAGTGCAATGAGGAATTGAGGAGTGCTTTGGAGGATGCAATACAGGAATATCGGTTCATGTCGCCTGAACTTAGGCCACGCTTACCTCGTTTGCCCATGCATAACAAAAATAGGGCGCTGGTGTGTGGTCCTGGATTCGCAGTTGTCAAACTATTTTAAAACCTGCGAAGACCTCACCGATACTCATTCGATTCTGTATTGCGCGGCTGTAGCGGCATGTCGTGTAGCTCACGTCAAATTTGCCAATGACTCTAGAGCTACACGACTGAAACCAGCCGTACCAACTTGGCAGTGCAAGATTGAACGCCGTATTGGTAGGGCCAGGGCGCTCATCGGCAAACTAATCTGCTTCAGGGAGGGCAATACTCGCCCTAGAGTGATGCGCTTTGTGAGACGGGCGTTCTTAGGGACTGATATCAGTCCTCAAGACTATATGTCTGGTGTCACAGAGTGCATCGAGTTCCTGAAGCAGAAAGTGTATGCATGGGCGAACCCTCGTCGGCATAAGCGGCGTGTAGAGCGATACACTCAGAATCGCACCTTCCAGAGCGATGAAAGGTGGGTTTATAGAGGTTGGGAGCGACCGGACCAAGGTGTGGCTGACACGTGCCTGCCGGATGATGATGCCATGTGTACCTTTTGGCGTAGTATCTGGTCGGCGCCTGTCAGTCACACCGAAGGTGATTGAGCTCGAGAATTCGAGCGAGCCTGTGATCCAATACCAGAAATGGAGGCTATTACCATCTGCCCCCAAGATGTAGCCAGACGGGCTGCACAACTTTTGGATTAAATGGTTTTCAAGATCGCACCCTCGCTTGGCATCTCAGTTCTAGACTGCTTTGGAGTCTGGTTCGGGTGGCAGGAACGTACGATCCTTTCGCAACCCCCGATTGAAACCATGCCCCGAGAGCACCTGCGTCACCCGAAACGACAGAGAGCCCTCGTTGGGCAGCTGGATCAAGGGCTTGATTCAGAACGCGGTAGGAGATTCCTCTCTCTGGAGCCCTGACCGCCGGTAGCTTGGACCCTGTTCCCGATACCGGTGGGCTACTATTTTTTTTATATTTTTAAATGTTTTTATATCTTTTACATTGAAATAAAGGAAATAATAATTGAAGAGTTCCGTTGGCTGCCTCCGAAACTCATCATCCGATCTTTACGAAATTGAAATGGCACCATTTTGGAATAAACCTTTTCGCTTTGAACACTTGCCGAACTAACTCAGGCCTGCGCTCACCTGTCCACCGTATGGTTTACACATACAACAGTACTTTTGTGAACATAGATATCTTCAATTGCACAATAAGTAAATTTAAAAGCCTCATTCGCCATTCCCTATTAGATACCACAACAAGTGCTCCTTAATATATTAATATTGTATAATTTTGTTATCTTTTTACTTTAATTTTGAACAAATTATTCGTAATTTTTTATACATTCCTCATATTTACATTTTTTTTTCTTATCATTTAAATTTTAATTAAGTATTTGCCACACGTACTGCTATTAATGTTCCTAGCGATTAGCTCTTTTTTTTTAAACTTCTATGCCTACTTGTGGACAGCGTTGTGGGTTACTTTATAACCAAATTGCAATTTTGTTAAACTAGTTGTAAGTCCTTATAATGTTCAGCGGGATTATCCGAAAGGGTTACCGCTACCCCGGAACATAAAGGGCGAAGGAAGGAACATGGGTGGGTTTTAGTCAGTAAGAGTCTGACACTCCCTTCCGCTCCACCCAGAGCGGGAGGGGATTTGATGATTTCCTATCCGGAAAAAAAAAGTCCTTATAATGTACCTAACTGTTTGCCGTTCCTCTCAATAAAAAATAAAATAAAAAAATAAAAACCTCTTTCGAACAAAAAATTTTGAAAATCCGTCTATATTTGACGGAGTTATGTCCGAACATACATAAAAAAAAATATATATATAAACATCCGAATTGAGAACCGCCACCTTTTTTTGAAGTCGGTTAAAAATATCTCGTAACGAAAGTAGTCTAAAGAAGGACCACTGTCCTTCTTTAGCTCACTTGCGAGGTGGCCCACCGATGGGGTGGCTCCCTTATAAATCACAACAATTCTTGCGATAACTTTTAATTGATTCCCGAACTCAGCTTTCGGCTTTCGGCCGCCGGGCCGCTGTTTGTTTATAATCAGCAGGATTTGTAACAATTCGTACTGTGAAGCTTTAATAAGATTTGGTTTTCTGATCGGGGTGAAAGAACAACCGATTGGAGCAGGGAATTAAATAACAAGTTGTGGGGCTGAGTTTACAGGAAAGGTAACCATAATATTGCAGCTCAGTTTGCTTTATTACCTGTCATAATGTTGGTAAAAGGTTTTTATATTTATTTGTTACACAACAATTAAAACATAACATAGCATGACGCAGTGCTCGCGCCGCGAAACTAGTTTATACAATTGATAGAATGTGAGTATATTATACCCCAGACTCGTTCTTGTTCTTAGTTCGTGTCAGCTTTAATTATAACTACGTGATAACGTTAAAAAGTTTTACGTAACGATACTTTTACGGCACCTTTTCAGGCGTTGTTTGGCGAGGTAGGAATAGTTTCCGCACGAACTCTTTCCTACTACTAAACTCCTAGCAACAGTAAAAATAAATGTGAAAATAAAAATCCAGGAGAGCACGCCCAACCCTTTTAACACTACGCCCGAATTTCAACACTGCGCACGAATTTCTGGCACATTTCAATGTCACATTGGCAGAAAGCAATACATTCTGCAGATTGATTTCTGAGCCAGCCCTCAAACGCGAGCGCCGCACGTCGCATCACGCACGGCCGCCCTGATAGCACCCTCGGCTTTCATATCAGCCTGTAATCATCACGCATAGCTCCACAAAGGCTGGCAGATGGGTTTGGCAAGTATTTGTGTGATGTGGGTACAGGATGTAAGCATAGTGAGGGTTACATAAGGGGTGTATGCATGGTGTGCCTGACACGTGCGTCTGCTTTGCAAAATCTACTGATCTGATTACGGCGTGTGGACTCATTTGCATAAAGGAGTCCAATTATGAAAGAGTCAGCTTTTTATTAATGTTTTGTTTGGTCTCATACTCTTGACGATATCACTAACTCACACACTCCCTTACGACTTTCAGGTACAGAAAATGATAAGTCTTTTATTTATCAAAATCCAGTGTGTGTTAATTAATGGTTAAAACTACAAGTTTATTTTACAATTCAAACTGAAATTAACCTTAAAAGTTAAGTAAATTAGTTATAAACCCTTTGACCGCCACGTCAATAACGAAAATCCGTGTTCTCTACGCCAAGCGATAAATTCCTTATTTCATACCTACAACATAATAGTGACGGCAAAAGTATATATCGATAAAACATCGATTTTCGATCGAATTTTTATTCGTAAACCAATAAAAATTGCTTATAAGTACCATTGAATTGTATTAATTTTCACCCATGTTTCACCGTTTTTCTCTACTTAGTAATCATTAATAGAAATAACATCGTTAGATAATAGCAGATTTAATATTAAAAAGATTAATTCAAATATTTTAAATAACAAAGTCACAGCACTAATCTCGTTTGTAACGACATCCACTGACGTGATAAGCCGTCACTGGCGTGGGCAGCACTGCGCTTACGAACTTTGTCATCTCTGAGTTAGAGATGTACCAGTGCGTTATTATTGAATGATGTGTAGTATTTTAGTCACGTGACTAGTATTTTATTAAAGTACTCTGAAGAGGTGTTAAATATATGAATAATATATTTTTTAATTACTCAGAGTTAATTGGCCCCCGTTTTGGATCGTGTAATCCACAAATATAAAAATCGCAAATTTGTTTTACGAAAATAAAATATCTACTTATTATTTACATACAAACTATCCTACCAAAAACAATTCATATTTCATTGCAATATCTGTGAAATAGCCAATTGTGTTAATTGCCTTTAGTAAAATAAGAATATGAATTATACAGGGTGGCAGGGACATCGACACGCAAATGTCGTGAAAAAGTTACACCTGATGCCATAAATAAAATTACGAAAGTCATTCGTCTCGGAAATGACCGGTTAAAAAAATTGACATTTTTGAGTACGCAATGTATTTGCAAACAACGCTATCAGAACGCTCCGCGGATGGCGCGCGCACGCGCGCGCTACCCACCACGATACCACCCGCTGTCCTTTCGAATTTTATTTACATTGCTGTTTTAAGTGAAACAAGTGATTTTACTATTTTTTAATTAAAAATCTCATTGGGTTAGATAGAAATAATGATTTTATACAGTTTACAGTAAAAAAAAATTGCAGATAAAACGTAAAAATTAAGAAAAAGCCGACGAAAAATTTCAACACAGGGGGATCCAGAATCATGTACTGAATCCATGGTAAGCCGTTGCGCGTCGATTTCCCTGCCAACCTGTATTTACTTACATAACATATACTCTACGTTCTCTTCTACTGTACGAGATACCACAAGAATCTCGTATTACTTTCTCGTACGTTTTAAATAAATGTGTAAATACAATTTTAGTAATATTTATGTAGTCCTTAAAATGTTAAGATTTTTGATGCGAAAAGAACTTATTATTAAAATACCTATTATCTGGTATTAACGTATTGCACAACACTATCAGTGTCCGGCACCGCGCGCTGACGTCATTGCGCTCCGTCTGATCCCGTTTGTGGTGTACAAAGTACAGGTAAAGGATTCCGCTAACATGAATGCGCGAGAGTTGCCACAAAATTATCGATTTGCACTTTTTACTCATAAGTTTGTAAAGTTTGTCACTACACACGGTACTTTTATTTTTTATTTTGCTTTGTATTTAGTCTGATGTAAAATATAGTAGAAAAGAAATAAATTTCGTCATATATTAGTGAAGTATTTTAATTTGTTTTCGTAAAATATTTCATAAAGCTTTTATCGTAATTGTTTTCCTTACCCATCACTAGCTGACGACGCTTCACGTCCGTGGCGTGGATTTGCACGCCAAATGATACCTTTTGCATGATTTTCTTACATTGTGATTTTTTCCCATTATAGAATGGCTAATTCGTATATATCTTTGTGTAATCATATAATAAATATGTCTAAAGAATAACAATAGGAAAAAAGAAACACTATAAACATGTTTTTGTATATTTATTTTGAACTGTAAAAAAGTGTTATTTTCGACGTGCCATGCCGTTTGTGGCGTCGTGAGCACTTTTTGATTTGACGTCCATAGACGTCCGCGGCGGTCAAAGGGTTAAAACAGGTTATTGTTTTAAGAGGTTGGAAAGTAGCAATAACACACGTTATAATGACATAGGGAACCTACCAGATGATGCGTAACTACCGGATAATACATAATTATCATTATGATAGACAACCTGACAGTGCCCGCTAGGGTAGACTCCCGATAAGTAATATCTAATGAAAAATATATATCATATTTTTCGTGGCATATTTTATTTTAGTTGTTGTTAGTGAAAACCAGGTCTTATTATACTGTTGCTTAAACCGATTCTCGGTTTACACTCGTAGCATGGTCTTTCTTTGAACCACGGTTGGAAAAATGAAATACACAATTGATTATGTCTTAGAGTCCTACAGTGCGATTCTGTAACCATCTCACCGTGAAAACTTAGGTGAAGTGAGCGTGGAGTGAGCTGTCATTCCAACTAATGCTAGGGATTGACACTATTGACAGCTCACTCTAAGATCACTTCACCTAACTTTTCACGGTGAGATTTTTACAGAATCGATCGGCTGGTATTGACATGGACTTAAGAGCTATTCTGATTTGATGTTTGTCACGAAATTATAATAAAAAAAAACAAAAATGCGCTCAGCCATAACGCATTTTATTTGATCCCTAGGTTCTTGCCAGCCCTGGTCCTAAGCGATGGGCGGACACTCTTATGAATGGTTTCATTAGAAGTACATTATTTCCTCGCGGATAACTTATTACTACGCCTAATTTATACGTCTCCTTCATCCGTTATTATCAGTGATATCCGATCTAGGCTTCGATGAAAACATGCCTTACGCTATTTCCTCTAAATCATGGGTAACGGCGGATCGCCATGACAGATACCTACCCAAACAAAGGCTTGCTTGCATACCTATTATTGGTCTCGACGTATGGATCAATCTGCATCCGGTTAGACTGGAAGCCGACCCCAACATAGTTGGGAAAAGGCGATGATGATGTATGGATCAATCTGTCGAACTCTGATGCAGAATAATACAGCTTTGTACCCACATTCTGCCCTAAAGTTCGCAGAATTGAGGCTACTAAAACATTCACATCCTAGTATTCGAATAACGACCCTCGATAACACACGAAATACCGAAACAACTCCCTCATGGTATACTCCAGGCTTGCGGTTTAGGTCCGGTAGATTCTAGATGTTTCTTCTTAGAGCTGATTTTTCAATCATCTGATAACTTATTCGAGGAATAATTAAGGAGGGCGTGTCAGATTTTTACTGACTAAAACCCACCCGTGTTCCTTCAGTTGCCTATGCCAGGGACCACGGTATCTCTTTCGAACAACCCGCGGCCAAATAAGCATACACTTGGTTTCGAATAGCGTCTACGTCAAATGTGTCAATACCTGTTACAAGCTTGCTTTTCTTTCTCTTTTTTGTTCTTTTTTTCTTCGGTACCGGAAGGCCCATACTTTTCCTTCAAGATGGTTCGAATAGTCTTTTTGCCGATTCCAAGTGCTTTTGCGGCGCGATCTTGCACTTGCGTTACGAGCAATGTTCAAAGTATTCGGTTAACTTCACAACCAATTCGCATGACTGGCTGTTGATTGTACGTCCTCTTTTCGACATGTTGAAACAGTTCGTACGATATAACAACAAGCAGCAAAATCGAGTCCAAATCACCATCTTTAAATCAATGTCCAAAATAGAAGAGCTAAGGTCAACGTGATAGTAAACAGAAATAGTCCAAAAGCAAAGCCGAGTCGAGAAAAAAAATATCAAACATAAACGAGCGCACAGTCAACTTCCCAAGATGGCGAACGAAAGACTGCGCAGTGCGCGCGTGGACGCTAAGTCACGTGCCGCTTGGTCAGCCAAGCCATTCTATAGAAACTAGTGTCGCCAATTCAAAATTTTATTTATGGCTTTGAGCGTCAAGCTCATTCTTTTCAGTAAAGATCACTACACAATATTTAATTACTATTAAAATCGAATGAAGCTGGTGAAATTCAGTAATTAATTGGTTACAACACTAGTATTAAAAAAAGACTGAGAACGTAACTGTTTTTGAGATGTTTTGTAATAATTAGAAATATGCTACTATAAAGTAAGCGCAAAAAGAATACGCGCAATATATTCTATTTTTAACGCGCCAAAAACATTGTATATATTTTTTTAAAACACTTTATGTAATTAATTATTGTTTTATTGTTTCTTTCAGTTTCGTTCCAAGTTACATTCTAGGGTCTTTCTCAAATGTCAAAACGGGCCTTTTATTTTTTGACAACTTTATTGATTAAATTTTTGCAAAATGTGTTTTATCGATCAATTGTAGTTTATCTAATGGTTATTTTTTTTAACTAATAGTTTATTATTTGGCCATTAGCAATGATATTATATCATTAGATAAACTAAAAATTGAACAATTCACATTTTGCAAAATTTTAACCATTAGTTACTATTTTTAACAATTGGTTGAGTAGGTACTACGCTACGGATAAAAAAACCGGCCCTTAGGAGGTGAACCCTAATTCAGATACTTATTTTGCATTAACGTCACGGTAAACCGTTAAACGCATTTAGGGCTGACTTTTCCAACGCCAGATAATTTTATCGGAGGAATAATTTTGAATTTTTGCCAATTCGTTCATACAAAAACTGTCAGACGTCAATTTTATTCCACGAATAAAAATTATCTGTCGATTGAAAATCTGCCCTTAATGAAATAACTATTCGTTACTTCTTTATGGCACCTCTATGTACAGATACACAAGCTAATAGATGAAACATCTCCCCAACTCCATTATAAAAACCCACAAAGCACCAATTCATTGGACACCTCTTCACCTGATGTAACGAACAACAATGAACAAAGAATCAAACAAAATGTCACCTACCCTGACCTTGTCTCCAATAAGTTCGGTAACTTAAACTTGTAAGAAGATTAGCGAGATTCTGAACCCGTCAGAAGTTCGATGGCTGTCCTCTGAATTATTTATCGCATTGCTCCGAATCGTCTGACGGTCTGACACACGTAGGACGGCGGTCGCTCTGAATAAAACAATTCACAATTTCGGTGGCACGTATTGTAAAATAGATCGATCAAAAACTAAATACAAATCGTTGCTACAGGCCTAAATATTTTGCATACGGGAATTGGATCGCGAAACTATTACCGATGTAGTTCGTTGGAAGGTTTTTCAATAATTGAATAGAGTTTTATTTTACATTTGTTTTGATTTTAAACGAGTTGGGTTACCCCACTCTCAAACAAATGTTAACTCGACACAATACAGTAGTTAAGTAATTGAGCCGCTACTTCCACCCTACCTTCGTCATCTTTCAAGATAACGACGCGACGGGTAAACCAATTTCATGATGAAATCAAACACATTTGCTTTCTCTCTTTCTCAGGTAAACGGGACATCTCATTACACCGACCATCGCATCGTTATCAATTTTAATTACAAAACGGATCGTTTTAGTAATAAACGAGGGTAGTGCTCATGGTTATTACCTAACGTTCGGCGAATAATTGGAAAGAAATTAGGCTCTTGCCACTTTCATTATTATAGACGGCGCGGTGAACTAGATTTTTAGACTGATGAAGTAGCGCCATCAAAGGCTACGTAATTGACAATTGTCGTTGAATAAAGTAATTCTTGCTCTATCCTTGTTGTTCACGGAAGACCCATTGTTTTGCAATTGTTTTATTAACATAACGTTTTACAAACATAAAACATACTGAACTAATTTCGGTCGACAAGATCTAAAACTACTACGATGAAAGTGTAGGTACATCCGTGGGTGCTCGGTGAGCAACTTTCATCTATGCTTAAAAGTTGCAATAACCATACATGAATGGTTTCTGAAACCCTTTTGATAGAGGTATCAAGTAGGACGGCGGTTCATTGTCTTTAAAAAATTCTTAGGTGGCGAATAGTTTTAGTAACCCAATCATTTTAATCAAATGGGCTATATATACACCTAAACGTTTATTTACCTTCATACATCACCTTTGTAGACATAAGGCCTGTTACACCCAGCCACCACGCAAGATAATTATATATCAGTGAACACACCCGGAATCTTATCCGAACTTGTCACGAACTCGCTCGGAAGTTATCCGTCAGATTTGTCACGACTTTTCCTTTCATATAAGTTCTGTTAATTATTATAACAAGTAACTGTTACGAGTTCATTTCTTGGAAGACATTTTATTTATTAGATTCTTACCTTTTGGGACATGTTTACGCTCAATTTCCATGAAGTAAATAATTACAAACTGTTGAAACTAAGTTAATTTCTTCTTAATTTATTTAAGAGCTGCCGAGACATCACTCTTTATTTAGGGTGTCTTATTATAAGAGTCTCCTCAAATGTCGCTATTTTAGTCCTTTCGGCACAACCCGAGTTGTTAATGCTTATAACTTAGGTATATACGTAGGTAATATAAATATGAATTCGCCAACCCGTCTGGAGCAAGCGTGGTGATCAATGCTCGTGCCTTCTCTGTATGAGAAGACGCCTTTGCCCTGCAGTGGGACAGTAATAGGCTGGGAAGGCTTTTCAAATAACCTATAACACTAAGTAATTACGTGTATTGTGTCATGTCAACATACATGACACAATACACACGCTCGTGTTAATGTATATATATGTGTAATACATTAACATGAGCGTGTTTCTGGTGTATCACTGTAGCTCCATTAATCGATTGTCGAAATCAAAATCAAAATAATTTAATTTCACATAAACTATATGGGCACTTGTCAGAAGCTAGGTGCACATTCCAATTGGTCGTTTCCTATGGAGAGCCGTCAAAAAACTCCACGGTTACTCTTTCAAAAATAATTGACTTCTACAATGTTTTCAAATTACAGTGTTAGTAGGTATGAGAGGACAGTGTGGTTAAGCCGGTCAATACACCGATCACTTTCTTAACCCTATCTCCACAAACAACATAACGTTACAACCACATACATACAGATACATGCGGTGTTGCTCTCAATCGTCCGACGTATAACCGAGTTACTGCTAACCCAGTTACAGCTCGGCTAATTGCTTATTACGAGCCCACGGTAAACAAGACTGTCTTGCTAATGTATCAAACGATATTAAGGCGCAGATTTGTGTGGCAAGGTAGTTGGAATGCTCTTTTTGAGAACTGCTAAGAGGTTTGTAGAAATAATTGTGAAGGACCATCCAGTTAGCTGCTCTATCACTTTGTTATTTATTTTGCAAAGATTCTTTTACTCTGCAGAGTTAATTAGTTGAAGATTGTCCACTTTTTGACGCGAGTTCTGTGGGCTTTGAGCCAACGTAACCTAGATTGGAACGATTATAAAATTGAAAATAACTTCTCGTTTCACACGCACCACCTCTATATGTATTTTTCTGTTCTATTTTTTTTCTTGACTGTTTATTTATGTGTGTACATAAATGGTAAAATAAAATAAATAAATAAGTAATATTTACTTAGTTCTAAGACTTGATTAATATCTATGAGTGATAGTACTTATTGTGCTTGTCGTAAAAAACCAGAACCAAATAGAGGATAGTTATATTTTTGTTGCCCATTCGTGCTAGATTGCTTGATTGATTCGTGCAGATTAAAAATAAATAATATTTATTTTATTGCTAATATTTTACATAATTATAAATATTTTATTATTTATTTATTACTGTGATTGTCCGTGACATCACAGCGGGCCCTATCAGAATACCAGCGCTGGGACATTTATTTTTAAATGTCGAAGCATCATGCTGAGATAGGAGCCTTTTGGCCTCGTATAGGACTTTCTGTTACATTTTATTTTTTATTACTTTTTTTATAAATATTTGTTCTTTTTTTTATTTTTAACTGTGTTTAGTTTATAATCCTGTACGAGTCGCAATAAATACTTTTTTTTCTTTCTTCTTTCTTTCTAGAGCCTCTGATGTTTCCTAATTATATGGGAGGATTTGTATGCCGTTTAGTGATTTGTACATAAAGGCCATTCTGATATCTAATATATTTTTCTTTACTTGGGATCTGAGATTCCACGCGTTAATTAAATAATAAAGGAAATAAAAAAAAATGAAAAATTGCAAATTTAAATTATCATTATTCATTTACATACCCATGTGTTATGAATTCACTACTGAATACAAACCTCCTATCTAATAGTACCCTTCCTACTTTTGCACTAATCAAATTGAGATTCCTTTAACAGCACCTGAACCATCAACTGAACCAAGCGTACCAAAAACAAATTATGTTATCACAACAGCTTAAAACTGACAACCTGTTGCCAATATTCACTCCCTCAATATCTGTTCACTCCATAAACACACTCTCAACAGATGGTAAAGAAAACTCCGTTAAAACATGAGCAATGTTTGGTCGCCGTCATCCGTCATAATTAGCGTCAGTAATCAGTTCGGAGTGGCTACCGGCGACAGTCGCCACAGTGGCTAGTGGCTAGTGGCTACAGTGGTGACGGCGGCGATAGATCGATCACTCGAGACACTAATCACCGAGCGACTGGAGGATGGATACACTTAAATTGTTTGTGTTTATTGTATCTCACTTCGTCTTGTAGTTAATGCTGTGTTTTTGTATGATTAATTTCCGTTTTATCTAAAGTAATTTTATAAAGAGAAAAGATTAGATTTTTTGTGTGTTTGCTTCTTACGCTTTTCCGCTAAAACGGCTGAACAGATTTAGACGAACTTTGACACACGTGTAGACCATAGCCTGTATTAGGACATAGGATACTTTTTATCCTGATATTCCCACGGGATCGAGACTTATGTGAAACCGCGGGGCACTGTTAGTCATAATTATAGCCCGAAGTTGGACTAGTGCCAAGTAAAGTAGCAGCCAGAAATTGTATAGTAGAGCCGGTCTTATTATTTGTAGGTACAAGTATTACTTAAGTTTCCCCAAATGGGGTTTGGCGCGCACTACTTGTCCTAGTACCTATTGAACTTCTTCTGATTATACTTTAACTAAATAATCGGGAATTTTTCGGGTGTACTGTAAGTAAATCGTATTACCCAGTAACTGGGCTGTGGAGGTCAGATAGGCAGTCGCTCCATGTAAAATACTAGTATGCAGCTGCATCCGGTGAGACTGGAAGCCGACCACAACATAGTTAGGAAAATGCTAGCCTTTTCCCAACTCTGCTGGGGTTGGCTTATCTGCCTAGGCACGTGATGATTGCAGGTACATCTCTGCCTAATCCTTCGGGGATTACAGGTGTGATGTTTTGTAATGTTATTCAAACTTTTAATTATTTTTGGAAGAAAAGACAGGCCTATCTATGCCCAACAGTGGGTGGAGTCGGGCTGTGAATGATGATCATGTGGGAAGTGTATTTGGTAAAATATAACATTTCTCCATTTCCGTTTAGTTCGTTGCTTTACTTTCCTTTGGCAAGTATAAGACAGTTACAGATATATTCAGGTGGTACTCGTAAATCTCTTTGTTTTCTTATATGTAGGTAACAAAGGATACAGGAAGTGACCCTCAAAAACCCTTTTATCAATTTCGAATCTATTGAGATCCTTATCCTAATGCAGTATGAAAAATAAGGGTCAAAATATAACATTATTTTTATTTATCTCTTGAACCCTGCATGGTAAATAACCACGGGCTGGAACAGATAATGGTAAGTTAAACTGTCGTAACTAAATTTCGGTTTTATCATTTGTGTTTTGAATTTTCTGTTTTTACCTTTAATTTGAATGCCTAATGATAAAATATGGTGATAACAAATTTTATACCGTTGTAAATAATTAGAATTACATCAAAGTACTTACACACATATTTGCGAATAAATTATTTGACTCTGGATTTAATCATGGGAAAGAACCAGATCAATCTTTCTTTGTCTCTGAGTTAACTGCGGTCTGTGCATGAATGGGTGATAATTTATTGACCCTTTTATGCCATACGGATACCAGAGGCCAATCTCTGCATCAACATTAACAATTATACCAAGCCCTAAAAAAATAAAGCATAAGCATTTCCCATTAAAACATTTTTACTTCCGAATCACACGTGCATACCATCAATCTAACATTCACCGCCAAAAATCACCAAAGAGATCTAATCACTGTCTACTTAACGCCTATATACATACGGGGCACAGCAGAGAGAGTTACGACGCCATTCCCCCAACTGACACTTTAATTAAAAGCTCTAGCGATCCATCCATACTGTCAGGCTTTACTGAGATAATACCCAGCTCTGATTGAGGAAAAACGATCATGTCTGTTGGTAAAGTTTTTATTTGCGGGATAATTTTGTAATTTTCAGGGCTTGGGCTATTCAGCTTTCAGGGTTTGGGCAATTTGGCTACGTTTATTCATATCTTTTACAATGTTTGACATAACTAACTATTTTAAACTAGGTACGGACGCCAGCACATCAAGTTACTACAATCTGTCAAATTTCTTTAATAGATTTTCAACTTTATCGCTAAAGCATTAAGGTTCAAGGTTGATTGGGAAAATTTGACAGTTTCGGGTAGCTTGACCTGCTGGCGTCTGTACTAAATTAAGTGATAAACTATAAAAATAAATACAAAAACAAAAGGACACTTACGCCTCACAGTACTCGTCCGTGTCGCTGTCATCCGGCAACGTGGTCAGCATAACCACGTTGAATGGCAATGCTAATTCTTTGGCCAAAGAACGAGCCAGCCCTCTGGTCACGTGAAGTGTCGATCTTTTTAGCGGAATTAAAACTAAAAATTTAAGTTACCAACTTAACATGTTATTCAATTCAATTCATTTTTTTTATCAGACAAATAAAATATCCATAGAGTAATACACAATTTCGACGTAACATAAAAATCGTCATATTAAAACACTGGACGAGGACCCAAGTGTTGCCTGCAAACCGTGCCCAGAAATAGTGTGTCGTTGTGTTGTTACTGTGTGTGTTATTATTACTGTTATTATTACTATTATTGTGACATATTATTATTATTAATATTTCTGACATGTGTATTGATATTGGACATGTTGTTTGAATGTAATACTGAATTTATTATTATGTACTAACACTAGTTTGTAAGTAGTTTATGTTCTTACTAACTATAATATGGATTGTACTGATCTGACAAATAAATAAATCAAATCAAAAATATTAGATAGCTTAATCAAAATAAAAATAAACCAAATAATAATCATAATCAAAATAGGCAATTTAAAATATTTATTATATATTTTTATTTATTTTATTTTATTATGTCGTTTATTTGTTTACTTGTCTTATTTTATTAAATTTTTAAATATAAAAATTAAGTAAAAAAAAAACATACTTTTATTATTATGGTATTTTTTTTTAATATTGTCTTGGATTTCCGCGAAGTAATGCATGGTTCCATAACGTTTTTTTGTTGATTTTATGATTACTAAGCTGATTACCAAACGTTGTATGGAGATATGCAGATATTGTTTACATTATGATTTTGGTGATGCTAACTGTAGTGTTAATAGAGCGTTATTTATTAGAACAGAATACTCTTATAAAATCATTCAAACAACATTCAATAGTAAAATATATAAATGGGTAACTCAGTGCTCCAAACAATGCTTCAGAACTTTAGGTAATTAGATTAAATGTTATGGGGTACGTATCCCAAGGACTTACACTCAAACTTGTATGTGTGAATTTTATCGCAAGCACAACTTGCTCTTAACAATTAACCCCATAAAACCGTCGTAAACGATACAATGGAATCTGTTAGCCGAAGCACTCACTTCCAGGCTATTACTAGCCTGCAGTGACCGGGGGGTTATGGCCAAACTTTGAGTCCATAGCCCATCGTCGTATTTGTCCAACAAACTGGTACGATTTCCTGTTAAAAGTTTTGTTAGCATTGATAGTTCGGGTCGGATTAGTTTGGGAGAATATTGGAGATGTTACTTTGTTTCATAGACTTTCCGTACAGTTATACCTGGTTTACACGGTGCTTTTTATTTGCCTAAGAACACACCATCATCTGAAAAAACAATCAAAATTGCAACGAATAAACATTTAGACGGTGCAAGTCATTTCTTGCTTCAATTTTAAAGTCAAGAAACTTGAATCGTGTAAATGGGGTTTTGTAAAACTTCTGGACATGTGAACCTGTTACAGCTAATTGTGTATGTTCAACATCAGGGTTTCCTGCAACTAACAAGAATAAGAAGCAACCAAATGACTCTGAAACTTTTTAATAATTAGATCTATAACGCACAATGACCTCATCCAAGTTTGCTTTCGAATAAACACCCAGTATCCGAAAAGAAGCGAGAAGAACCGTTCCAATCCCATAGTTTATACGAGTTTACTAAGAAAGTAGTTGGAACAAGATTCAAAAACTTGTCCATTGCAATCCCGGGGTTATTACGCGACAGAAATATTATACCTTTTTAGAGAACCACGATATCAGTATAACAATAGAGCCAGGATTGTGCTGCATTTCAGCTGGATCCCGTTTGATCATTTTATTTTACAGTTTTTAGTTTGACTTTTCGTTGCCGTCAGCAGTTTCAGCGTTTGTACAGAATTGACAATTACGCTGTGCAGGATATAATGAAAATATAAAATAGACATTTTCCTAGAGTCCTTTTTATCTTTCTTAGTTTAACCATGATGACTCCGGCTATCATTGATTAGTACAATAACCCTGTTACACCATTCATTGTTTAGGCTACATAATCATGTACTTATTAACGTTCCCAATGCTTGGTCACAGACCTGCTCACTGTGGGAGGGAGTGGGCCGTAATCCACCACGCGGGCCCAGTGCGAGTTGGAATATGTCACATCTCTTCTATTTTTAATTTTGTCCCGTTTATTTATTTAGGTTTGCCAACAAAAAAAAAAAAAAAAAAAAAAAAATTGTTTTATTTCCTTCAATTGTACAAAAACACTTATAACAGCACTATGCAGCTTTACAACTAGGGAAACAGAGTGTTTTCGATGAGCTCTGGCACCCAATGTAAGATTTAACTTGTGTTTAGGGTGCCAGCGTCCTCGCCTAAGATTTCAACATGTAGCAGTAGTTGTAAGACGAGCACAGTACGTCATCAATAACATTTTCAATAGTTAATTATCCTAGAGTTATAAGCTAATATTGTGTTTCTTATTTATGTGGCTGTGTATGTGTGTGTGAGGGGGAGATAAATATGGTGAAAACTTGTATTAACGTAAGACTGTTTTAAAAAATGACTATGAATATATTACTTTATTAACTATATTAAGCGAACGATATCTGTAGTAAATCTTCAGTCTTGTTATAGTTCAATGTCAAGAGCCATTTCGTGACCTTGGTTTTGCATTCATTTAGACACATGGGAGCAATGGAGCAGAGTTTATTAATTTTGTTATATAAATGGTTTGACAGTATATCAAAATGACGGTGAGCAAGGGCCGTTCTACATCCGTGAGTTGAACATACTTCGAAGTGTCTACGTTTTTTAGTAGCATTCGGATCGTAAACCACAAAGGGATGTTTGCGGAGAATAGTACCAAGAATAAAAAGCTGTCTCACAGTGAGGACCTGACACTCGCTGTAGAGAGCCTCGGTGGGATACCTAAAAGGCTTCGAGGTCATAACCTTGAGAACCGCTCTCTGTGCACGTTCTAGAGGCAGGAAGATTGTCTTAGCAGTTCCACCCCACACCGTGATGCAATAGTTTAATATGCTTTGACATAGGGCATAATAAACCGTTTTAATCGTAAGGAAGTCCGCGGAGTGCCTTAGTTTTTTAAAAATGAATATACACTTTCGGACTCGCGATATGAGATTACTAAGGTGAGGTTTCCAGCTCATAGAACCATCGACATAGACTCCGAGATACTTAACAGAATCACATTTTTTGAGTTGAGGACAGTCACATTGTGAAGAAGATAGGCCGAGTGAGCAGGTATGAGCTCTGAGCACCATTGAATCCGGAGGAGGTAGGTTGGTGGATATTAAGGAGAAAGGTAAGTATACTGTTTTACTTAAATTTAAGGTTAGGATGTTTTTTGACAGCCATTTCATCACAGAGTTTAGAGCTAGTTCTGCGTACTTTACTGTTTCAGGCCAGTCACTACCATGAATTAATAGAGCTGTATCATCTGCGTAAGTGAAGATTGAACAATTCATTAAAGACATTTTGCATAAGTTGTTAATATATACAAGAAACAGGGTAGGACCCAAGATTGAGCCCTGAGGGACGCCAAAACTCAAAGAAATGGTGTCACTAATAACATCATTTATCTTAACGCATTGAGTTCTATCACACAGGTAATCCCGGAAAACATTTAAGGTATGTCCGCGAATGCCCGTAGCTTCCAGCTTAGATAGGAGGTGGGGAACGGACACAGTGTCAAAGGCCTTAGAAAGATCCAAGAAGATAGCCAAGCATTTCATTTTGCCATCTAATTTAGATACTACATGGTCTACCAAGGCAGCAACAGCATTTTCAGTTGACCTGCCACGTCTAAAACCATACTGGTTATTACTTAGTAACTTGTAAGACTCAAGATAGTCTACCAATCGATTATTGAGGATCTTTTCTAATATTTTAGAGATGGCAGGCAAAACTGAGATCGGTCTATAATTATCTACACTGTGTCTGTCCCCATTTTTGAAGATTGGGTGAACAATAGCCTTTTTGAAAACCCTGGGAAAACAGCCTGTGGAGATAGAGCGATTGCAGATATGAGTAATGGCTGGGACAATCGCGGGCAGACAGGATTTTAATATTTTCGATGAAATGCCATCCCAACCAGCAGCAGCATCAGTTCGTAACCCAATAATGAGATTCGATACCTCCACTTCATCTGTCGGTAGTAGTACTAGCGAGTTAGAGGGCAGCGCATCGAGGCAATAATCCGAGGTACACGAGGCAGGCAAGAATTTGTCAGCTAAGTTCCTGCCGACATTGGCGAAAAATTCGTTGACTTTATTGACCGAGGACTTTTCATCTGAAGATATTCTTAGTAGCTCGTCGGGGGATTTAGCATTACGACTAGTTCCAGTAACATTTTTAACGACCTTCCAAGTAACTTTAGGGTTTTTCTTCGCCATTTGGAACTCCTTTCTTTCATATGCGTGTTTTAAATTTTTAAGAAGCTTGTTACAGAAATTACGGTATCGCTTGTATGTAATCATGAGAATGAAGTTTTCAGGATCTGCCTTTAACGTTTGAGCCATGCCATCTCTATTTCGGATACAGCGGAGCAGTCCATTTGTAATCCAAGGCTTCAGGATTCGCCGTTTTGAAGACATGTGCACCGATTTGGAGTGATTGGCGATGACAGAGCTAATGATGGAGATCAGGGACTCGGCGGCATTGTTTGGGTCTTGAATTGTCAATATTTCACTGAAGTCCGTTGATAAGATGTCGGTGATTGCGGCTGTATAATCAACAACTATGCGACTAAGTTTAGAGGCAGGGAGTGACATAACACGTTGGATGCTAATAATCGTAGGCCTATGATCAGTAATATATGTATCGAGAACCAGAGTCGTGTTTTTAAGGTCAGATCTTAACATTACGTGATCGATACAAGAGCTAATACGGGTTGGGAATAGATGTGTAGGAAGGAGGCCATGTGAAGCAATAAGGTTAAGATACTGATTCGCTTGTTGGGAGATAGCATTCGGAGTTATGTCAATATTAATGTCACCCATAATCACAAAATTTTTATGGACTGAAGTCTGAGTAAGAATAGTATCCAAGCTATCAACAAAGTTGTCAAGGTTTCGTGTGGAGGGAGAGCGATATAACGCTAAAAGTAAGATATTGTGAGATTTTACATTGCAGATCAGACAACTAGCACCAGATATAGAAGGTTCGGTAACGATATGAGGTAACTCCGATTTTACATATATTATAACACCATCATTCTGATTAGTAGGTTTGCTCGTGTGATAAGAAACATACCCTTCCAGAGGTGGGACCGTTGCCGCCCACAGCCAGCATTCCGATAATATTAAAACATCACATGAGATTTTTATTCTATTCAGGAGCACAAGGAAGCTATCAAAATTACAATTTACACTACGTATATTTAGGTGTATTATATTAAGAGACTTGTTAGTGTCATTAATGAAACGGCTGCATGACTCAGGTACACAAATATGTGAATCACTCATACCAAAGGAGTCAAAATCATTTAAAGTGTCAGAATCGAGCATTGATGTTTGATACTAAGTGCAAAATGATTTCAACCATAAATATGTGTATTTTAGTTTTGTGGGTATTTATTAATTCTATTTTTGACGTTGCAGTTAATTTAAGTAGAAATAATATAGTCAATAGGATGTACATGAAAGGAGGTGTGCTATGCGTTGTGTATGTGTAATAACAAGTTATCAAGTGATTATAGTTTTTGAGCGGCCTAAAAAGGTACAATGTATAATACAGAAACTGATTTATACTAAATGCATTACATAAAGTTAACAATTTTAATGATTTTATTATAAGGTAGGATGAAACGATAAAATAGTATAAAACCGATTTGTAAGAAGGTAGTACTCGATTTTTAAGTAAACGATAATGTAAGGTTCCAATAAATTCTAAAAGCATGCAATAAGAATAAAAATGAGATTCCTGGCGTTTATTTTGCAGGGGTAAGCAGTTTTTTAAAACAAGATGCTGAGTTGATGACAACGGAGTCCATTCCTTCACGTTCTCGAAGAAAAATTTTTCCATTCTGTGCCCAACAAAATTTATATTTGTTCGTTTTAGCAAAAGAACGAGCCTCGAAAAATAGTTGTCGCTGGGTGCGAGGTAGGTGGTCGGCCACGTAGACTGGTTTCACTTCACCGGGAACACCAATGTGTCCCGTGTTTAGTTTTTCGGTTGATGGCAGACCCTTATTGAACGTACGGCAGGCATCCAGTACTTGATTCTTGGAGGGGACTGTCAGAAACTCTGCAATTATCGGTCTGTTTGAGCCCGTTTTTCCGGGCAGACGATATACATCACGTAGTTGAGGTGGATTTTCCGACGGTTTGATTGTCTCACAGGTTTTTAAAACAATAGAGGTTAAGTCTCTAGCTGTTTCCTTCTCAATTGTAGGGACATTCCTTATCTCAATACAAGATGATCGCGAGCTCAACTGTAGATCTTCTACTTTCTTTTCCAGATCCAGGATATAATTGCGCTGTTCACAGTTCTCCCTTTCTAATTTCTGCAATGAATTTTTAATACAGTCGTAGTCTTGACTCAGAAATTCTATGGTTTTTAAGGTGTCAGCATTCGTTTTTTGGATGTCCGCATTTTGTAATTTAATTGCCGTCAACTCCGATGTTAATTTCTCCAGCAGGGCCTCTTGGTCAGTTTTCCAGGAAGTAAATAAGTTCATTATTTTTTCCTCGAAATTTTTCCACTCACACTCCGGAGAGAAGTTTGGTCGAAGTCGCTTGGACCGCAAGGTAATGCCTGAGGTTTCAGGCTCATTAGGGTTTTTAAAAATTTCCGGAGTTGAGAAAACAAGTGGATTTTCCGTCTCTCGGGCAGGAGTGGCAGGCGGCGAGCGCGCAGTCTTCGGCATGGTATCTGCACTTGGTGACTTACGACGCTAGGTAGTAACAGCACCAAAAACACAAATCAGCAGGTTTTTTTTTTTTTTTGCAATCCTCCTCCCTGAGGCAATGCAATGAAGGCACAAAACGTTGCGCGATCAGTGTCGTTTAGTCTTTGGTGCGGGCCGTCGCTTGCGTCACCGCGCGTCGGTACAGACGGTAATCAAATGTGACTTCTGCGCGCCACCGAACCGTGAGAATTCTGTGCACTGCGCGTAAGGTGTCCTGTCACTTACCCTCCAGCTGATCAATTGGCATTTAAAACTTTTAACTGTTTACACTTTTTAAGTTAAGTTTATGCACGATATTACGTTTATTTTTTTAATAAATCCACTTCACTGATGTTCTATTATCACTGAGTTGTAGTTTATTTTAAATTGTATTCGAATTAGGCAGAATTAACGATATTTGAACTCAGAGGAAATACACACGTATGTTGACCGTACGAGTGCCGGGGCAAAGATCGCCAACAATTGTTTACACAAAACGTTCACAATAAATTCCTTAATATTACGTATGTTAGAGCAACAATTACTTACAGGCTAACACCAGTAAGTGATATGTATAATTTATTAATATTAACATTACACACAATAATAAAACATTGATGTTTTGTCAAGTCCTAAAAACCGTGCGAACGGGGGCGGGTCATTTTACACAAATTGTGCTATGTAGTGCACAGTGAGCTCCACAGCATAAAACCGCACAATCCATCGTCACTAAGACCCGCAGATTATTTTTACGTGCGCACCTATTTATTCAGGGGTCGTTGTCCGTTACTAGTGGATCGCGATTGAATATTCAAGAGCTATCTAATCCTGCGGGCTGGGACATAAATCCTATCAAAGTAAATTTGTATCGAGGCAATACATATGTATTTATGATAACTAGGAAAGGCGACGGGATTGCCTCTTAATGGGTGTCGGATAATATCCTCTACCGCCATAAACTTGGGTTATTGAATAACTGTGAGATGTGATAACTGAGGGTGTTTATTTAAAGCATCATAACTGAACGTTTATACCCAGTCCAGAGTTCAACTATTAGAATAAATAAATAAAGTAGAATATAAAGAGTGTGTCGATACATTTCCCTTCCATAATAATCACAAAAAAATAGACGAGAAGCCAGATTACACGTGTTTCTTTATTGGGAAAACACCGCAGGTAGACCGGCACTGACCTAATTAAAAGCTAATCTTATTAATTAAGTTTTTATAAAATCGAAAGACTAAATGACACCGCCCTTACTTTTTAAACCTGTCTTTTTCTTTGCTAGGGGAAACCATAATAAAGAAGCGATCAATTTGAAAGAAAAAGCCGCTTGCTCCAGATTGATTGTCATAATAAAACCTAACAGTATTGTTGCATATTGTCATAATAATCGCATCACTGACGTCACATCCCTGGCGACTTGCCAATTAACTTAATGGTGCGGCTTCCGCCTAATAATGGTCCGTCGTCTCCCGCAGTAAACAAACCAGTAAATATCCCCGCGCTGATTGGGACGAATACAATTTATAAGCTTTTCCATTTTATAGCTTACTGTGAAAACGTGGCTGTTGGTTGGGAATTGTCTTAAATGGCTGAGCAAACAGTGTTGTGCACCCTCCGCTGGACAATGTCCGTATGGTCGTCATAACTAATGTAATATTGTGTACCAGAACGAACAAAGGTCTTTGAATAGTTCGCAAAATAAAAATATAAACCTCACTTTACTAGAAATTTATTGCTATGGTTTAAAAATTCATAGCGAAAATATAACACTGTCGCGAGTACTACCCGCTCTGAATACAAAATAGATTCAATATTAAAACACGGCATTAAAGCGAAATATTATATTGTATCCGTAATATTTGGCCGTGACAGCCACTGAATAAGCGCTGGAATTAATAATAATTTATCCTGAAACGAAGGCATTTATAGAGCCTTCCGCCCCCATTATTATCGAGGCATTTGGCGTTATTTATGCGGTCATAAAAATTTTAATGCACGTCGTGACGCGGCCCCGTCACGGATGGAACAAGAGGCACGGAAATTATTCACACATTTGCACAGAACGGTTCGGGACGATCCAAAGAACGGACCTGCACAGTTCACAAAATGTTACGGGACTGTTCACATATCACGAAACGCCAGCTAATAAATACCAACTGTAATTTTCGCATGTAGTGTCCGCTTTCCCACCCAGATTGTGTGAATGTTTTTTTTTTGTAATCAAATTCAATTTTTATACAGATTAAATGAACTAAACCTATTACTCTTCGGTCAACAAACCAACGCAAACATATAAAATAAAAGGTACGTATAATATTCGGTCAATTGCCTCACATACATACGATTAAAGTTTCCGGTTTAAACTCTGTGTTCACTTAAACTTGCTAAGCTCAAGTCAAACTAACAATGCTAAAGTTTGTTATTATAAAGTTACTTTTTATCTGTTGCACTGTTAATGAGTTTTAGGTGCGCAAAGTAGGGGGGGTTAAATACGTGTCTAGATTTCTTGTAAAGCCATTTTTAAATATAGAACGAAAGGTGTTGTTTCTGAAATGGAACGATGCCTTTCTTTTTGTAGGTTTGATTAGATAATTCAGAAATAATCATCGAATTTTGCTTTTAACTCTGAAAACTCTGCATTGCCAGATAAAACTAATATTGAGCACACTAACACGTTTTACGAGTCGTCTTTATAGTGCAAGAGTATCCTTTGAAAGTGTTGAATGTTAAATTGAAAACTAAATCACGGCCTGGCAGCTCCCGGACTATCGTCTTCATTCGATGAACCGACATTTATGTTATGGCAATTCCGCACGAATAAATTTATTTTATTCCAGATAGCGATACTTTCCCGTAATGGAAAAATTAAAATTTCCTTCATTGTCTTAAAAAACCTATCGCCAAGCTGTAAACAAAAGATCATCGAACCGCACCAACACAAGCACTTATCGTAAGACTTATCGCTAACTATTAAACTAAACGAGATGTACATACACTCAAAGGTTCTGACAATCATTAGAATAGTCTATGTGAAATCAAGCATAGACTAGCACGCGTGTAATTGCGTGGTTCGCACGCGATTAGTGAGCAAAGCCGGGCACCCAATGAAGCGTGCAGCTTATTACGGCCGGCTCTGTCTGACCAATGAGCGTGCCGCCCTGAGGGTCGGCGTGAACACAGGCTTGAGGGCTTACGCAAGTCACAAAGTGAGTCCTTAGTCATGATTGGATTACTTTGTGAAACAATAAAGGGGAAATGAAGACTTACCTATAAATATGACAATTAAATTGTTAGCAGTGTGTAATTAACGTAGTGCACTAGTCACAGTTATATTACACACACAAAATAACATCACGCTTGTAATCCCCGAAAGGTTATGCAGAGGTGTAGCTACACCTGTACTCACATTTTAGTCAAATGAGTGCAAGTACCTCCCCCCCGGTGGGTGCCGCTTGGGCGACATCGCAACTGAGGCGGGCCGTGATGTGGTATGGGAGGCATCACGGCTGAGGGTTGGAGGCCGCGGCGGGGGAGGAGTGCCGGTATTGCGGTGCGCCGCTCTCCCTACCTTCCGCGGCCTTGACGGGGTCGCCACCGTATGATGGCGGACGCGGTGGGGCCGCAGAGGAAGAGGAGTGTTGGTATGACGTTGGCCGCTCTCTTTATCCTCTGCGGCCGAAAATTGGCAGGTGGCGGGGCCAATGACCTGACCCGTCGCAGGGGGACCAAGGGTGCCCAGACACGGGGTCGTCTGGCGCCCATGTGCTGGTTTAGTCCCTGGGGTGGTCACGGCGTGCTATGTGTTCTGGTGCGCCGGTGATGGGGAGTACTCCCCAGAGGAGGGTCCGGTGACGGACGGCCGCGGCGGGTTCACGGATGAGTGCTAAGGTGTGCCCGTGTTCCCGCCGTAAGCGGCAGAGGAGGACACCATGGAGTTTTAGTGGGTTAGAGTCCCACATAACTGCACTATCTCCCTGTGGTAGTGCAGAATGCATGAGCATTTCGTGGAACGTTAAAAAAAAAGGGCAAGTATCACGGAATGAGAAATAGTCAGCTATAAACTTGTATAAACCTTTATTTTGGACCCTAAAACTTGTCTCAAAACCTACTTATCGTAGGGTGGCGACTACTCATACAGATATTCCAAGGTCAAAGGTAATAAAATCGATTTTTTACACATTTTTTTGCAAAAATCTCGTTTCCTATGGGTTTTATGCTATTTGTATTTATCACAAATATTGTAGAGGATTAAATTCTCTACAACTTTTGTTTAAACATTTATTTCTAAGTATATCTTGAACCATTTTCGAGATAGAGGGCAGAGCGCGCGCAATGTTTAACTATTTAGAGTATCATTCGAGGTCAACCTGAAGTCCCGATTAAAAACACGCCTTAAAAAGTTTATAAATAATTGATATATATATATATGTACATATAATTCTAAATAATTTGCATTTTTATTAACTATTACTTTATAATTAATAATGTTTTTCAATAATTCAGTATCTATTCATTTAATAACACTTACCTACTCGTTTAATTATAAAGTTATTAAGGGAAATACAATAATCACAGTCCGCTGCTGGACACAGGCCTCTCCCAGGCTGCGCCACAACACCTTGTCCGCCACCTTCCGCATCCAGTCTGTTGCAGCCACCTTCTTAAGGTCGTCGGTCCATCTAGCTAGGGGGCGTCCCGCACTACGCTTACATTGTGGTAAACATCATGAAATCCTAATGTTATATGAGCTGCACATGTCACCAATTATTTCACCAGAAAAATATTTAAAACAAAATGAAATGGCAGTTCCTTTTTTCCCTTCCATAAAAAACACGAATGTCATATTTCATTGTACTTAGACCAAAGAAACAACAACAGTTGAAGTGTTCGGAACAAAGGTAAGCTCGCAGACACGATACGTTAGGTTTTCTAGGAAATGTACGAGAACTAACAAAGAGCATTTTCTTTGTTAGATACTTTTTATTTATTACTTTAGTAGAATCTGCCGCAAAAAATGGTCGAGTTGTACATTTATAGGAACTGAATAAACTAGTCCATGTTTTTTAAGGATAGTTAATGATGTAGGCAAATAATGCTCATGATGCACCTTTGTAAAGTTGCGTATGAGAAGCACGGAGATCATGCCGCACCCATGGCAAGCTACCAAGCTTACCACCAAATTTACCAGTATTTGAAGCCCCGTTGAGCGTGTTAATAACATAATCCAGGGTGAAGATGAAGAGATAATTCTGTAACAAAAGTAAGCTTTGGATGACGATTACAGGACGGCTTTGCCTAGGAACTATACACAAAGCTTTCAGGTAAATGACTCGGGATAGAAACGCTTTTTACCTATTCTACAGACATACATAAACGTGCTGAGATACCTTCATATCTTCCCGCTCAGTACAAAGCCTACAGAATTCGCAGCAGTTCACAAATTATATGATATTTCACGCGAGACGAGAATTTATGTTATTCGCCGTTTGGGAGACTGAAAGGAAAAATTGTATTCTACACACACACACACACATCAAGAGGCGTAGATTTCGAACGTTTTAGAAGATGCTTCAGAGACGCACAAAAGAATTCTTACTTTGGATATCTCAGTTACCTCCTGGTAGGTAATGAAGGTAGGGAATAAAGGTACAGTATGGACCTCCTTTTTGAGACTATATTTCTTTATATTCTGCGGGGTAAATGTGTAACACATTAACAGTAGCAATGGCTTTAATTTTGACAGTTCAACAACATTCATTGCGTTATTTACGTTGCTGAGCAGACACATTCGAGCATATGAAGCAATATACTTTAAAATGATTCAGATTGTGAATGAAAGTATGTTACGCAAGTGCTGGTCATAGTGTGGTTTTTATTAATTATCCACTAACGACTTTTTCCACTGACCTGTTATTTATCCTGCCACTGTTAGCTAAATTATAATCGCCAAAGAAAACCAACCTTCATACAAAATATTTTCACCGTTAACATGAAAATCCCTACCGAACCGAACTGTCCGTCTAAACACATATTATACCTAAATAGTCTTGTCACCGGACACCGCCGTTTAGCGCGCCGGCAAATACGCCCGTTTGCACAGTTTGCACAGTCCGTGCGCTCCGCTGTGCAAATGTTTGCACACTTTTGTGTGGCTCCACTAACGCGTAGTCACGACTACTCACGACCTATGTTTTTTTATGTTTTATCAACGTATCCATCGTGAAATGTGCTTCTATAAAGGTAATTTGAAAACTTTAGAGTCGAGGAAACTCAACCCCGGTTTTATGTTCAGTTTTCAATAACGTCAGCGGATTAATTACCTACACTAGTTCAATCAAGCATTTTAGTTATAAACTGATTGATTGAATAGTGTGAAAACCAGTAAAATCTTACATTAAGAAAATCACACACACACACAGGATTTTATCATATATGCAGAGATACGCAGACTCTTGTACTAATGGTGCGGCAAACCCGTTCAAAGCCTGGTATGAACGAGATTAACATACGCCATCATTTCAATACAGCCATGTGAGAATATTATTACCTAATACGTAGTTATCTTTTGACATGCACGACAGGAAATATTCCAATTGTCCATTGACCTGACAGCGAATACTCCACTTCATCGCAGTGGAGCTCAGCGAGGTAAACAAAAACGCATCTGTAAGCTAAAACGAAGCATGTCACCGGCAACACTCCGGCTGCGTTCAGTGCATTTCAAGTAGGTAATGTACCGTCCGCGCGTCCGGGACATAAGTATTCCGTTTTCTCATATCCTGAAGCAACACTAAAACCGGCTGAAAAATAACAAGTACTGGAACGAGGATCGTTGGGGACATTCGTTTAATACAGTCTGTGTCCTACCAAGGAGACCTAAGCTATAAAATATTGGTTTAGTATCGTTTTAAAAATGTGATTCGACACAAACACAAAGTAATTATGACGAGATAGATATTCGTTACAATTGATTAACTAAGCATATTTAAAACTAAATAATAAAAACACTAATAAGGTCTGTATTTAACCAGTTTCATCTGCGTGTTCAATTTAGTATTTCATTGTAAATCATCTGCTCATTCATTTGATACGGATACCTCCATTATTTGGTTATCATTGAATGATTGTTCTCATTATCTATTGAATCTTTGCATGCTCGGTATTTAGGTATTCGGTTATGAATTTATTGAAAATTAATTTAGTGTATGCATTAAATCATCAGCTAATTGATCAACTATTTAATGATATTTGGTGCTTCACTTCAGGTAGCACAACGTTTCAATGAAATGAATTAGCACTAATCCTAATCTAATTAATTAGTCTGTATCCAAATTAATGTAATACCTACACATAACAATCTGGTCACTGCATGTTACTGAATGTTTAATCCTCCGCTAACAGTGATCTATAATGAAACCTAAGAAGCAAAACCTCCTAGATATTATATTGTTGACTGAATTCACGAGTAGCACAAGTCAAAATTTTGGCAATTTTACTGTAGTATTAGTAATAAATTCTCATTTTAAAACCCGTTGTCTTGTTTCCTGTGACATACTGGAGTTAGTCAGCGACATCACCGCTTCGCTTCGCGTCGCTCGCCGTACTATGCAGTCAACAGCGTCATTATGCAGGGCGTGTTAAAGTTTGTAACAAACGAGGGCCTCGACGACACCCCCTCCCCCCTGAGCTGGCTGCACTACCCCCCACGCAATAGTTCACCGCAGGAAAAACTGTCGGAGACGTAATGAAGACGTGGACTTATGGGACTACTAATGAAAAAGAAGAATTACAGTACTTCGTGTTAATATAGTACATCCAGTTTTGGAAAGAATATGTCACACGGATAATATAGTCCTCCTCATGGCGGCCAATCTCAGCGTATACTGGCCATCTACACAGGAGATATTATAGTGCACAGGTGTGTGCGCAGACACAGCTGCACCCAGTCAACCCTCGCTCTCATATTCCGATGGGATCAGGCGCCAAGCTTCCCGAGGGGAAGGGGAGGGAGCCACGGGGATATCCCAAACTCCGGGCTGTTACTAAGAAATTCGGAATGGAAAAACCCAATAACACTTTGCCCGACCCGGGAATCGAACCCAAGACAGCAGTTGCGCTTGCGAACACGAGACCAACGACGGAGCAGTTCAAATACTGCTAACATATTAAGTGTACGTCATGCCGACGCGAGAGGAGGACAAGAAGATGACCAGTAATATCAATGTCGATAACTAGCAAAATGTGCTTCGGTAAGAAGTGGGCTGACATCCAAAGTGCCGCCCGCGGACGCGATTCAAGTGTTAAAAAGTTAATGTTTTTCAATACCTTTCCAAAAAGTTTCCGCCAAACCATCGCCTTTTATTAAAACAAGCCAGACCCTATTTAAAATAATAAAGGCAAGAATGATTAAATCCCAACTATCAACGTTATAGCAATTAAAATAACGGGAGCGATGGAAATATTAATTTCAGCTTAATTGTTTTAATAGGTTAAATTATTATTGTTGTAGTGGTGTCGGATTGTTTTAATTAGTTAAATTATTATTGTTGTAGTGGTAACGTAGCTATTTCCAATTTTAGTGGAAGCAATTACTTTCCTATTAAAATCCGGGCAATCTCGGTACTTAAAAAATATTTCGATGAGATACTGAACAAACTTTGAAACAGATTATAAAACTGATTGCCGTGAATAGTTTTAAATGCTGGATCGTTCAACCGCACCGCACTAAGTATGTTTTCATTTTAAGTTCTTGCTTCTAATACTTTTACCGCGCACACTATCAATCACAGTCTGAATCATTTTGAAGATGATCGCTCAACAACGTAAATAACGAAATGAATGTTGTTCAACTGTCAAAATGAAAGCCATTCCTACTGTTAATGTGTTACGCAAACACACCGCGGGTATAAAAGATAAAAGATGTATTCTACATGTTAAGTCTACTAGTTCCGTTCATCATTTACACTTAAATTAAAATGTAAAGACATAGTTGTCAAAACTGACATAGAGGTGAACAAAATTGTTCCATTTCTGAAACAACTCCATTACATATTCTATACACGACATGTTTTTGATAAGGCTTTTCACAAGACTTATCGAGAACAAGTATCACAACTTGTATATATATGGGTGTAAACCAAGGGTAAACGCAGAGCTACAGTTAGCTGGAAGAACTTAGATGCACTGGGTTAGGATGATCGGTAAGATTGACTTTTAGTTCTTAAGCAATAAGTATTACATATGGCGAAGGAGCAGTGGTATCAGCCCTGACTTCCTAGTTGTCGGTCGTGAGTTCGAACCTAGGCAGGCATTTTATTTTGACCATTTCACTTTATCACCACTGGTCTTAAAACGATGAAAGATAACATCGTAAGAAAACCGGCATGTCCTAGAACCAAAAATTCAAAGACCCGCACTGTGCCCGCGTGGTGAATTATGGCCTGCTCCCTTTCCCTGAGAGGAGGCTTGTGACCCAGCAGTAACATTATAGGCTGATTATGTGATTATGGAAGAATCGCATGTTGGTTGCTAGCAACAACTATTATAAACACTACTTATCCTACTGGGTTACGCTAAAAGGATGACCTTTCACAGTGATTATTTTTACTGCAGAAAGCTAATATTTCCAAATAATACTAGTGAACATAAAACACAACACATCATATTTACAATGGCTATTATCTCCAGTTTCAACACTGAACTGCTCCACAAGAAACTGGAGGTGGCTTTTTAGCCAGGATTAGGTGTCGCGTCGCAGCTGAGACTGCACCATACAGACGAGGTACAGAAGTCACGCCACGTCCTACCTACTAGCTGAGGAAGCTGAAAACATTCAGTAAGCGTACCGGGACCGTTGATTTTACAGGTATTACTGAATAGAAGCATTCACGGTTTTTTTAAATGACGAAAAATTTGACATTTCTATCTCGACTATGAAAATCGCTATTCTTCGTAGGTGATTCAAAAGATTCATGTAATTGTAATTTATAATTTACCTTTTTGAACAGAGACGCCACCATGTAGGTAGAACTTAGGATCTTGTCTCTGGTGTATTAAGAGCCTGTTGTAGCACAACATACTGTACCCAAGATACAGGCACCGTCTAATTTGGGGACCACCGCATATAAGACATTGAATGTCACCAACAGTTACAGACAGAATTTTTATATTGTTAAACAAATTTTAAGGGAATAATTGTAACAATGCTAAAATATTTTTTTTTACTATTACTTTGCGATGCCTTCATACTTATCGGATTTTTTATTTCGGCATAAAAGGGTCATATAGTATTGACTACCACTGACTTGACTGCGACAAGCTCAATATTGTTGTTCATTCATAAGCGTCTTTCTACAACAAGATCAGTAGTGAGACTTCTGCACTTTCTTGTTGTACGGACAAAAGGACAAACAAACACATGGTCACCATGTTTGTTCTGTATTGCTGACTGCCGTTATTCTTAGCTTGTTGTTTGGTCAATACTAAGTGTTACCAGTGAAACACCAAATTGTAGGTCTAAATATAGAATGTTTTTAAGCAATTCAATTGATCAATTCTGGAAACAAAAATTACCAATAATACCACTTGTAGTTATTACAAAAGAAGATAAATTTGTATTTCTATCGTGATCGTGCAACATTCGTTCAAATACTCGTAAAAAAATAATAATCAGAAATTTACAACAACAGCCAGCTAGGCAAAGGCCTCTGCTCATACAGAGAAGCCGCGGGCACTGATCACCACGCTTGCTCATGACGGGTTGGCGATTTCAAAGTTATACTAATTATACTAAGTCCAGGGGGCCTACTCCGAAGTGGTATCGGCCGAATGTTCGGCCGTTTCCTGCTACGAACTTACTATTTGATTCGGTCAGTCCTGATCCTACACTCCTACACTCTTTCGAATATTGGCTATGGTCCCGACCCAACTGAGCTGATCCGAACTTTTTTCGCACTTTTCAATAATATTCGGTTCGACCATGTGTCGGTCCGATCCGATCATTCGCAATTTGCACTTCGTAGTAGACCCCCAGGTTTCTTCACGAAGATCGACGTTTTCTTAAGTTAAATAAAATAGGTAAAACTCACTAACAATGAATAAAACAAAACCTGGCAATCTTACAAAATATTTTGTAATTTCACAAGAAAATCAATAAATCTCATAGTAATAGTATTTCTGGTGCAATATATTAATTTTATTTCAGTCGTAAATACAATTAAATATTTATATCTATTATAACACAAAACATTAATTCTGTAAATAGTAGCGTATACTCGTAGCTCGTAGCGTTATGCTACCAGTCTACGAAAAGTCTACAGCGTCTACGAGGCGTAGCACTTCGTAGACCCCGTCGTAGCACTATGATATAGATTTCGTTATGAAGAAATTGAGCATAATTTTATTTTATATTTATTTTGTCGTATAATACTTACGAACTTTCAAGTTTAAGTACGATTTTCATCATCCATAAAGTGATGGATACCAAAGGATTCTTTTGTAGTTTAAGACTGTGCCAGACCACGAAAACATCAAAACATCTTGGTGTTAAAATTTTACAACTAAACTTTTTACAGCTATACCCACATAAAGTTCTATCTCCCAGCATTTAAGACAGCACCTCGTATATTGGCGATGATAAAACAATAAAAATATGTTGGTTGTGCGGTGGTGGGAGTAAATAACCGACGGGGAGCGAAGCAACACAATGCCGACCAACAAATGGATCGGCGAGATAGCGAGACAATACTGAGGAGCGTTTGAACTGTACGCCATAGGTGAGGGAGTTAGGTGACTAGTAGAGTAAATTCATTTTCTGGAATTGTTTTTTGCTCGTAAACGCTACGAAAAACATTAAGAAAGATGGTTGACAATCGCTGACAAAAGTTTATTTATCCTTACGTATCCTACTTATTCATTAGTGGATGTAAAATAGGCAACTTAACGACTCTGATGAACCCAAAATATGTATATTCAAAGGTAACTTCTATAATACTACCCGATAAGTTCAGTTTATTTGGTACAAAATATGTAAATTAAACAAGGTGTTCAACAGACGGTCATCGCTTCTTCATTTGTGGATAGCAGAGTGGGTAAGTGGGACAGTAAACAAACACACAGCCAGTAACTAGCTCCGTACAAACGCGTCATGGAGAACAATGTTATATTATCAGGCGGTCCGGCGGGCAGCGAACTGTGTGACGTCATACATCGATATTTAGTTATATTGCCACCAACCGAATATTGTGGCACTTTGTTTACAACTTTTATTTGTATTCAACGCCTTTAACAAAACAAAAGTTTTTGCAGTCAGTGACAGTTTTATATTTAACATAACATAACATCAATCCTGTAATTTCTGAACCAGTGCCATCAACCGCGCGGAAATACAGCCTGCGGACTGCTACTGAGAATTCCCTGATGGAAAAACCCAAGAACACTTTGCCTGATCTCTCGGAATCCAACCCGGGACCTCATGCTGTTGTACATTTACTAACGTATATGTATGTTCCTGCTAACCTTAGTACTTATTGTAAGTATATTCTATTCGTGGGTATCGAGAAGGTAACTTGGGCCCAATTAATAATTGTACGTCAGCAAACTTGACGCGAGTTGAGAACGATTTCGAAGAACCATGCTAACAGAGGACGCCCACGTGAGAAAGTTTCACTTTGTTCAACAATTTCAAAAACTTTGATATCTCGTACAGATCTCAATATTTATTATGATTGATAAACGATCTGTTATGACTGACTGAATCGGTATTTCAAAATTATACATAAATATGCGAAGTGTTACGTAGTAATCTCTGCCTATTACAACTGTGATGTCTAACAGATCGTGTCTACCTAAAACAGTATACAGTAAACTACAAACATATTCGGCGCGACGCGAAGGTGCGACGCGATTCTGGTAAAACAATTTCCATGAAGTTATCATAAACAAAGAAAGAAGAAAGAAAATAAGTTTATTGGGCCCTGGTTAAGTAAGGCACTCAACATTCACACCAAAACAAAAAAAAAAACAGAAAAAAAACATCAAATAGTATTCTGTGCCTCACGGCTGCACCAAATAGGCGATCATAGATATTGTTCTTCTAGAGTCGTGTCGTGCCTGTCTACGGGAGCCTTCATAGAAACAGTAAAAATCTGTCGTGTCGTGTCTGTGTTTTTGTTCTGTTCTGTTTTTTCTTTGTCTGTCTATATATGTGTGTATAATACATAAATGGTAAAACAAATAAATAAAAAATCTTTCGATGCTTCTAATTTACACCGCAACGCAATGTAGCCGTTTGGTGTGAAAAATTGAGAGAAACTACTAAGGGTACTAGTAAGAGTACTAGTCCTTTTCCGATAAAACTACGATAACAACGTTACCTACTAACAGTTTCCTGTGTCGGTGAGGTGCACAGGACACTCTTCCTTTCCATAGGAAAACACTGAGATCGTTTCCCTTTATTACCGAATGCTGTACTGTATACTGTCAACGTACAGTTATCAGCTGTAAGCCCAGTGGTACTCAGGCTTATGAGGGGGATCGATGACATGACACATACGATACCCAAGAGTTATGGCGGAATAGATAACGAAGAAGTGGTGCCCTTTTGTTATTAGGATGGCTTCACATCTTTTGAATTAAGTCGTGTCTGAATATATGTACCTATATACTAACATTATAAAGAAAGAAAAGGTTTGGGTGTAAGTTTGTTACGCTTTCACGATAAAACGGCTGAACGGATTTGAATAGAATTTGGCACATGGGTAGACCATGACCTGGATTAGAACATAGGATTTACTTTTTATGCCAATATTCCCACGGAATCGAGAGTTATACGGGTGCAACCACGGAGCGCAGCTCGTATGTAATAATGCTGGCAATTTTACAGAACATATTGCACTTAATGGCGGTACGTCTACAGCAAAAACCTTAGTAGTTTTTCAGTAGCAGATGGTACCAAAAATAACCAATACCAATAACCTAGGTAACTTTCAATCAAAAATATTTTTTTAAAGTTACCCCTTAGTTTCACGCATCCTGTCCGTCTGTCTGTCTGTATTCTACTATTATAAAGTGTACAACAATGTTAACACTTAACTTTTTCCCCCATAAAGAAGCACGTAACCCAAGTTCCTCCAATACTTCGCCGCAGCCGTAGATCTGCTGGCAGCCATCTTGGCAGGCAGCGCATTAGCTCGGCAGTACATCAAGTTAATTTATCGCGAAGCCTTCACTTACTGCAGTTTCCTGCCTCACTTAAGTGCAGAAAAGCTTTAACGGCGCGTCCGGAAAAATACCGCCCAGCAATTACGACTCAAATGTAAACATGCACTTTTTCTTTACAGATGTTAGTCTTGTATAAAAAATAATAAAAATGGTGGACGATAAAGCAAAATTGTCACAATGATCCAGTAATAGTTTATCGTTTAATTCAAGAAGTACAGATGCCAGCACATCAAGCTACTACAATCTGTCAAATTTATTTAGTATATTTTCAACTTTATCGCTAAAGCATAAGGTTCAAAGTTGATTGGGAAAATTTGACAGTTTCGGGTAGCTGGATGTGCTGGCGTCTGTACACTTTAACATGTTTTTTCTTTTGCTCAATGTGCAAGTACATGCACGTACATGCTGGGCATATCTTATGGCCGAACCTATTGAAAGATAGCTACTGATGGTAGCCAGTATAATTATAACTGTCAGTATAATAATATAATCATACAGATAGCTACTGATATACATAGATCATTGGGACGTTAAAACTAGAGATGGACAGGTTTTTCTACTTCAAGTGTGCCAAAACTGGTGACAGATAGGTAATTGGGTTCGGCCGTTAGTGGTGTGGCCGTAAGCTATTTAACATTACGTGCGCCACTTGCCACGAGCCACCTTTTCAATACCGTTACAACTGGTCAGTGACGTCTTCTCAACAGTTAGGAAAACGATTGTTCATTGTTTTTCGACCCTTCGAAAGTTGACGTATATTATGATGTAGACTGTTACGTGCCTCATCTACCGGAGATCACGTGCATCCAGTAAATAAGAGCGATGATCAAGTGGTCAACATAGACTCCATCTTAATAGATACACAAGTAACTTACCCCGCGTACAAACGCCATTAGTCTGAGCAGAAAATCTCAGAGACACAGATTTGTTCGCACTAAGCGGTAGATAGCCCGGCACAACTACACACACGTAAACATTAAATCAGCTGAGAGGCGAGACCCGCCATTACCGGGCCGCGTTAATCTTACCCCGGACTAGGGTGACCGTGTCGATCCTCAGAAAAGTACAAAGATGATAATTTTAGAGGATATGCTCAAGTCAATTCGGTATCATGTACGCATGTAATTTCGCTATCCTTAAAAAATATAAACACTTATAAATTAAAGTTTCCCTATACTATACTTCTAAAGTTTCCCACCAACTATAATCAAAAAGAAATTGCATGTCAGAAAAAGCGAGATAGCAGAAAGTTGAAATAGGCTAGAAAGGTGGAGGCGCAGTGGCACTCCATAATCATATAATAATCCCACTGGGATGTAGCCCTACTCTCACCGTGGCAGAGAGTGCGCCGTTATCTACCACGTCGACCCAGTACGTGTTGGAGGACGTCACATGTCATATGCGTCATGTATCGAACAATGCCATTGTATGCATTTGTATCGAACAATGTCTAAACAAAGCTGGACTCGTGGTGTTCCTACCGCCGCTCTTTCTTACCCCACCGCTGAATATATGCCCTTCACTCAACTCGTATTTTATCCCTAATATGCTCAGACGTCTTTGTATGAAAGAACGCGTGTAAGGATTAGCCTGTTCTTACAACTGATTTGGATGTTGAACTCTGTGCCTAAGTAAAAAATAATAATATCTATATGGTTTTATAAGCATTTATACATTGACCAAAAGTGGTACTCTCGCGCATGGTGTCAATTCAGTCGGTTTTAGTATTATGTCCTATTACAATTATTAGGTCCTTTCCTCTTTAGGAATATTAATAATCTACCCCATTTGTTAAAAATCCAACCATAGCTGGTGTTATTTGCTGACGATACTTCCTTGATTTTTAAAATTAATAGATGTGCATCAAATCTTGAAGACTTAAATAACGCCCTACTGCAGATCCAAAATTGGTTCACTGCTAATAATTTAGTATTAAATGGGAAAAAACGAAGTGCGTAAGATTTTCTTTACCAAATGTCAAAAGTAGTCATTGAGAGATAGAATTGAATCAAGAGAAACTAGAATTCGTCGATAAAACTGCTTTCCTGGGGATCACGCTCGACTCAAGGCTTCAATGGGGTTCTCATTTAACATCCCTTGCAGGACGGCTAAATTCAGCAGCTGAAGATTTTAAAATACATTTTTTGCATTATATGAATTCAATCTCCTAGTATTGTATAATTGTATAGCACATGTGTGAGTACTATGTACATACTATAAAGCTACCATTTACTGGGTACGTCTTTCATTGACTTGAATGTGCCTTGGCGGCTGAGAGTATGTCATGCTCACTCAGATGTCTCGCTGATGGTGGCGCATCTGTTGGATTATTGAGCTCCCTTCAAAATGGTTGAGCTGAATGGTGTTAATCCATGCGTTATGTTCGTGAACGGGCGCCGTCAGTAGGGACTGGTCATATATTTGCTGCCATGGCTTATTTTAATTTAATTTAATATTTGGATTGTTTTAAGCTTTTCATTACGGACGCTTTTAACGTTCTGCATCGTTCTCACATGCATAATTTTTAACATAATTGTTAACATGGATGATGTAACCAATACTTTGTAACCATATTATTCTGATTTAAAAGAGTTTCCATGGAGATTCTTGCCCGTTCTTCTCCATAGGTACCTACTACGCTTTGAAATGGGCAACTATAGCTTCATTTTTCTGACTGACCGACCCCTTGACAATTTCAAAGTGCTTGTAATTGGTTTAATTGAAATAAATACTTTGAGTTTGAGTTTATGCACCTATGACATAAATATTTCCAAAATAGGCTCAAACTACTTACCTTGATGTTTGAAACTCCACAGACTAACTTCATTCGGCAGGTAATTGTTTGCTTTTGAGCACAAAATGAATCAGTTTTCGTCGATTGACAGTTATAACGAGCTTAAGATAAGAACAGGCAACAATAACAATCTGCTTCACAATCTGTTTGTTTTTAATTTTCAATCAGTGAGGAAATGTAAAACTTCGTCGATCCACGATGAAGTATACCGAAACAATTTTGTAGTAGTTACAAACTTCAATTTGTAAGGAAACTCGTTTAAGTTAGCTCCAATTTATATTGGAAAACGGTATATTTTCAGTCTTTTATGTAATTTTTAGAATTATCTTTAAGCTCTTTTGAAGAAAGTTTTTTTTAGTTTACCTCGTTTATTTTACTCAAGTTTACTGACTGCGTGACGTATTTTATCGTCAGTGTAAGAACTTCCTGCCTGGACCATCTCTCAGTTAAAATGCACTTCTGTGACAGTAATGAACCAACAAGATGTACCTGCCCGAGCCTTGAGCGAATCAAACTCATTAGGTTCGGCGTTCACATAGACCAACACATTAATTGGTCAGAACAAATAGAGAATGCAAGTGGTCGGGTTAGAAAGCTTAGCCATATTTTTTGTTTAATTTGTCGGATTGCTAGCATCTCTGTTTTAATAATGCTTTATCACACACTCGGCGACTCTGTTCTCACCTACTACATTACAGTGCTACGGTGTAGCACATAAGACGCATCTAATGAAAGTCGAACATGCACACCGGGTTCTTCTTGAGGCCACTTACTAGAAACCGACGCGCTTCTCGACTTACATACTGTACCACTGAGACTGATGTTCTGCGTGTGCGCCAATTGTATATTATGGCTGTGGCACTGAGCAAATGTTATTTTTTGTTCTTGTTATTGTGGGATACATTCTTACGTATCAAGTAAATGATAATTGATTGTTTTCTATTGTATATCTAAGTAAATCTGATTCAAATACTGCACTTATAGTACTTGTACGGCTGAATCCTTATAGTAATTGTCCAAAAAAAAAGAATTGATAGCGCGTGTTACCTCCACGCACCCTTATAAGTGCTTCGATACGTCTAGCCATGCTTCTGATGACACCTTCAATCATTTCCTGAGGCAAAGTGTCCCATTCTTCAACCAGCGCCAATTTCAGGTCTTCAACATTCCTAGGGGCGGGATTTCTTGCACGAACTCTTCGTCCAATCATGTCCCAGACATGTTCTATGGATTCATGTCCGGTGATCGTGCTGGCCAGTCCATCTGGGTTACACCAGTCTCATTTAAGTAATCACGCACTATGTGCGCAGTGTGGGGCCGTAGGTTATCGTGCACCATCATCTGCCTAGCCTTTTCCCAACTATGTTGGGGTCGGCTTCCAGTCTAAACGGATGCAGCTGAATACCAGTATTTTACATGGAGCGACTGCCTAACTGACCTCTACAACCCAGTTACTGGGTTATACGATACTCCTTGGTAAGACTGGTTATCAGACTTTTCGGGCTACTGACGACCCGTAACGACTGTCAAAGATCCACGAATGACAGCCAGGACCAACGGCTTAACGTGCTTTCCGAGGCACGGAGGGGTCTTGGTATGTGAAGATGGTCACCCACCCACGGACCAACCGCGGCAAGCGTAGCTTAACCTGATCGATCGACCCATGCGGCTGTTATTACTTAGCCACAAGCCCCTTCCGTGGGTTATCGTGCATAAACACAAAATCTGAGCCTATGAATGGGGCAAAAGCCATATCATGGGGTTCCAGGATCTCGTGTGCAATCAAAGAACCGCCATCAATAATGACCAGAGCGGTACATGCCGTCAAACTTATACCACTCCACACCATAACAGACCCTCCACCGTAAGCCATTGTTTTGGAAAAATTTGCTGGATGGTAACGTTCTCCTCGATATCTCCACATCCTCTCCCTTCCGTTGATGAAATTTACACAAAAACGGCTTTCATCGGAGAACAAAACTCGATTCCACTCATCGGACCAATGTTGATGCTGACGAGCGAACGCTAATCTTGCTACTCGATGGCTCACCTCAAGTTTTGGCGCTTTTGCTGGCACGTATGACGTCAAACCAACTTCATTTAACCTTCTCCTCATTGTTCGTTCACTAACACGTACGTTACGCACTTCTTCTAAGACATTTCGGGTCTGAACAGCCGTTTGACGACGATTTCTTAAAGTTTGCACCTATATAAAACGGTCGTCTATGGCACTGGTTGCACGATTTCTGCCTTGCCCTCGCCTACGCACGTAAGATCCTGTCTGTCTGTATCGTTGCACATTACGGTGGATCATGGATACACCCAACGTTCAACTGACCGAACGGCAGGTGTGACCTTCCTCAATCATTGTTACAGCCCTGGCGACTTCAGTTGCAGGCAAATCACTCATTCTGTATGCAATACAATGTTAACTCTCCAAACAAAACAAACGTAAGGAGTTAGGGCCACCATTGACTGCATAAACCAACTTTCTTATCAAAAACACTTAGAAGGTTAAAGTGTCAACAAACTCTTAAGAGGGTACAATTTATTTCTGTTAGAGGGTTGAAAAATGACAAAAAAGCCCATAATGTTATATGAAAAAAGGGTACTTATTCAAATAACGGGACCGTTTGTCGAAATACCCACAAGTTTTAAAAAAAAGTCACTTTTTTGTGTTCCTCTAAATTTGCCGGTGTGGTACTTACTAAAGAAGACTCTAAATAAGGCTCGACCTTCGTTTTCATTGGTCCAAGTCTAGCTTCAAGCCGGTGTAGGACATTATCCTCATAAGATTACAAAGCAGTTACAATGAGTTGTATGTCATGTAAGAGTCCTCTGGCAATGTAAAAAATGTCTAACAACAACAACAGTACCAGTATTTTAAATGGAGTGACTGCCTATCTGGCCACCACAACCCAATTACTGGGTAATACGATACCCCAATTGTGTGTAATACTATGAACCTAATAATCTTGTAAAACGAAGGAGACTAGTCTCCGCGACACAGGGAGTCCTAGTTTAGAAGCGAATGTTATTTGAATTCTGTAATGCTCTCTCGAACAATAAATTTTATTTTATTTTAAGACAGAATTATCTAAGTACACTAATGATAAATGATTTTATTTTGTAAGTACGTTTGTACAAACACTTTTACACGTCAATCATATTTTAAAACTAGATGAGGTCGGCGTTTCCTCTTTACAAACTCAGAGGTCACCAGTCTCTTTTAAAGACCAGACATAATCTTGGTCAGATCATATGAAGACCATGTAGATTGATGTCTGAGATGGTCTTTTGAGGAAAGAACCACACAGATTGAGAGGACCTGTCCAGTCAATACACGAATTTGTCAGAAATCGTGCAGCTCAACTCAAAACTTAAGGAGCTCAACGATTCGACGAACAATACCAAAGAAAGGACATTTGGGTAGGCCAAATTAATTACTTAAACTGCCAGACCATGACAAAAACTAACAGAACAGAGAGAAAAATAAAATGACCCACATAGTCTTCACATTCACAATAATTAAAATAATAGAATACTTTACAGAGTAAGCAAATGACATTGTATATATAAAATTCATTATTGTCAAAGTGTATATAAAAAAACAACAACAGCAAAAGAGAAAAAATAAATAAAAACATTCAATGTGTAAAAATTGGAAGCAGCTCAATCCCAAGCCTTTTTGTCCTCGATATAATCCTTAACGGTATAAAAGGCTTTCTGGTAAAACTTACTTTTAATGAATGATTTGAATTTATTAAGGCTTAGATCTTGAACGGGGCTTGGAACTTTATTATAAAAGCGTATACATAGATGCCAATGTATAACGAGCCAGCTATTTTCTTGAGCCTTGTTGTAGGTACAACAAATTTGTGTTTGTTCCTAGTGTTTATATCATAGATTTTTTTTTTAATTATTATTATGGGCATATGTATACAAGATTTTCATAAATATTATATTGAGAAGGCACAGTCATATCAATAATCTCTTTAAATTTGTCTCTGAGCGAATGTCTCGGACTTAATTTATAAACTGATCGCACAGCTCGCTTCTGCAAAACAAAGATAGTCTGAATATCAGCGACATTTCCCCACAATAGAATACCGTACGTCATTACACTATGAAAATAGCTAATGTACACTTAACGGGCTGTTACGAATTTTTTCTAACAGCGTATGCTGCGGAACTTAGCTTTTTTGACAATTTATCTACATATATGTGAACCCCACTGAAGCTTAGCATCCAAAGTTATGCCCAAGAATACTGTGCTGTCTTCAGGATTCTTCGCCCTTTACTTTTCACCTGCCTAACGTGACGTAGCGTAAATAATAGACAATACTCTTATAGACAGATAGTTAGAAAAGCTTCTCTTTGTACTTAAAATAAAATAAATACGAATACAAAAAGTCAAAACATAATTCACTCAATCCATTATTTTAATAAAAATTTAACGTTGGCAAAACGCCAGAAACGGGAAGAAGTAGAAGAAATATTAGCATTAGATATTATAAGGGTGCATTAGCGGCAGGGCCCGGAATTACGACATTTATTCGGGAGCAAATAGCGGCGCGGCACCATTACCGTAATAACACATAGCTTCGAAATGTAGTAGAGCGTGGCGTCGCTTGTTCCAACCTTATGCTGATCGAACGTCATTTGAATTACTTCTAGAGGTAATATATGCATTTTTGCGACGATGTCCCTGCCACCCTGTATAGTTTTACTCGTCAGCCATGTTGCCACCATGTTGACTCGCTAATTAGGTGCCACAGCAGAGCTGCTCCATTCTCATGTCGTTCGTACATCATCACATCTTACAACTGCACCAAATCCTCTCCTCAAATTATTCAATTTCGATCTTCACTTACATATTTCCAAGTAGACATTGTGTAGGATGTGAATGAAGTTATAAGTAGTTAGATTATTTTGCTAATTACCTTAGTACACACGTAAGTCAATTATAAAAAAAACTCAAAGAAAGTTTGCCAATTCTTAGTCCATAATGCACACATATGTTATCTCCCCTATAAATAACCATACTTAATAACCTCTACCAGACGACCAACCCGCAGAAGTCAGGCTTCTCCAAAATACATCAAACAAGCCTGAACTCGGAGCTCCGACAATGCAAACTTCTTCGTGGCCCACACAACCACAAACTTATGCATATCGTACGTGACCCGGTGTCCTACGTGTGGGGTAAAGCGATAGGATGCGATACAATCTATACTATATATTATTATTTATATCCACACTAATATTATACATTCCAAAGCCGTAATGGCATAACGAATTTCGATAAATAATAATAATATAATAAATTGATTTCCATTTCCATTTCCCAACTCTCGGATTTCACAAACCTTAGAGCCCTCTCCGCAGCCGAAACCTACAAGTATTTGGGTATGTCGGAAGCATTGGGCATCAATGTTACTGACATGAAGCAATCGTTGAAGGAGCGCTTCTTTGGCCGTCTGAAAAAAGTATTTAATAGTCTTTTATCAGGCGGAAACAAGGTGCGCGCCTTCAATAGTTGGGTCATGCCGGTTTTGATGTACTCTTTCGGCATACTCAAATGGACTCAGACCGAACTCGAGGCCCTGGATAGGAGGGTCCGGACGCTGTTGACTGCAAATCGAATGCATCACCCACGGTCATCGGTAATGAGGCTGTATATCCCGCGAAAGTGTGGAGGTCGAGGCTTTTTAAACGCTAAGACCCTCCACAATCGCGAGATATGCAGTCTCAGGGAATATTTCCTAGAAACCGACGTGGGGATGCATCGAGATGTGGTCGAGGTGGACAAGGGCCTCACCCCGCTCTCCTTGGCTAAAGAGAACTGGCGCAAGCCAGTAGTGCTTGATACTAATGATCGCATGGAAGTATGGCAGAGTAAGGAGCTTCACGGACGCTTTTACCGGGCCCTACATGGACCCGATGTAGATCTATTAGCGTCCGTAGCCTGGCTGCGTTTCGGTGACCTCTTTGGAGAAACCGAAGGTTTTGTCTGTGCAATTATGGACGAAGTTATGATGACGAACAATTACCGGAGATATATTGTGAAAGACGGCACGGTTGACATCTGTCGGGCATGCCACCGACCGGGAGAATCAATCAGGCATATTATCTCCGGGTGTTCTCGTCTAGCTAACGGAGAGTACTTGCATAGACACAACCTTGTAGCCAGGATAATCCATCAGCAACTTGCTCTGAAATACAGCCTTGTGGAATCTGAGGTCCCGTACTACAGGTATGTGCCCGACCCAGTTCTCGAAAATGGAAATATCACATTGTACTGGGATCGATCCATCATCACTGACAGGACTATTGTTGCCAATAAGCCTGATATAGTGGTGGTGGATCGATCAGAGCGGCGCGCAATGATTGTTGACATAACCGTCCCGCATGATGAGAACCTCGTGAAAGCCGAGAAAGATAAACAAATCAAGTATCTTGACTTGGCTCGCGAGGTTGTCGACATGTGGGATGTGGACTCAGCAATCATTGTGCCGATAGTCGTGTCAGCCAATGGCTTAATAGCCAAGAGCCTCGACCAACACCTGAGGAGGCTCTCGTTGGGCAGCTGGATCAAGGGCTTGATTCAGAAAGCGGTACTTCTGGACACGGCTCGCATTGTCAGGAGGTTCCTCTCTCTGGAGCCCTGACCGCCGGTAGCTTGGACCCTGTTCCCGATACCGGTGGGCTACTATTTTTTATATTTTTAAATGTTTTTTTATCTTTTATATTCTAATATTTAAAAATATAATTTATATGTTTACATTTAAATAAAGGAAATATAATAATAAAATTTGTAACCATGAATTCAGCATATTATTCTATAAAAGAAAATATGACTCCACTCTAGTAATCATATACCGAATACATGGTTACATTAAAAAAAATTGCAGTTAAATTATCGACACAAGTCTATCACTACTCGACAACTACTCGACAAATATCCATAAAGAAGGGTATATATCAGGGAGATTCTCTAAGTCCTTTATGGTTTTGTCTCGCTCTGAACATTCTGTCCCACCTACTTTATCGCTGCCAAGCCGGATATTCCCTTAAACATACCACAGAAGAAACAGTAATCTCACACCTTATTTATATAGACGACATAAAACTATACGCAAAGTCTGAAAAAGATATGAAAAATTAATAGATACCACGACAAAATTTTGTAAAGACATAAACATGCAATTCGGATTAGATAAATGTAAAACAGTTCATATAATAAGAGGCAAAATAAAACCGGGAGACTATCCTGTTAATAATACAAACATAATCACAGCTATGGAACCAACAGATTTATATAAATATTTAGGGTACAAGCAACTCAAAGGAATAGATCATACAGCAATAAAACACACCTTATACACTTATTCAGTGAGTGTTTAAGGTGTGTTTTATTGCTATATGACAAAAGAAGAGTGATCGCAGTATGTAAAACACCACTCTCTGGAAAACATTTAATAAAGGCTTTAAACATCTACTCGATCCCAATATTTACGTACTCATTCGGTGTGATTAAATGGTCAAAAACTGACATCCAACAAATAGAAAGAACAACACGCACCACACTCACTAAACATAATAACCTACACCCTAAATCTGCAATAGAAAGACTGACCATCAAAAGGCAATACGGAGGGAGAGGCCTTATAGACGTCCATCATCTCTGGCAGAAACAAAAAGCCAGACTAAGAACATTCTTTCATTCCAAATCACACACAAGCAACATCCATAAAGCCGAAGTAATGAATGATATCAGCTACACCCCACTCAACCTACACGAACAGATTGATTCACAACACACTAGTAATGATGACCCACATAAGCAAAAGTTAGAAGACTGATGTTCTAGAACAATCTCATATAGATACAACAGCGTCAAATAAATGGCTTAAAATCGGCAACTTATTTCCGGAAACCAAGGGATTTTTAATTGCAATACAGGATCAAATCATAAATACTAAAAACTACAGGAAATACATTATAAAAGAACCCACAATGACAAACGCTAAATGCCGCAAATGTCACAGCCAACCAGAGCCCATACAACACATAACAGGGGCATGCACAACACTCACACAAACAGACTATACACACAGACACAATCAGGTAGCAAACGTACAGAGCGGACTTAATGCCATAGGCATTTTTTACCAGTCAACCTTTGGGTGATGAAAGAAGAAGTGACCAGAATCTGGAGCCCGGAAAAAGTCTACGTAGTACCCATTGTTGTCTCCACGACGAGTGTTATACCCAATCACCTCCACCACAGCCTTAAACAAATAGACCTAAAAGACTCAATTATCTATGACACTCCAAAAAACCGCAATTTTAAATACCTGCAGAATCGTTAGAAAGTTCATGCAAATTGAGGAAAATGAAATCACTCCTCACAACATTAATTCATCTTAAAAATTGGCTTGGGCGCGTTAATGTAGCTTAAACTAGCCAAAGAGCTATGAAACAAAAGTTTATATTTTTTTTTTATATTTAGTAAAATTTATTTATTTAATAATATTATAAATTTATTTATTTAAATAAAATATATTTATTTAGATAAAATTTATTTATTTAGTACTTCAAGCACATACATGTACAGAGCCGACTTAATGCCATAGGCATTTTCTACCAGTCAACCTTTGGGTGATGCAGAGACAACCAGTGGTGGGTGCAATCGTGAAAATTGAGGAATAAATGCTTTAAATATAAACCTTACCTGTTTTTTTTTATAAATTATACCTATGTACATGTAAATCATCATCTACATCTACCTAGCCTTTTCCCAACTATGTTGGGGTCGGCTTCTAGTCTAACCGGATGCAGCTGAATACCAGTATTTTACATGGAGCGACTGCCTATCTGACCTCCACAACCCAATTACTGGGTAATACCCCTTGGTAAGACTGGTTGTCAGATTTTCGGGCTTCTGACGACCCGTAACGACTGTCAAAGATCCACGAATGACAGCCGGGACCAACGGCTTAACGTGCTTTCCGAGGCACGGAGGGGTCTTGGTATGTTAAGATCCACGGATCAATCGCGGCAAGCATAGCTTAATCTGATCGATCGACCCGTGCGGCTGTTATTACTTAGCCACAAACCCCTCACCTATTTACATGTAAATATAAGCACAAATAAATATACATAAAATATTCATAAATTTGGTAAATAAGTATAAGTTGCATGACCTGGGTTAGGACAGACAATACTTTTTATCCAGGTAGTACAGTTACCCCCACGCGTACCCCAGTTACCCCCACGCGGGCGATACTATGGGCAAAGACTCCAAGGAGTTATAAATAACTCAATCCAAATAGATCTAATAAACCTCTCGAGAGGCAATCAACTTCCTTACTTTATGTTTTCTCCTCGCTATCTGAGAGAAGAATATGCTTATGTTTAAAGTCAATAAACATCAGTCATGTTATCGACCTAACACAATCTGACACTGCTTTGCGATAACGTTCTGATAAACCTGTTTTCTGATATTTTCTCATAAAACCAGAAGGCCAATAATTCCAGTAATTTAAAACGTTCAAAAACTAGTCAGGAGCTATTCAATATCGCGCCGCATCGCATCGCTTCTGTCGCTCAGCTAGGACGACACCTCTTGCATCTGATACTTGCAGCTAATTAGTTTTGCTGGTAAAAGTTGATGAAGTATGGCCGGCGTTATGAGGCACTGAAAGCATTGAGGGTCATTGTACGTGAACTTCAGACCCCGAAGGTAAGGAAACTTTCTTATTAAAGTTTTTGTTGAAAGATTTCATTTTAGGAGAAAACGTCGAAGTTTTTGTCGCCAGACGCTGGACTAAAAGTATATTTTCTGATTTTTTTTTTCTGATCGGTTTTTAGTGTTGAATTATTGAACTATTAGACCAATTCAATTCCAGTAATCGAAGACGAACTTATCGACCATAAGGGGCGAGACAAGGAACATTTTTCTTTCATGTTTTTAGTCTTACCTAAGTTGTTCTATACTGTGTTGTTAACCTCTGTTGCTGTTAACTTCAACAAGTAAATATGCATAGGTAATTGTGCGTACAAGGTACGCAATTTATTGCAAAAACTGTCGATATTTTAAACCACAAAAAATTACATTTTCGAACAAATACTACAAGCCAGACTAACAAACCATAATACATTCAGCAGACGTAAACTGCAAACAGTACTCAAAGTGAATTAATCACGCAGCTACGGGGGGTGACCATAAACATATAACACAAGTTGGGACACTCTGTAACCGCCGCCATCGTTACAGCATTATTTACAGTGTCGCAAATTTCACTCCGTGCCTTCTGAGAGCGCGGCATGAGGTCGAAGTTACAATTAAAATAAAGCAGGATAATTAAACATCTGTGTATTGTAGGCCAGCATCATTGTATTCATGTTCAACCTCGTAAACTCGGGTTTATTTAAAATGTTTTGTTAATAACTTTCATGTATTAATATCTGATTCACAGTGTGTTTACCGGGTCCAGACAAGTGACATTCTATCAGCAATAATGATGACGGAAAAGTAAAAAAATGTATGGGACTGACATACGCTACCAAAAAGCTGCGAATCCTGTTGAACGTCGTGGTAGGAATACGAAACGTTTTGAGAGCGATTGCCACTTCTCTAGGCCCTTAAGATTGATTTATTGTGATCCGAAACCAGCGGGGCAATCACGTAACACACTAACAGTATTAGATGAAATAGCTTTCATTTTGACAGTTCAACAACATTCATTGCGTTATTTACGTTGTTGAGCAGACACATTTTTTGAACATACATATTGAAAGAAAAGACACTTATACTGTGGTAAATCCTATTAATTATGAACACTATATAATACACGTAGTCAGATACACAGATAGTCTTACACTTAGTCGTCTTAGTCTACACCGCTCGATAGTCTTAAACATACTGCCCAGCAAACCGTATTCGATTTTACAACAGCTCCGTGTCCACGTTTTAAAAGTGGGGATAAACGCGCGAATTTTAAGTCAATAGTCGGACGTTTAATTTATATAAAATAGTAACTATTTATTATATTAATAACTAATACTTTGTATTTGGATTCAAGATACTACGTATTTAATCATAATATTTAAATACCTACAGTATTATGTTTTATCGAACTAAATTACTGTTACTAGTCAAGTTGCGTACTAATACAATCTTAAATTCACATTGAAATATCTTGATTTATTTTGTAATTGCTTACAATATATAGGAATGGATTCGCGATATTCAAAATAATTCTGTGTGTTACGCAATTACGGTGCAGAATTGTGTTTATCGAGCCTGGTACTCAATGTGTGTACTTTAGTCTGTATGAGATACAGGCCCTTGTCTTAAATAACAGAAGCCGAAGTCATGTTGAGATCACTTCCCCTGTCAAATAACAGAAGCCGAAGCGATGTTGAGATCACTTCCACTGTCAAATAACAGAAGCCGAAGTCATGTTGAGATCACTTCCACTGTCAAATAACAGAAGCCGAAGTCATGTTGAGATCACTTCCACTGTCAAATAACAGAAGCCGAAGTGATGTTGAGATCACTTCCACTGTCAAATAACAGAAGCCGAAGTCATTTTGAGATCACTTCCACTGTCAAATAAAAGAAGCTGAAGTCATTTTGAGATCACTTCCACTGTCAAATAACAGAAGCTGAAGTCATGTTGAGATCACTTCCACTGTCAAATAACAGAAGCCGAAGTGATGTTGAGATCACTTCCACTGTCAAATAACAGAAGCCGAAGTCATGTTGAGATCACTTCCACTGTCAAATAACAGAAGCCGAAGTCGTATTGAGATCACTTCCACTGTCAAATAACAAAAGCCGAACTCATGTTGAGGTTACTTCCACTGTCAAATAACAAAAGCCGAACTCATGTTGAGATTACTTCCACTGTCAAGTCGAAGTAACTTCTAAACGCGTCGTCCTCCTGTAACACTAACAATAACTATTAGGAATATTGTTAGTGCACATCCGTAAATATGTCCGGATGCGGCCCGCTCAGCCGCTCAGCCGCTCAGCCGCTCTGCCGCTCAGCCTCCCAGATAATGCGATAGCCGGGTGATACGGCTAAACTTTGACACTTTTAGTTGGCAGTTCGGTGGAATGCGGTCGTATTCCGTTTTTATGGACGATTTGATGGTACGTGCGGAGAAACCGAAAGCCGCGGCTCGAATCTTCAGTTTCGCACGAATGGATGTGATTGTGCTTTTGGTGGGTGTAAAAGATCGAAGGGTTTTCGCGATTTTACCATAATATGAGTAAGGGAATATGTTTACTATCCTCTTTTACAGCCCAAAAATCATAAACTGACCATGACTTTAACTTCGTTTTCACCTGTTGTTCCTCTTATGAATCAGTCGATTTTCTGCGTAATATCAATCTGATACCAGTTTTGCAAAGTACATAATCTATTAAGTACATAGCCAGAGTGGAACCTAAACATGCATAATCTCTTATTTACGAATCCCCTCAGTACACTTTGGTATCTACTGCGCAGCTTCACGTTACTCTTAGCCAATATCACGTCGATATTCAATAGAGTCTATACAATCTCATAATGCTTGCAGAGCCATTGAATCACGTTATGCCATAAGTGCTCGTATCTCTAGGAATCTATTCCGCACATCAGCGGGCGCACACGTAAGAGCTGATAATACTGTAAATTCTATAGAAAAGCGAGGAAAACCGTCTGCCTGGAGGAGATATAATGCGTCAGTTGATAAAGGGTTTTATTTACCACCTTATTGACTTGTTTCAATGTATGGGAATGAAGAATGGAAGAAACGGTGGATAGACTGTGTGAAAGATGTTATGGCTGGAAAGGGTTATACTGAAATGACGACTAAAGTATTAAAGATGAAGACAAGTTGCACCGACTCCTCATAAATTGGGATAAGGGGTGATAAGGGCAAGAGAATGATGTGGGCAAACGAGAATCATTGCAGGTATTTATATATATTATATTTTTGAAATCTGGGTAGCATTTTATACTATTTTAAGAATAGTAACTACAATATGTTAGTTGCCTGACTGGCATATTAACGCATACAGACAAAACTAACCAAAACCACTGATAAATTAACATTTGGACAGTGGATTACCCTTTAGACAAAACATAAAGAAAAACCTTATGAACATTCCACTCCTAAGAAATGGAGGAGTTAAGTTTGTGTGTAACATCCGAAAAACACTAGGACGAGATCAAAAGTCGCTGTTGAAAGTTATAACGTCTAAAACTATCGACTTTAATAAAAAAAAAATTAAAGGAGTATGGGTCTTAGTTTCTGCCTACCCCCACGAGAAGAAGGTGTGAGTGTATGTAATGTGATATTTAACAAAATAATCTTGTAGCTCATAAGATAACAGTAAAAAACACCAAAACATTATCAATTTTATTTTTGTCATACTTTTTTATCTTTTAGCTACAGAGGCAGGACAAAATCATCCCCCCATTTTATCTCGTCGACTAAACGGCATGCAATATTAATATTCACGTGGGGAAAACAATATGTCGATAAAGTGAACACATAAACAAGTTTTTATCGCCAACGTGATCAACAACAAGCCGTTATCGGCTGGAGGTGAATGTTGGGGTTATTGAAAACAACGAACCTGCTTAATATGTGCAACCTGGAGTATAAAATTAAGGGAAAGTAAAGGTACACTTCATTATGTTTGTTTTGAATAATATTGGAGTCCCATTGTCTGTTGTAAAACAATACAGTGAATTTTAGGGACGAGTCTTAATATTTTCTATACAAAGCATTGTATAAGCTACTTGGTGTTGCACTATAATGCCCAATCAATTTGCTTGGCCTTTTTCCAAGTACACTACTACTACTATGTTGGGGTCGGCTTCCAGTCTAACAAAATGCAGCTGAATACCAGTACTTTATATGGAGCGACTGCTTATTTGACCTCCACCAACCAGTTACTGGGTAACACGATACCCCTTGGTAAGACTGGTTGTAAGATTTTTAGGATTCCGACTACCAGTAACGACAGTCAAGAACCCCTTGTTGTTGCACTAATGCCCGTTTTTACTAAAACCATGTGACACCTAAGTGTAGGCATTAAATTTAGGTGTCGCCTAGTACTAGTGAAAGGGGGCATTAGTGGTGATACAAGGTTCGATTGACATACGAGACTATTATTTTAGTAGGCCAGTGAAGGCTCTGTCTCGCATAGGGTCGTATCGTAGCATTATGCTAATCCATGGCAGTTTTGCGTGGATGTGACGCATATTTTACCCCAACTTGTTCTTTTTTGTGTTCTTTCTCTGCGTCATGTTTACTGCAAATAAACATGTTTTCTTTCTTATCTACAATATCCAGAATAACTCACAAACAGCATCTGTTTAGTATACACCATGTTTTCGCTACAAATTAAAAAGAAAAACAAATATTTGTTAAAACTACGATTGACATAAAATAAATCATGAGCTATCTTACGATCAGGTTACTTCATGAAGGCTACATTATTTCCTAAATCCATACTAAAAGTAAAATCACCTTTTTAACAAAAACTCAATTTACAACTCCTTCAAAAATTGCAAAATCATAAAATACATTGATCACGGTAGCAGTCCTCAATATCCTGACACCGGCTGACAGTGTCAAACCAATTTGTGTCTTATGTAGTGTCAATATAGTAGCGAAAGCTGCATTCTCCGGTGAATCATAAATCTGACCTGCCATTTCGTAGGTGACATGGTTTCAAAAATGTATCGAAACTTGATTTCTTTTGCCTCATTAGTGTAGTGGTCACGAACGCTGCTGCTGAGCATGATGTTGGGTTCGATTCCCATGCCGGGCAAAGAGTTATTGGGTTTTTTTATCCAGCATTTCGCAGTAGCAGCCCTGAGTCTAGATTTGTGCTGACCCCTGGGCGTGACATGGGACTTAAACATTACTGGCGAAATATGGGTGTACCTCTGCCTAACCCTTCGGGGAAACAAGACGTGAAGTTATGATATGTGTGTGTTCGTTTATTTTGGTAAAATGCATCTTAGTATTTATGTTCACCTTAGTACTGATAGCAAATTACATCAGCTATTTGATTTGCTATAAAATACTTTCCATGTTGAAAATCTTTGTTACTGGGAAAAATCTAATTGTAACCTTTTAACATTAACTAAAACTAAACCTAATTGTACATAAGTATATAAGTATGTATATGGTACGTGGGGAAACCAGATCGCAGAGTCGAATTCTACACCTGTGTAGGGTGACCATAGTTTAGCGTATTATTATAATCCACAGTTTAAATATTTACTGCCAGAGTCTACTCTATTTCGTGGCTAAAAAGTAACAGCCGCACGGGTCGATCTTCAAGGTTAAGCAACGCTCGCCGAGGTCGGTCCGTGGATAGGTGACCATCCATTAAGTACCGGGACCCCTCCTTGCCTCGCACAGACGTTACGAGTAGTCAAAGCTCAAAAATCTGACAACCAGTCTTGCCAAGAGGGATCGTGTTACTGCGTTGTGGAGGTCAGATAGGCTGTCGGTCTATGTAACGTACTGGTGTTCAGCTGCATCCGGTTAGACTGGAAGTTGACGCCGACTCCGACATAGTTGGGAAAGGGCTACGGGATAATGAATCTATAAAAGTGTATCCAAACTCCTAATTGTATTAAGACTCATTAATTAATACAACCCATCCCAACAGCTGCGGAGTACCTATTTAATTGCTTTATCGTAAAAAATCAAAGATATCAATTCCGCGAAGGTGTTTTGAGCCTGTATCAATGTGGTTTCTTGTCTACATCTCTACAAATTAAGATTGTGACTCCTCAGAAACAAGAACCACATTTCCATCCAATAAAAGTTCAAAACATCCTGAAACAAGCTATTTCATCATGGTGCTAGTGTAATGTCGTTAGTATACACGACACTCGTGACACCACGTCATGCTCGTGATATATTGACACTGACACCCGACGCCGCTCTAGCGACACTGCCGTACATTGCTACTTGTCGCCATCAACTTGATGGAACACCTTTTATTTTTCACGTTTTTATACAGCCTGTATAATGTTTGGAGCTTTATGGTTGGTGTGACTATATTGCTTAAGGGAGTTATGTTTCGTACGTAGTTCTGGAGGATTTTCAGCATATTCCTGATGGCTTTATTAAACGACTTTAGAAAATGGGCCTTCATCCTCCTAATACCTAGTCCTATGTGTAGGTAAAATGGACACAATTCTCAAAAGCTGCTGAACCAATTTGCGTTTTGAAATGAGCAGTCTTTATTATCTTCGTTAACCGCTTCTCTTCCACCAGAAATGCTGCAAAATTGCTACAGAAAATATCTGTCCCTTGTAGTAGCAGGCCGAGAGCTCTGTAGTCCACCCGTCTGGAAAAAGGGGTGATTATATGACTGAGTGACAGGTGTTGCGCGGGCGTCAATTAGTCACATAAAAGCTTAGTCGCTTTGATTGAAACCCTACGTTAGGTCGTAATCACTGTGTACTAGACGTTACGTTAGACATTCACGAATATTTTGAATAGTTACTAGGTACCTGGTAATTAAAACAGGTACTCGTATGTGTGATTACAAATTATATTGTCATGTGGCACTAGGTAAACATGTTACTAAACAATAATTATCAATGTTTCCTAACGCTCCAATATTCGTGTTCAATAACGTTATAAATATTTTTGGGATAAAAGCAACGAGCGAGCAACGAGGCATAAAAACGAAAAGCAAAAGTGAATACATGAAATTCTGTTTGAGCAATTTATTTTTCAAAAAGTTTATTTTCCGTCTGTTCTGAAAACTCTTCAGGAAGAAACAAATAAACTGAATAAAAAAAACATCAGCTTATAGTATAGACTTGTATAGCTAGAAAGGGAGTGTCTACCGAAATGACGAGTAATAGAGAATTGTGGAATTAAATGACATGTTGCGCCGACCACTAATACATTGGGATGAGGGCAGGAGAATGATGATGATGATCATCCTAGAGTATAGTCGACCTCGTATTTGCTTAATCACTTTGACACCAATTGCCAGTAAACTGGACCTTCACGCCTTCACTAAGGTTGAAATTTTTTTATTATCTAACTGTCACATAGACAAATAAACCTTTTCCTTTTATGATGATGTAGGGTGGTCGCACATTTGACGGAAGATGCGTCAGACGTAAATTCGGTCGCATCTATTTATTCGCTTGACACACTAAAACGTTTATTATCTATTTGTCGGTTCTGGTGGTACGCGACCGACGATTCGCGCGCATCATCCGTCAGATTTGCGACTGTACCAATACATGACATACAATACATGACATACAATACATGACATACAATACATGACATACAATACATGACATACAATACACCTATAGATTTTAATTCATCATCATCATCAGCCTACAGCAGTCCCCTTCTGGACATAGGCCTCTCCAATTGCACGACATTTAGCTCGATTCTCAGCAACAACAGTCATCCTGCGAAGATCGCCGCTCCACCTAGCCTGAGGGCGTCCTACCTTACGTTTGCCGATTCGCGGTGTCCACTCACCAACACGTCTACCCAACGGCCATCGGTTCTGCGGCTAATATGGCTACAAAGATATAATAAAATATATACATCGATATTTAAAACTCACCCGAATGAATAATTTTTTGTTTATTTTTTATTAATAATTAATTGGATCAACAACAGTTCACATACAATACGTTAAACAATAGTAAAAGTCAGTAAAAGTCAACAGTCGAGTCGTTTAGTAAATCATATCGGAGCTCCCAATAACAGTTTCCATAAAAATGCCCGATATTTTACAACAGGTTTATGGCACCATAAACTAGCCGTAGGTATGTCGGGAGCCATTTGGACGCCACGTCACTTGTTTAACTATGGGTTTTTTTTTTAAATAAAAACAACTATTTCATTTCGTTTTGTGATTCAATTTTTGTTAAAGGTCATTGGCTGAAATATCAAGTATCTATCGGTAGTGAATTTGTATCTAGCAGAGGCTTTATTCAAATTCAGACTTCAATTAAAAACCTGCGCAATACCATTTCTATAGTAGGTATAGGAGAACCACAAAAACACTGTAGAATTTTAAATAGAAACCAAAAACCGTCTTCAATTTTATTTTACGTACGATACGCTTACTTACTTTGGCTGCTTACTTGTTATTCCAAAGGTACAACCAATCCACACACATTCCCTCACACTGATTGTTGCTAAAGTACGGTCAACTGCAAATCAAACGCAAGACTTGAAATACGAAATCCGCCCTTCTTGCTATGAAGTAAAGGCACTGTCAAAACTGCACAGGGTTGACTGTACCTAAGGTACTCGCACTAAACGCTTACCATATGTTTAGTCAAAAGTTAGGGCCATAATGGGCACTGAAGCCGGCACGCCGGTGGCGCCACCTGCACCACGGCGCACGTACTGCCGTAGAATAGAAATATCATTGCTGTAGAATGCGAGTTTACTTGTAATGGCCGCGGGGGTGGCTGAGGTTCTATTATATTATTACCGAACTCATTTTACCTGTCGGTGGGCATGCAAACATTTGTAGTTAGAAATGTAGGTCATTATAAAATAGGATTATTGGCATTTGGAGAGCACGATTTTGATTACTATTTATACATATTTAAGTACTCAACGGAGTGCATGAGTATTTATTTCAGCACCACTGCTCCCAAAACAGTGAAGGAAAACATAGGACATGCCGGTTTCCTCACGGAAACCGGCATGTCCTATAACCAAAAATACGAAGACTTCTACCAACCCGCACTTGGCCTGCGTGGTGGATTACGGCCCACTCCTCCCTCTCACAGAAATGAGGCCTGCGACCTAGCAGTGTGAACGTTATAGGCTGATTATGCTAAGTATTCAACTAATATATTATTACTTATATATGTCTTATATCCTAAAGGTTGAACCATGTTTTTAACTAACTCACAGAGTTTTCAACCCATCTTTATACCCACAATCTCTATTATCCGCTACACATGATTCCCTGAACGCAATAACAAGCGCGTTCGTTCCTCGCAGCGTGGCGCAGGCAACGGGTGCGCTTTACGCTCCTTTAAATTGGAAAATTGAACGAACCCATTGCCGACCCACCGGCTGCCTGCATACGAAACCCCTTTATTTTTCATCTGCAATATCTGCGTCCCACGGACCCTTAACTCTGATGGACTAGCAACTTCATTTGGATTTGTCCGATAGAGTTGTTCCACCAAACTCGCTGTTTTAGACTTTCGAACCGTGAAAAAGCTTTTTTGAGATATATCTAAGCCGGATGGACTTTGTGAATGTTAGTAGGATGGCTTGTGTCTGCCTTTTGGTAGAGATTTTGTTTTTCATTTTCTCACGAACCCATTGAGAGGTCCATGTTTAGATTATGATTATTTTATTTTGGTTTTCATAACAAACTCTTTTAACAACGCAAATAAAGAATAAATAAAGAAAATACGTTTATTTGCTGTATACATGACGCAGAGAAAAGACACAAACACAAAAAAAAACAAGTTGAGGGAAAATATGCGTCACATCCACGCAAAACGGCCATCGCTCAGCATAATGCTAAGGTCCTATGCGAAACAGAGTCCTGATTTTCAGCGACAGCCGGCGTTGAAGTGATGATACACGATAAAAGTCTTGGCAACTTATAAAGGAATCAAAAGAAAGTTCTTTACAATTACCTATACACTGTCAATATTTATTAATGGTTAAGTAAACATTAGCCCCAGAGTCTGGATGTGTGTCCGGTTGATAGCAATAGGCTCGCCCCATATTACATGTTACTCAAACATAACTGGCGCAATGTGGGTATACTATAAGTGCACCTTTGCCTAACTCTTCGGGGACTACACTTGGGACTATATGCTATGTAAACATTAGTTCTTCCACCAAATATCCTATCATACCATAGAAGTAAAGTGTTATTTATTTCTTTAGTAAGATTAATAAGTAGATCATCTACTTACTTATTTCCTACACTGCTTGTTTGGAAACTAGGATCAAATTCTTCTGATTTCATTACAGATAAGTAAACCTATCATACAGACTAAAGTTTGTCCTCGAGAAAGTTGTTTCGGTCGGAACTACTTACGTCTCTGTCCTAGACCTCAACATTAGATGAGACTTTGATAGAACAACACAAGACGCCTTTTTCCTTGAAAAAACAGGTATTTGCGTATTCCTATATGTAATACGAGTAGTATATTGTATGTAATAGTAATAGTCATTTTATTTCCAAACTTCAGTACCTACACGTTACGTCAATGAGGTCTGGACCCCTTGGACATCCTGTATGACAGGGGTCGAAGTCTCTACAGTTACAAGGATCAGTGAATGAGAAGGCTTAAACTATATACAATTTACACTTATATATTTAATTTCTTAATTTCATTCCAGAGAATTTCCTAACCGAAAATCCCTGCTCAACACGGGTATCGAGCACATGACCTCACGCATCTCATTACCATACATCAATCCTTAGCCAAAAGAGGACCCTTTGCAAATCACTCAGCCTCTGACGTCCACCGTGCCTACCCTTATCCTGCCGATCTCATCAACTTGCAAAAATTCTGCACTTAAGAGCACACCAAGCAAATGAATAAATAAATAATAAATCGTTTATTAACCAAATAGTGTTCTTAAATTTCCTTATAACTATAGTACAAATAAACTCCTAAAATTATTATTAGAAGGGAAACATTTTTAATGTTTTAACTTGTGGACTCCACACTATGTCCAGCCTGTCTCGTGGAATCCTTGAGAGTTTTATTCTAAAACTAACGTATAACTTTCGTATAACGTTTTATTACCAAAAGAACTGTAGATAAAACCGCAGTTTTCAAAGGTTGCTAAAGTAAAGTATTCTCACAAAGAGAATGCTATTCTTCTGAAGAAAATAACTCAAGTTTGAGGAGCGTCGATAAACTCTCGCCGCCCGAAGGTGTCATTTAGACGAGCATTGCACTGCAACTTAAACTTAGTTTAGGAAAAGTGTTCAGTTTTCATGAATAGACTATTCTATCCGTGTAAGACTATTCTTACACTGATTTCGGTTATAAATATTATAGTTAAATCATGTTTATAACATATTTTTACCACAAGGAATCGAAACATATCATTACCATTACAACAGACTAAACATCGAGCTTGTTTTCCTCGAAGGGTATGGCAGAACTGTGCAAAAAGGCAAAAAACTACCAAATCTGAATAATTGTAACAATAAACTTATCCCCAGTAGTTACCCGAGCGTTCATATGTGTTACGCTGTAGTTACTCCTTACACTGTAGTTGTTAAAACATATACCTACCTTTTTTTTAATTTGTATGTTGTGTTTCAGGATCTGTTGCCAGATAAATGTTCTTTTCACACCACCTGCTCGAAAATGTCAAATTATATGTCAAGCAACCTTAACCTAAAGTGAGTCATTAGTGGCCGGGGGCACAGCCGGACAATAATGTTGTACTGGATTTCATTATGACCCGCTGGTCAATAATGTGATTTGAATTTGGAATCTCACATGCTCAGCTAAATTAATAATAATAATAATAATAACCCCACCGCCGTATCTCTACGTTGACGTCGTGGTGGGGCTTGTGCGCTCCGAACTCTAGGCCTGTGTCGGAAGAGTTTACTTTGCCGAAACAGGTCTAGGGTGAGGAGCCAGACCAAGAGAGATACAGAAAACCGCAGGGCAGCATGTGGCGAGCTGTTGGGCAGTAGCGACCCCACGGACCCTATCTCCTGGGAGAAATCTTGTTCCTCACCTCTGGTTTGCCTTTATTGGCCGGCTGGAGTGAACAATGACGAGGAACAGAGCTCCCACCTCATTCTTGCCTTTACTGGCCGGCTTGAGTGGAGACTCGCAAGAGCAAACGTGCTCGGGGGAAGGAAGTATTCCAGTAAGTGCTCGTAGGGATCTTGACCATCTTCCGGGCTCTGGGATTGTTCTGAAAGCCGTGGAATACCTCTCCACTCCTCATAAGCACCTCAGGACATGTTGCCCCCTTGTTGCTACGTCACTATGTGCTAGCGACAGTTTCCGGGGGCCCATTATTGAGTGTGCAAGTCACCCCCTGCCATTTTATCCGTGTATATATAAAACGTTGATCAGGCAGGGGCCATAGTTCTTCAATAGTTATTGGTAACCAGCCCACTTTAGCCACCCAAACCCATAGTCCAAATTTGTATTTTTCCATATCCTGCAATAGTCCTACACTAACCGGGGGTTATCCTTGGGTGCACTTGCATAGTGCGTACAGGGATAATCGTCGGGTGGTGCCACATTTCAATAAAATTTCCTAAAAGGCCTCTGGGAGTTGGCTTCGGCCCCTCGTACGCCTTCCAAAGGACCGGGACCCCATGGTCCCGAGATATGTTAAAATGTTAAAATATAATAATAATAATAATAATAATAATAATAACCCCACCGCCGTATCTCTACGTTGACGTCGTGGTGGGGCTTGTGCGCTCCGAACTCTAGGCCTGTGTCGGAAGAGTTTACTTTGCCGAAACAGGTCTAGGGTGAGGAGCCAGACCAAGAGAGATACAGAAAACCGCAGGGCAGCATGTGGCGAGCTGTTGGGCAGTAGCGACCCCACGGACCCTATCTCCTGGGAGAAATCTTGTTCCTCACCTCTGGTTTGCCTTTATTGGCCGGCTGGAGTGAACAATGACGAGGAACAGAGCTCCCACCTCATTCTTGCCTTTACTGGCCGGCTTGAGTGGAGACTCGCAAGAGCAAACGTGCTCGGGGGAAGGAAGTATTCCAGTAAGTGCTCGTAGGGATCTTGACCATCTTCCGGGCTCTGGGATTGTTC